>ML014131.1:0-177517 GCA_003615045.1 Caulochytrium protostelioides | reverse complement strand
AACTATATAAACCCCCCGTTCTCGCACCATTCCCCCCTCTGTCGTACCCATCTATGAACACATACACACCAGACAACCTTTCCATATTTACCCTTTCATATACCTATCCCCAATACATACCAATACTCTGTCTACCTCTAGGCTCGTTCCTAAAGCAAAACACAAATGGGGCCATGGCGCAACGGTAGCGCGTTCGCCTCCAGAGCGAACGGTTGGGTGTTCGAATCACTCTGGCCTCACATTTTTGAATTAATCATCAGTTCGTGAACTGTGCGAGTTGTTTCGGCCTTGCTTGTTCGATTTGTCCAAGCGTCCGCTGCTTTCGCCTAACGCCATCTGATCCTTCGTCCGTGAGGGTACGGCTTTTTGAAGAAGGCCGTGATGGCGGGCTAGGAGGGGCGCACAGGCCGGGCAACGCCTCTTCGTTTTTCCGGGCCGCTGTCCCGATACGGGGGTTCACCAGGCATAGTCAATGTTAAGTATTTGGTATGTTTTCATAATTTTTTCAAAAGGGCGAGTGCGACGCGCAGGCCGCACGAGAAGTCAGGAGAGAAGGTGCTGGGGGGGAGGAAGACGGGCAGGGAGGCGCACTGGGCACGGGTCCTGGTTAGACCTTGCCGGAGGCGGGGGTGGACTCATGAACGAGCGCGCTCTCCTTGGCGGGCAGGTGTTGCTGGGCGGCGGACGCCTGGCTCTGGGCCTGGACGGGGACGGAGTGGGGGATGCGCTCGGGGCTGGGGTGCTGCGATCCGACGGGTTCGGAGCCCTTGCCGGCCTGGCTCAAGGCGTAGTCACCGGAATCGAAGTACTTGCGATCGGCTTTCAGCAAATGATGGTTGGCCTTCTTGGCAGGCGGGAGGCGGCCGTACTTCTGGAAGAAAGCGCGGTCGGCTTCGGAGAGCGTCTGCGATCACGAAAAGCGCAAAGACCGGTGAGTCGCCTGTCCTTTCCGATGATGGAGAAAAGCGCGTGGCTGCTTTTCAGCCGGTCGAGTCGAAGCATCGGCTCGCTACGGTGCATGAGCCTGACGGGGACGACATGGTCGCGACGTGACGCGCCGCGACGCGCCGCGACGCAGCGTAGCGCCGCGTGACGCAACGCAACGCGACGCAACACAACGCAACGCAGCGGACTAAGCATGGGAGTACTTACGGACACATCGACGGCAGGCTTGCCGGGCTGGTCTTTGGAGGCCATCCTGGACGGATCACCGGGGGCGTTCACGAAAGGGGCTCGGGAGGGTGCGCTACCAATTCTCTTCGTGCGTTTCGTCGGGTCACGCTGCGTGGCGCGGCGCAGGAAGCCAGTGTGGGAGTCGGCGATTCAACGGCACCAAGCGCGATGGGATGAGGGGACGGCGAGAAGGGATGGGGATTCGGGGGTTCGTGATGATGCGAGGATCACCGACAACCAACGCCGCGTTCGAGGCGCCTTTTTGGTTTCTGTCGGGTCGAGAATGAATCGAGCGAGAAGGCCGGCGGAGCTGCTGAACGCGCGAGGCACCTGGGGCGGAATGGCGGTGGACGGTGTGAAGCCCACGCAGCACTGGACCAGACGCAGCAGGCAGCGGGCGATCGCAAGAGCGCGGAGTCGACACCGATCGCCACGACGACGAGGAGACGAAGACGGGGTCGAGATGGACGGACGACGCAACGACGGGTATCGGACGAGTGAGCGGCCACGTGTGTGCGTCACCATAGAGGACCCGGATGCGATCGTGGGCGTGACCACCGGTCTCGTGGGATGCTCGCCGTCCGAGCACCCGACCGCCGTCGCCATTGCCGCCGCCGCCGCCGCCGCCGCCGCCGCCGCCGCCGTCGCGGGAGCCGGGGCGGTCCATGTCAAGGCCGCGGCGCGGCGCCGCGGGTGTCAACGAAGGGCGCTCGGGAGAGGTGATCGCGGCGATGGGCGCGGCGTCGGCGGCGACGGCGTCGGCTTCTTCCCCCATCCGGGCCCTCCACCCGGCGGGCCGAGGGAGCCCCCCGTGCCCGCACGCGCCACACGGAGGCGCTGCTGCCGCCGCCGTCCGCCGCCAGCGTCCATGACCAGACAGCCATGGCAGCATCGACATCATGGTTGTCGGCCATCCCCAAGGATGGACCACATTACATAGGAGAGGGACGGAGGCACCGCAGGGGCCGCGGCGTTACGCTTGGATGGCAAAGCGGAACAGGGTCTCGCTGCGCTGCGTCACGTGGCCATAGACCGCGATCGGGATGGTGCAGTCAAACGGTTCGGTCGGCAGCGCCGCGAGCGGCGATGTTTGGCGGAAGTACTCGCCAAGACCGACGGGGCGCCAGCCGGCGGCGCCCATCCCGCCGCCGCCCGAGGCCCCCGCGAGCTCGGACGACGATCCGGTCGCCGAGGCCGAGGCCGTCGCCGGCGGCGGCAGCGACGACGGCAGACCGGCCTGGTCGTGGGTGCTTGACGATACGGCGCGCACGCTCGCCGGCCCCGTGCCGCTCATGAACTCAAAGCGCAGCTGCCAGCGCACGGTGACGGCCGAGGTCTCGAAGCCGGGCCCCACCTGGGCGGCGCGGGCCGCCGGCACCGGGAGCAGGAAGCCGAGCCGGGCGGCGCTGACGGTGTTGCGGCGGAAGACGGCGACCGGCGTCGTCAGGCCCATCGCGGCGGCCGCGGCGCCCGGCGCCACAAAGCTCGGGTCGATGTCTTCGGTGGCCTGCAGCGTGATGGCCACCGCGTAGCAGGCGATGCGCGCGTCGCGGAAATCCAGGACGCCGCTGATGTCCTCGCCCATCCGGAACGCGCTTCGCGCCAGCGTGAGCCGCGCTACGCGTCCGTTGTTCTTGCAGATGTCGTAGTGCAGGCGCCGCGACGTCAGGCACAGCGCTGTCACCTGGTCCAGCGGCGACGGCGCCGCCTCGGCGTCGCTGGCGCCCGCGCGCACCGCGGCAGAAGCGGGACGCGGCGGCACGGCCGCGCGCGGGAGCGGTAACTGCCCCGGCCGCGCGGCCCCCCACGTCGACGGATCCGTCTTGTCGACCGGCCGCGCGGGCCCCGCATCCTGGGCCGGCGGCACCACGGCGAGCGCGGGATCGAACTCGCGCACGAGGCTGGACGGCCATGCGACGACGTGGGCCGTGTCGACGGTCGTGACGACCGGATGCAGCACGTGGTAGATGCTCGACGGCCCCGCGCCGGCCGCCGCGTCGACGGCGCCAAAGAGCTGGATCGGCAGATGCACGATCTCGGAGCGCGGGCTCGTCGGGTCGCCGCTCCGGGGCTCGCGCTCCAGCCGTAGGATCAGGGTGTACGTGATGCGGAGGAGGCGGCCGCGGTGCGACGGCGGCAGCCGCGCCGGCAGCGGGATGGCGTAGCGGAACGTCCGGGACTCGCCGGGCCGCAGCCGCAGGTCGAAGAAGAGCGCCGTCGGCGGCGCCGAGAAGATCGGGTACGCGGCCGACGCCGCGAGCCCGCCCGCCGCGCCGCCGCTCAGGCCCATCGTCGGGTGAGCCAGGCGGCGCGTGAGGGTGGCGTAGCCGAGGGACGCCGCCGTGGACGTGGGCGGCTCGGGGGCGGGGCCCAAAGCATCGTCCATGCCGGCGGCGCCGACGGCGACGGCGGTGGTTCGGTGGTCGAGGATCGTCCCGAAGCCGCCGCCGCCGCCGCTGCTGCGGCCGCCGCGCGCGTCGGCGGCCGCCGCGCCGATCGGCGCGTACATGACCTGGCGCGTCAGTCCCTCCAGCTGCGAGACTGCGACGTGCGCGGGGTCCACGCGGAACGACCCGACCAGCTGCGCAAAGCCGAACGCGAGGCCGACGGTCGGCCCGACCGGCTGCGGTTTCGTATGGACCGGCGGCCTCAACGCTTCGCGGTCGCGGTCGCGGGCACCGGCGGCATGGGCGGCGGCATGGGCGGCGGCATCGGCGGCGGCGTCGGCGGCGGCGGCCGTGCCCGCGAGGGCTTCGTGGTGGCTGGGACGGCGGCTGGCGCCCGCGGACGGTCGGCCATGGGCGTGGGAGTCGGCGGTCGCCGGCTCGGCGCCGGCGAGGACGGCCGCGGCATGGCGCGCCGCAAGGGGTTTCCGCCGTGCCGCGGGGCTCGGGCGGCCGTCCGCGAACGCCGAGTCGCGCTCGTCGTCGTCGTCATCGTCGTCGTCGTCGTCGTCGTCGTCGTGGGTGTGGCTGTGGCCCTGCGGCGTCGTCGCCCCGTCGCGGCCCGCCGCAGGAGCGCCGGCGGCGGGCGCCGAGCCCGCGGATCCCCACCAGTAGGCGCCGATGGACGACCGGACGCGCTCGGCGAGGCCCGAAGAGACGGACGCGGCGGCGGACGGCGCCGTCGAGGACGCCGTCGAGGGCGCCGGCGAGACGCCGCGCGGGCGGCTGCGCTCCGTGAAGGACGTGCCGCGGCGGACGGCGGGATCGGCGGCGGCGGCGGCGCCGCCTGACGGCGATCGGTGGCGGCGCAACTGGCCGGCGGCGGCCCCCCCGGCGGCCGCCCGCGTGCCGGCCGCGGGCGTGCTCGGGTGGTGGGTCATGGATCGCGCGAGCCGCCGGCCGGGCGGCGCGCTGGCGGGCGAGCCCGCGGCATGGCCGCTGTTGGCGCGGTTGGCGCTGTCGGCGTCGGCGTGGCCGCGGCCACGGGCGGGCGGCGGCGCCGCCGCGGTGTTCTCAAAGCTCAGGAAGCAGACGAGCGTCTCACCCGCGTAGACAGCGCCGTCGTTGGCCAAGTATGCGGTGAATCGAAGACCCATCCTGCTGGGGGCGGCAGGAGGGCCCGTCGGCGGCGTCGGCGTCGGAGGAGACGGCAAGGACGCGGGTCGACGACGCGACAGCGGGACGGCGGCGAAGGGAAGGTGGGGAGCAGCCCGTCGCGGGCGGTGGCGGCGGCCGTCATGGCGTCGGCGCGCGCGGCGCGGACCTGGGCCAGATCATGGCGAGCCGATCCGCTTTCTCCGGCGGCGGCGGCGGCGGCCGACGGGTTTCATGATGCCACGGCGCCGCCGCCCGGCCCGGCCGTGTCGTACGCCATCACGCGGCGTGGGCGGCGGCGTCAGGACCCATGTGGCGCACGGCGGCCCGGGGGCCCGCGTCCACGGTGGCCTTCAGGGCGGGCGAGCGGGGAGGCGCGCCCGGCATCGGCGTATACCACCGCTGGGTCTGTCGCCACCCACCGGCGGCGGCAGCAGCATCACCAGCAACAGCGGCCGTCGCGGCCATCCCGGATGCGTGGCGGTATTGGTGGTGGTGGTGGTGGTGGTAGAGGCGCAGGCACGGCGTCGCCACTCGCTGCTGCGTCCGCGCGCGATTGCTGCGCGTCCCTTCTTTCCTGCCGGCGTTTCCCGACCTGCCCGGATGGCCCGTCCGCGCGCTCAGGGCCGCAGCCGGTCCGCGCTCTGCCGCGGGCTCACGGACGTTTCGGGACGCGCGTTGAAGCGCCGTGCGCCGCTCGCCGATGACCCTGCGGATAGCGGGAGCGACGGCGACCGCGACGGCAGTCCCGCCGACCAGGAGGCCGCGCTGATTGCCGCACGCCGGGCCCGGATCGCGGCCCTGGCGGCGGCGCATCGGCCGCCGGCATCCAGCGTCACGTCCCTGGCGCCCACGGCGCCGTCGCGTCCCGAAGAACTCCCGGTGGCCACGGCGGCCACGGCGGCCACGGCGGCTCGACCCCCGACGACGGCCGCGACGGCACTAGCAGCGGCGACGGCGGCGACGGCGGCGGCGGCGCCCGCGTCGCCTACTGCCACGACCCCGCCGATCGTGGCGCCGCGGCCGGACGGCGGCCTGGACATGTTTGCGCCGACGCTCGCGCTGGAGGACGCGGGCGAGGGCGATGGCCGTGTGGCCGCAGCGGGGGCCGGCCCACCGCAGGCGGATCTGCGGGAGAACTGGGACGATGCCGAGGGATACTACGTGACGGTGGTGGGCGAGGTGCTCGACGGCCGGTACCGCGTGACGGCGCCGCTCGGGAAGGGCGTGTTTAGTACGGTCGTGCGCGCGCGCCGCGAGCCGTCGGCCGACCCCGCGGACGACGCCGCCATCGCCGCGCCCGTCGACGTCGCCATCAAGATCGTCCGCCGCAACGACCTCATGCAAGCCGCGGCCGAGCACGAGATCAAGGTGCTGGAGACGCTGGGCCGCGCCGACCCGCGCGGCGAGCGCCACGTGGCGCGGCTGCTGGCATCATTCTGGCACAAACAGCACCGGTGCCTCGTCTTCGAGGCCATGCACACGGACCTGCGCGCCGTGCTGCGCGACCACGGCGCCGGCCGCGGCCTGCGGCTCGAGACGGTCGCCGTCATGGCGCGCCACCTCTTCTTGGCGCTTGGCCTCCTGCGCGACTGCGGCTACGTACATCTCGACATCAAGCCCGACAACGTGCTGCTGGCCGCGGACCGCCAGTCCGTGGTGCTCGCCGACTTGGGCAGCGCCACGGACGTGCCGCAGCAAGCCGCGACGCCGTATCTCGCGAGCCGGTTCTACCGCGCCCCCGAGGTCATCCTCGGCCACGACCCGTCCGCCGCCGTCGACACGTGGGCCGCTGGATGCACCCTCGCCGAGCTCGCGACCGGCCAGATCCTCTTCGCGGGCCGCGACAACAACGACATGCTGTTCCGGATCATGCAGACGCTCGGCAAGGTCCCGCACCGCCTCATCCGCCGCGGGCCGACCGCCGCCGTCAGCGCCCACTTCGACGGCGGCCCGGCGCTGCTCTTCCGGCAGCATACCCGCGACCGGCTGACGGGGCGGCCCGTGGCGCGGCTGCTCGCGATCGCCGCAGGGCCGGCGTCCGCGGCCGACGCGCTCGCGGCGCGGTTTCCGCACTGCCCGTCGTCGCTCAACGCCGCGCGGACGCCCTTTGAGCGCCGCCTGTGGCACCTCGTCGACCTTGTCGAGCGCTGCCTCGCGCTGAACCCCGACCGCCGCATCACGCCCGCCGCGGCGCTCGCCCATCCCTTCATCGCCGGGCCGTGGGCGCCGTCGGCGTCGGCCGAGGCGTCCTCCTAATCGTCTGCATGGGCGGCCCCCTCGCATCGCATCGCATCGATGGATCGCTGCGCCATATGAAACCGATGAAGTTGGATGCAACAGATAACGGCTAAGAGCGGATCGACATGGGGCGTGATGATGGGATGAGGACGAGCCGAGCCGCGGCTCGGCCTGTCGAAAGGGCGAGGGGCAGCACCATGAATAAGAAAGTCCGGAAGGATCGGAAAGGAGTGAGACAAGGGAGGGAGGGCGGGGTTTGCCCCGGCGGCTCGGCTCGCCGCCACCGCCGCCGCCACCGCCGCCGCCGCCGCCGCTGCCGCTGCCGCTGCCGCTGCCGGTGGTAGCGGCGGCGGTCTTGATCAGAGCCCTGAGGGATTATCCAGGTTGGTCGGCGCTGCACGACGGGCAGCCACGAGGCCCACCACGCGCTGTCCAACGCTCCGGTCTCAGCGATGGGCGGACGGATGCGCGAGGAGCGACGCGCGGTTTCGGCAGAAGCGCCGCCGTTGCTGAGAAGGCCGCGCATCGTTGTCGCCATCTCCGCCGTCTCGGCGCCCCGATCCCGACCGGTCCGTCTGCTTGCGACCCCCCTCAGCCGTGGTTCGCTGCGTGGGCATACCCCGTGGCCATACCAGCCTCATCAGCGGGCTCAGGAGACGTCCTGGTTGACGAAGACGCGCTGCCGCGGTTGTCGCTGCCGTCACGCCGTCGTCCAGGGACCGTCCCGGCGCTCTCAGCGCTGCCGTCGACCACGAGCGCCTCCGACCTCCTTGTGCGGGGCTCGCCGCCACGCAGCGCTATCGGCAGGAAGGCGTTCCAGCTGCACGCGCGAGTTGCATACGCGGCCGACGCGGTCGGTGCCGTCGTCTTCCAAAAAGCTCGATCCTGCCGCCGATCCGTCGCGATCCGAGCCGGCCCCGCTCAGCTGGTCGTCCGCCGCGCGGTTGCAACGCTGCCGTCGCCGTCGTCGCCGCTACCGTCGCCATCCCCGCCGCTGCCGCTGCCGCCATCGCATGAGCTCGCTGGAGATCGGTGCTCGTCGGGATCGCTTGAATCCGACACGACGCATTTGACGGAGGCGCGTGCAGCCGACGCCATCCCGAGCCCGTCAGTGACTATAACGATCGAGTGCGGCGCGCGCTCCTTTTGGTCGGCTCGACAACCAGCGGCGGCGGCGTTGCTCGCATCGGAGGGGCGGGCGCGACGACGCTGTTGTCCCGGCTGGCCGGATCCGCACGATGCAGTCGCCCCACGGCGCCGCCGCCAAGCCGGGGCTGACGGTTAATTTGTTCCCGACGCATTTCAAGTTTGACAAACAGGTATGCCCATCCTCGGTGCTCGCACAGGCGATGCCGGATGAAGTATCGTGGATCGTGCTTGATGGTTCATCGTAGGATATGGGCGACGCACGTCTCACGCCGGCTTTTTCTGCTTTGGACTGCATGTTTTTTTCTTGACGATCCGATGGCACACAATGAACGGGACGTTGTGGTTAGGATGCGATCTATCAATACGCAGGCGCACAAAGGGTAAGCCACCACCACCGCGATTCAGACTGCTCAGGGAAGATGTCGTCGTGTTGTCTCTTGTTGACATCGTCCTTGGCGAGTCGTGCCGTCGACGGATGATCTCACCCTTCCTCTGCGCACATCCTGTCCTTTTTTCTTCGGGCGGCCCCGGCAATACTTGGCCTCGCCAACGTGCACGTCTCTCGTTCACAGTCCATTCTCGATGCCATTAACCGGCAGCAGCTGACCCCTGAACTGGCGGCCGCTCTTGACCCGTCCTTCTTTCACGAGAACAGCGTCAACGTCCATGTGTCCGACTACCGGTACACCTTCCGCGGCAACCACCCGTCAGCCGCGAGCCAGAGTGGCGGCGGCGGCGGCGGCGACGCGAATGCCGCGGGCGCCGGTCAGGGCTCCCGCGCGGCGGGCCACGGTGGCGGCAGCGGCAAGGGCGGCCATGACACTGGCAGCGGCGGCTTGACGCCGATCCCGTTCCAGCGGCGACTGGTCCTGCAGAGTACGCCGCTGTCGCAATGGTCTGACCTGCGTGCGCTCGCGGCGCAGGAGCCGTTTGGCGTGATGCGGGAGTCGACGATGCTCGAGATCGAGGCGAAGGTCCTGTACCACACCTCGGATCCGCTGTATCTGGAGACGAGCTTTCCAAAGATCCAGAATATGGCAAACCTGCTCAATTATACGCGCAACAAGTACCAGATCCCCGCCAAGCGGCCGCAGGACTGGGCCGAGAACGAGGGCCGCGACCACCAAAAGAAGGAAAGCAACGCGCTGATGCTGACCCACGAGGAGAAGACGCATCAGTTCCATCCGACGTTTGAGCAGCTCGCGTTTGTCGAGACCTGGAAGCGGCGGAAATGCGCTTCGGACGCCGACCCCATTCCGATGCTGACGCCCGGCGCGTCCGTGCCGGCCTCGCCCTCGACCGCCACGCCGGCGCCCACCGCCACACCCGCCCTGCCAGCGCCGAAGCCACCGTCCACAGGCAAGAAGCTGACCAAAAAGCAACAGCAGCAGCAGCAACAGCAGCAGCAGGAGCTGGAGGCTTCGAATGCGGCGACGGCGGCGACGGCGGCCGGTCGCGGGGCCACCAAAAACGGCGGCAGCGCGGCAGGCGGCGGCGCGAGCGATAAGAAGGGCTTGGTGCGCACGATCGCGTTCGAAGCAACGATCAACAAGGCCACGCTGTACACGACCTTCAACGCGTACGAAGTGGCGCCGAATCAGTTCTATGCCGTGCTGCGCGTCGGCGACACGGCGGGCGCGGCCACGGGCGCCTTCGGCTCGACCCTCACCTACCCGCTGGGCAACCGCGCCGCCATGGACGCCTACATTGCGCCGTTCAAGACGTGCTACCTGATGGACCACACCTTGGTCTTCGACTCGATCAACGATCCGCAGCACCAGCAGTGGTATGCGGGGGCGCGGCCGCCGAAGGGCATCGAGACCGGCGCCGTCGGCCTCGCGGCCCTCGGCGGCATGCCGCTGGGTGGCATGCCGCCATCGGCGGACCTCTCGGCGGCGGTCTCGCCGTACGCCGCGCCGGGCCTGCTCCCGCCGCCCGGGAGCGCCGGCGTCGGCGGCGTCGGCGGCGTCGGCGGCGCCCCGCCGCTCTCGGGCGCCGCCCTCGCCCACGTGGCCCTGCTCTCGCCGGGCCTGCTCCACGCCGTGCCCGGCATGGCGCCCGGCGGCTCGCCCGGCGTCCTGCCGGGCCACCTGCCGCTCACCACCCCGGCGCCGGGCCCGCTGCCGCCGCCTGCAGGATCGCCCGTGGTCAAGGAGGAGCGGACGCCCGGCCCGGACAAAGCGGCGGCGGGGCCGACGCGGAAAGTCTCGGGCAAAGCACGCAAGCAGAGCGCGGCGGCGGCGGCGGCAGCAGCAGCAGCGGCGGCGGCCTCGGCGGCCGCTTCGGCAGGCAGCCCTGGCCCGTCGCCGCTCATTGATACCAAATCGGTCCCACCGTCGCCGGCGCCGCAAATCCCAGCGCAGCTCACACCACTGCAGCAGCAGCACCAGCGTTTGATACAGCATTTCCTGCTCCAGCAGCAGCAGCAGCAACAGCAGCAACAGCAGCAGCAACACCAACAGCAGCATCAGCAGCATCAGCAGCAACAGCATCAGCAGCAAATGACGCCGATGGCGCCGAACGCGGTCCCACAACCGCCGGGAGCGCCCATCGTGCCGAATCCCGCTTCGTTCGGATTCCAAAGCTTCTACTCGAATCCGGCGGTGATGGCGAACCCGCTCGTGCAGAGTTTGCTGATGCAAGGCGTCAACCACATGCTGATACCGCAGTACTTCTTGGCCCAGCAGCAGCAGCAGCAGCAGCAGGCAGCATTGCAGGCGCTCGGCCAGACGCCGGGCGCGCACGGGTTGACGCCACAGCAGCAGCAGCAGCTTGCGATGGCGCGCATGATGGCGGGCGCCCAGGCCGCCCAGGGTCTCCAGTTCCCGGGCGGAGGCCTCCCTGGCGCGGGCACCCCGGGCAGCGGCAGCGGCCCCCCCGGTGGCGGCGGCAGTGGCGGCAGCGGCGGCGGCGGCGGCCCGAATCCAGCCTCAGCACCCGCCAGTGCGTCAGCCGCCGCCAAATCGAAGGCGTCGAAGTGAATCGACCTCTCTTGTCGCTGGATTCTCTGTATTTTGTTGATTTCTAACAGCATGAAAGATCCTCTCGGATCCTGCGGATGGCGCCGACGCCGCGCCGATTCGCTCGCTGGTGAAGAAGGGCGCCGATCCGCGCGGCGGACGCGTAGCGACCACGTGGCGCGACGGTGCGGCGCGCGCGCTGGATCGCCTCACTGGGCGCGCAGCGACTTCATACCGCTGACGACGACCTGGGCTGCCTCGAGCGTCTGGGTCTCGACGAGGAGGTGGCGGACGCGCGCAACGGCAACGTGTGGCGCCGACAGCGTCAAGATGACGAGCGGACCCACGCTGAGCTGCAGCACCGTGTAGGGCTGGTCGGCGCCCTGCGCGGCGGGGGTCGGTGCGGACGGCTCAGCGGTCGACCCCGGGGCGGCGGCGGCCGACGGGGTGCGGAAGAGCAGTTCATTCAGGACGTGGGTGCAGTCGCCGAGCCCGAGCTTGGCGGTCTGCTGTGCGGTGAGAGCGAAGGTGACGGCGAGGGTGCTGGCGTGGGCCGGCGTCACAATGTCGGTGCGGCCGGCGCACGCGAGGTGGTACCCGTCTTTGTCGCTCAAGTAGATCGCCATCAGCTCCGCCGGATACTGCGCCGAGACGAAGCGGAGGTGCTCTACCAGCGCCTGATCCGTGGTCGCCGCATCAGCATTGAGGGCGACATGGCCGTCCGGTCCGGTCGTTGCCACATCATTGATCGTGGTGGGCATACCATCACGTCCCAGTATCGTCACAGCGTGTGAGTTCACATCGACCAAGGAGATCCATCGTGGGGGATTCGAGACAAGGGCCTACCTGTGCCATCGTGGCCGTGGAGGCAGCGGCGGCCGTGCGCAGAGCGACGAGGGAGCGGAGGGTGGGACAAACCGCGTAGATCGCCAAGAGCCAGCAACAGGGGTCCACGCTGTGGAAGCACCGACGATCATCAGAACAGCCGATCCGGCGTGCAGCCCGTGAGACGTTCGGTGCGTCGCCACGCGGCATCGGCCGACGGCGATGGTGGCCGCCGCCGCCTGCGGCGGCTGTTCATGCTGTACGCCGGTGGTGGATGGCGTTGGCGGCGCATGCGTCATTGGGAGGCCGATGCCTATACTCGGCGGCGACGGCGGCGGCAGCGACGGCGGCGGCGACGACGGCGGCAGCGACGGCGGCGGCGGGGCTCATTTTCCCTTCTTTCCGCACCCGTGCCAGCGCCGCCGACCCAAAAGCACGCGGCGCCTGCGGGGGTCCGTGCGAGCGTCCGCCCGCCCGTCCGACCATCCGACCATCCGCCTGCTGGCCGTCCATGCAACGCCGCCCATGTCGGCGCGGCCAGCGCACGCCGGCGTGCGCTGGCCGCGCCGGCTGTCCCGTCAGCCGCCGCCGCCGCCGCCGCCGCCGCCGCCGCCGTCGCCGTCGCCGCCGCTGCCGCCGCCGCCGCCGCTGCCGCCGCCGCCGCTGGCGCGGGTGCACGGGTACCCGATGACCACGCGCTTGAGGCCCACCGCGAGCACCCGGCCCGGGGCTGAGGCAGGCGGCGGCGGCGGCGGCGGCGGCGGCGGCGGCGGCGGGAGGGCGGCGCGGGCCCTGCCCGTGGCCCAGAAGCCCATGCCACTGCAGCCCACCGGCGCTGTCAAGCACGATATCGGCAGCCGAGCGATACCGATGGTCCAGAACACCCGATGACCGCCGTCGCTGCTCGTGGTCTCTCGCCGCCCGACGGGACCGTGCTGAATGCCGCGCCGTCTGAAGACCCCTTCTTCGTGGCCGGCGACACCCAGAGCCCATCCCTGAACTCGCAACATCGGGGAGCTAGGGCTCCACGCCAGCACCTGACCCTTGACCCGTGACCCACGTGCTCTCAGTGACACGTTCACGCGTCCCCTGTCCGATCCCTCGGCGCTTTCTTCCCGTGCGGCCTTGCCGATCCTCCCATCGAGCCGATCTTCTCTGGCCGCCGCCGTCGCCGTCGCCGTCGCCGTGCCGCTGCCGTCGCCGCCGCCACAGCCCCCGTCTCTCCCATGGCGTCGGGGCTCGCCGCGCCGGAGGCACAAGCGCGCCCAGAGACCCCGGACGGGAAGGCCGTAGCGACCGCTGCTGCAGCCGCTGCAGCTGCGGCCGCCCCCGCCGTGGCTCCGGACGACGGCGTTGGCCGCCCTGACGGCGGCCGCGGCGATATCGGCGGCATGAACGGCGATGCTTGCCGCGACACGAGCGCCGATGCGCCGAGCGGCGGCGCGCCGCCGATCCCGCCCTGCGGCTTGAACGGCCGCGCAGATTCGGAGCGCTCGTCCCTCGTCACTGCCGACGCCGACGCCCCGACTGATACCGACCCCTCGGCTGATACCGACGCCCCGACCGATACTGGCGCCGCTGCCGCTGCCGACACCAACGCCGACGCCGTCTCGTCGTTGTCGCTCCCGCAGGACCCCCCGGCATCTCCGCCGCCGCCGCCTCAGCAGGTTGCGAAGCCCTCGACGACGATGCACGGCGCGGACCCGGCCGTGGCGCCGTCAACGCCCATGCCGCCGTCGCCGGGGGCGATGGTCGTTGAATCGCCAGACAATCCTTCTGCCGCCACGTCAGACGCCGCGGCCGCGGCCGCCGCCGCCATCGACTCCGCCGTCGATCCCGAACCCCCGGCGGATGCTGCCGATGCCGCCCCCGCCGACATGAACGACAGGCCGAGCGTGCGGCTCTCGGGGGCGGCCGGCGAACCGACTGCCGCGGCGAGTTCGGAGCGCTTGACAGCAGCGCCGGCCAACGGGACCGGCCCGCCCCGCGCCACCGACGCGCCGCTCGACGTTTCCGACGCGTCCGCGGCACCGGCCCGTGACTGGACTGAGCCGCTGAACGCCCCGACCGTGGTCGAAACGGCGTCGGCGCCGGTGCTGCTTCCCGAGAAGCCGGAGCTGGAGCACCCGGCGGCGGGTCCCGATGGCGACTCGGCCCGGGCCGATCGGGCGGACGCAGCCGATAACCGTGCTCCAGCGTCGAGTCCGACTCAAACGATGCCAACACCTGAGGCGACTAAAGCGCGAGTGATGGAAATGCCGAGGGCGACTGAGAAGTCGAAAGAAAGCGACATGCCTGATCTGATGGAAGCCTCACCAGCATTCGGAAACCCCGACAAGTCGGACGCGCTGGCCGCCCAAGATACCACGAAGCCGGCCGTTGCGGTGCACCCGGCAGCAGTCGACCCCGTGGCGGTAGCGGTCACAGGCAACCCCGGAACATCGCCAGCCGCTTTGAGGGCCATCGCTGCGGCCATTGAATCGGACGACTCGGCGGACGCGTTGGTCAATGGGTCGCTGTCCAGTCCTGCTCCGGCGTCTTTCCTGGCGCCGGCCGAGACCTCCGCCCCACCCGAATTGCTGACCAAGGTCCCGGCCCCGGCCAAGGCCACAAAGGCGAACCCGCCTCCGCCGCACCGAAGCCGCAGGGATGCTGCACTGGCTCCGCCGCCATCAAGGGATGCCGCGGCGACGCCGGCGGCGGACGCGGACGCGTCGTCGGAATCGGATTCGGATTTCCAAGAGACGCCGTTCGATAAGCCACGGAAGCGCAAGGCGACGCCTCTCCCGAATTCGTCAGCGGCGGCGCCGAAACGGACGGGGCCGCTGGCGCCGCACTACGTCGTGCGTCAGTCGACCCTGTCTCAGGCCGGCAAGTCCGTCGTAATGCCGGCGCCGACCCGGGGCCGCGCCGCCGCGACGGGCCGCTCGACCTCGCGGCGCACAACAGCCGCCCAGGCCAGGAGTCTGTCGGCCGCCACGCGTCCCGCAGCCCCAAGCCCAAGGACCGCGAGCCCAAGGGCTACGAGTCCCGCAACCTCGATCGCCACAGCCGTCTCCAAGGGGACGAGCCCGGCGGCCGTGAAGAAGGCGTCGAAGGCGCCGATAGCGCCGTCAGACAAGAAAGCGACGGCCTGCGAGCCGCGCGCCGCGGCGCGGGCGCGCACGAAGGCCAAGCGTGCCTCCACGACCAACGTCGCCGCCAACGCCATGGCCGCCGCCGCGGACGCCCCCGACGCCGCCGCGGCCTCCGATGAGGTAGCGGCCACCTCCCTCTCCCCGGAGGCCGGGTCTGACGCCCTTCGCTACGCCGCCGCGGACGCCGCTGAGGTTCCCGAGGCCGTGGATACCGTCGAGCCGAATAATGTCGACGAGGTCGACAGCGTGGTCAAGCCCAAGAAGGACGCCGTGCCGCTTGTTTTCGAGGAACACACCGTGCTGGGCCCGTTCCCGGTGAAGAACGCCTGGATGGCTGACAAGGCCGATCCTGCGCGGTCGCGGTCGCTCGCACCCGTGGCCTCGACCTCTTCGCCGTCGCATCCCATCCCTCCGACATTGGCTGCCGCACACACCTCGTTATCGCCGTCGGCCGCGCCATCGGCGTCAGCGCCGGCGCGGCCGATCAACCGACTTGACGCTTACTTCATTGCGCCATCGTCGTCGTCAGTACGACCATCGGCATCACCGCTCAAATCGGAGACCGCGCTGACCACATCGAGCGCTGATATGACAATGGCCGATGCGCCCAAGACGACGCCGTCAGCATCGTTGCTGACCACGAAGACGTCGGCGGCCGCCACGACCTCGACGACGGTGCCGGAGGATGCGGGCCCTGCTACGGCCGTATTCGAAACCGAAGATCCCGTTGAGCAAAAGAAGCGGCTGCGCCGCGAGAAGGAGCGGGCGCGTCGCGAGGCCAATAAGCTCGCAAAGCTGCAAGCGTCTGCCGCGGCCATCACGGCCACCACAACAGCTGCCAGCGCCGTCCCCTCGAATCCGATCATCGATTTCGGTGGCGAGCCCGTCGAGATTGTGGCCGAGGGCGAGGCGGCCAAACCGATGGTGGCCGAGGGCGAGGCGGCCAAACCGATG
Source organism: Caulochytrium protostelioides (assembly GCA_003615045.1). NCBI lineage: Eukaryota > Fungi > Chytridiomycota > Caulochytriomycetes > Caulochytriales > Caulochytriaceae > Caulochytrium > Caulochytrium protostelioides. Next base: position 161,539 of record ML014131.1, on the reverse strand, counting down.
GCAGTTAAGCCCGCCAAATCTTCGAAGGCCGCCAAGCCGGCCAGGTCGACCAAGTTGCCCAAAACGGCCACGAAGCCCGAGCTGGAGCCTACGGACGCAACCGTTGTGACGGTCGACGTCACAACGGAAGGGCCGCCGTCGCGACCGGTGGCGGCGGCAGCAGCGAAACCCGCAGCAGCCAAGCCTAGTGCGCCGCGCCGTGCCAAGGACGGCACCGCGCCGCGGAGCAAGGCGGCGAAAGGCGGCACATCGAAGGCGAAGCCGCTATGCTCCGACGGCTCCGACCTCCTCGCCATTGTCGCCGTCGACCCTGCCTCGCCCGCGGCACCGCCGTCGGATGAGGCGCTGGCTGCGGAGCTGCAGTTGCGGAAGTCCCAGCGGCCGCTGAAGCAGCGCGTGGCGCTGGTGCAGTATGCGATGGACGCGGAGATCCTGCAGGAACTCAAGCAGGAGGAGCGCCGCAAGGCGCGGAAGGGCGCGCGCCGCCCCGGCACGGCGGCCAAAGCCAAAGCCTCGCCCTCGGCGCCGGCCGCCGCGGGCACCGGCACCGGCACCGGCGCCGCGAGCACGGCGGCGCTGCGGCAGCGCATGACCTACCGCCGCCTCTCCGCCTTCGACGATGTGTGCTGCGACATCCTTCTCGACTCGCTGTTCTTGTCGTTCACGACGCACAAGATGAACGCGGACTACTACAACGCGCACTCGCGCGGCGAGGCGAAGCGGTGGACCGACCCGCCGATCGTGCCGCTGCTGCCCAAGATCACCCAGGCGGCCGCCGAGGCGGAGATCGAGGCGTGGCGCCTGGCCCAGGAGAGCCTGGAGGCTGAGGACGCCGCGATGGCCGCGGCCGCTGCTGTTGCGGCCGCGGCTGACATGGCCGACGTGGCTGCGGCTCGCCGAGCGCGCCGAGCGGCCCCTGCCGCGACTGCATCTAGCCCTGTGGCGTCCAGCGCGACGCCCACGGCGACGCCCACAGTGACGTCTACGGCGGCTTCCGCAGCTTCTGCGGCGCCACCGTCAGTCCCGACCGTTCCCGCGGCCTCGGTCTCGGTCTCGGTCTCGGCCGTGTCCATCGCCGCCGCGGCAGGACCGGCCGCGCCAGCCGGTGAGGCCGAGGCGCCGGCGGCCATGAAGGTCGATGCGATGCAGATCATGGAGCTCTTAGAAACCGGTTCCGCCGCGCCGGCCGATTCCGGGCCCCCCGCGCCGCCGGGTGCGGCAGCGCAGCCGTCGATGGTGAGCGAGGCCACGACGCTGAACCCGGCCACCGCGCCGGCTTCGGTTTCGGAGAAGCCGCCGACGTCGCCTACAGCGAGCAGGACCGTCGCCACGGCCGCGGCAAGTGCTGCCGATGCGGTGGAGGCCGCGATGGCCGTGGATGGACCCGCCGACGCCGCCTTGAAGGACAAGTTGGCTGTTGGGGCTCCCGCGTCATCTGCCCCTCCTATGACGAACGCCGCGCCCGCCCTCGCTATCGGTGCCGAGGCGAAGACGACGACGACGGAGATGGCGGCCGAGCCGACGAAGCGCGCGGCGCCCCCACCGTTCGCGGACGGCGAGAGCCGCGTGTCGTGTATCGATGTGAGCCGGCTGGACCGCCCGTACCTGCGCTCGCTGTGTTTGTACTTGGCGCAGGATATCGTGCTAGGCCACCGGCTACCGCGCGATGCGGCAGCGGTGATGTCCGACTATCTCCGGGGCGTGTGGTCCCCGAAGGACGTGCCGCCGTACCTGGACGGCCCGCGCGCGCTCGCGTCGTGGGCGCCCTATGTGCCCTTCTGGGATCGGCTGGACGCCTCCGAGCAAGCCGACTTCGAGCTGCTCGCGTCCATGTACTGGGGCATGTATCTCCCTGACGCCGGGTTCGAGGTCGAGCGGACCGATCGATACAATACCGGCAAGGAGGAAGCAAAAATTGTGGCGACGCGCACGTTTGGCCAGCATGAGGAGATCCGGGCATGCCAAGCGATGCTCGCGAGCCTAACCAAGGAGGAAGAGGCGCGGCTCGAGCGCGACTTCAGCGTCATCTTCCTGCCGAAGTGGAAATGCTACTGCTTGCTGGCGGGTCCGGCCCGGTTTGTGAACCACGATTGCAACGCGAACGCCGAGTTCACCCGTTTCACCAACGGCATTTTTTTGACGGCGCAGCGCGACATCGCTCTCGGCGAAGAAATCACGGTCTTCTACGGCTCCAACTACTTTGGCGTGAATAACGCCGAGTGCATGTGCCAGAGCTGCGAGACGAACAAGCGCGGCCACTTCGCGCCTGCGGACGGCATCCCGCCCGACCCGCTCTTTGATAAGCGCGTCCGCGTGTCCAACTACCGGCACTTGCTGGGCAAAGTGGCGGCGCGCCCCGTCGCGGAGGAGAGTAAGCCCAAGCCGCTGCCCCCCGTCCCCGAGGGCTGTGTGCGCTGCATCGCCTGCGCCTGCCTCGTCAACCGCGACGAGATGGAATCGATTCGCGCCACGCAGCGCCATGAAACCGAGACCGGACGCGCGCTGCAGCGGTTTGTGCCGGAGCGCAGCGAGGGGTGGCGCGCCATCGTCGCGGCCGAGCAGATCACGCACTGCCAGCGGTGCATCCGCCACTTCCGGCTGTATGCTGCGGACTGGCCGCACAAGGACGTCGACTCGGCCCTGCAGACCTGGCGCTGGCTTAGTATGGAGGAGCACGCGCTGCAGCCCACGACGAAGCGCGTGCTGCTGAACTACGACGAAGAAACCCGCTTGCTCGAAGAAGCGCTGGCCGGCTCCCGCGCCGAGCTTGAGGACGGCAAGGCCCGACTTGCCGAGCTCGAGGCCAAGCTGCTCTCGCTCGACGGGGCACCCCCCAAGGACCCGAACACGCCGCTCTCGCCAGACGCCCTCGCCATGGTCGCGGCTGTCGAAACGGCGCCGGCGCCGGTGCCCGCGCCAGCCTCGGCTCTCGCGTTGCCGTCTGCTCAGCTGCCGGCGGCGGCAACCGCCACCGCCACAGCGGACACGCCGATGGACGACACTCCTATCGATATCGACGGCGGCGTCACGGCCGCCGACGCCCCGCCACTGGCCGAGACGACGCCTGCACGCGGTACGAACGCCGATGCTGCGGCCGCCACGGCCACGGCTGCAGGCGCTCCTGCCGAGGCGCTGGGCGGCGACGAAAGCGCTAAGCCTCTTTTCAAGATGGCCAGCGATTCGGCCGTCCAGCTGGACCCGATGCCGTCCTCCCTCCCGTCCGCATCGCCGTCCTCGCCGTTGTCGCCCCGGGCGCCTGCGGCCGTCCTCCCCGTCGCTGCGGCCACGACCCCTGAAGCGGGGATGACCGACCCAGGGCGGGCGCCCGAGGCGGTGTCCACGAAGAAGGGTCCGACGGACGGGGCCATGGCAGTGGCGCCGTCGCCCGTTGTCGCGGCTCCCTCCGCGACGATGGAAATCGCCACGGCCGCCACCGTCGACGCGTCGTCTGCCTCGGCGAATTTCTCTCCCGCACTCATGGGTGCCGATGCTCCTGGCGCGGCGGCCACGGTCCCGACTGAGACGACTGAGACGACTGAGACGACTGAGACGACGGAGACCATGGAGACGACGGAGACCATGGAAATCATGGAGACCATGGAGAGTAAGGAAACGACAGTGACTAAGGATGTGAAAGAGATCAGCGCAACGAGCCCAGCTATTGTGGCGCCGTCGCCAGCGGCACTTCCGCCCGCGGCGCTTGAAGCCGCCGACACGCCCATGGACGATGCAACATCGACAGCGGTGCCATCACCGATGCCAGCGCTATGCCAGCCGGATGTCGTGGTGCGGCCCAGCACGCCGCCACCCGCAGTCACCGCGGCGCCGTCGCTGCCCGCCGTGGACGACGCGGCAGCCGTGCCGTTACCGTCTGCAGCGATTCCACCTCCGGCGCGCTCACCGACGATGGCCGCTGTGGCCTCGGCACTGGTCGAAACGACGGCCCTGTTGTCGTCGCCAATCCGGCCGGCTTCCTCGGCTTCCGTGCTGGAGACCGCGCCGCGTCGTCCGGATGGCGTTGCAGCGCCGTCGACCCTTCCAGCCCTTCCGGCCAGCGCGAGCGCCACCCTTCCGGCCATCGCGGCCAGCCCGGCCACGACAGCCAAGCCTGCGGCATCATCGGTGGCCCCGACGGCCGCGGCAAAGAAGGCGCCGACGGCCCACGCGGGCGAGCTGTCCGTCCGCGACAAGGTCGTGGCGAAGCAGCGGACGTATCTGACGAAGGTCATTGCGCATCATACGTCCAACGTCAACGTTTTCGCGAAGCGCGTGGAGCTGCTCGTGCACGCAATCGCGCTGTGGACGGAGGAGTCGCTCACGGAGATGCGCCGTGTCGCGGACCGTGCGCACGGCCTCCCACCCTCTAAGAAGACGGGCGCCCGCCACCCGGCGCCGCCCTCACAGACCAAGTGGGAGGCCGATCTCGCCAAGCTGGTGGCGCGGCCATTGCCGGCGCACCTGCAGGCCGGCCCCGTGCTCGTCGCCAGCAAGCCCCGTCCGGACCGCGTCCAGTCGACGAGCGAGGGCCGGAAGGCCAAGCGCGAGCGCATGGAGGCCGAGAAGGCCCGCAGCGTGCAGGCCCGCAAGGCCGCCGTGGCGCATGCGGGTGATGTACTCCCGCCGTGGGACACGGCGCTGGTGCCGGGCGCGGTGGTGCTAGCGCGCTGTCTGCACCCGTGGAACAGCGACACCAATAAGTATGTGGTGGGCGTGGTGCTGCGCGCCGAGGTCGCCGAGTATGAGCTGCGCGTGTTCCTCAGCGGGTGGCAAAATTGGAGCTGGCGGCAGCCCGCCGAAGGCATCCATCTGCTGGACCGCGAGTTTGTGCAGCGCCTGTTCGAGTATGCGGCGGCGCTCGGCGTCGACCTGCTGTTCGATGTCGCGATTGCCGTCGACGACACGAACTGGAAGGACAACTGGCGCGACCATCTCATCAAAGAAGTTGACTGCCCCGCGAGCGCGATTCATGCCGCGTTCCGGTATGCCGACACCGGCGATGCCGCGCTGCTGCCCAAGACGCCGCTGCCCGGCAAGTCGCCCAACGCGGTACTCCGGTTCTCCAGCCGCCAGCTCATTGCCAAATGCGTGCCGAGTCCGGTGGCGCCGTCACCCGCGCCGAGCACCGACGGGCTTCCGCCGACCCGTGTCTCGCGGCGCCGTGCTGTGGCCGCGGCCGACCTCGATCTGGCCGACGACGACAACGTGGAAGTCAAACGCCTGAAGCCGTGGTTCATCTGAGTAACGACGAAGCGTCGCATGGCTGAAGCATGCGCCTCGCATCGCTGTACGGCATCGTCACGGCACCGTCGGACGGTACGGAAAGCTCCAGCGTCGTGGCCATGCTTTGCCCCATTTTCCTCCTCTGTGCTTCCTGTTGAATACGATCTGTTGAATACGAACATCCGGCACGAACACGCCCTCATGTCTCGCCCGTGGGCCAGCGAGAGGCGGGATGAGAAGCGATGTCGGGCCGACGACGAGCGACTCAGCCCCCTCGAGGGGGTGCTGGTTCCCTCAATGCGGAGGCGGCCTCGCTAGGACAGGGCGGGACGGGGCGAGGCGGTTGCGAAACGACATCCTTTGTTCGGCTTTTCTCCGCCACATTGAACAACCTTGTCGCTGGCAGGCCAACGATGAACACGACGAAGGCAAGCAACGGCAAGCAACCCAACGCGGGAAAGACGTCCAAGCGCATGAAAGTGCAGTGAGAGTATGAGCGCCTCCAAGCTCTATCTGTCGTTCCGCTTTATTCTGATTCTTGTACTCCTGTGCCACGAGCCGTTTGCCACGAGCCGCTGCCACCCTCTGCCACGAAACTCCGACACGTAGACTTGGCGCTCTGACCGCGCCACCCGACGGCTCTCGTCGCTGCTGACTCCGCGCGCGCTCGCGACTGGATTTTCCATTCGTCTTCCGGGACCGCACGCACCCCTGCCTGACACACGGCGCACGATGGCGACGGCGACGGCGCCCGCGGCACTGCGGGATCTGACGATTATCTGCTGCCCCGAGTGCGAGACGCTCTTGGAGCCGCCGACCGGCAGCGAGACCGTCGTGCAGTGCGGCACGTGCAAGCAGACGGTGCCGTCGGACCTCTTCGAGGACATCGCCATTGTGTCGCGCAGCAAGCCGTCCGCGTTCCCGCACCGCCCGGCGTCCTTCAAGCCGACCGTCGCGGCCAAGCAGGGCGCGGTGATCCAGGAGAAGTGCCCGCAGTGCGGCGCGCCCGAGATGGTCTTCCACACGGCCCAGCTCCGTTCCGCCGACGAGGGGCAGACCGTCTTCCTCTCCTGCACCAAGTGCGGCCACAAGTACAGCATCAACTCGTAAGCCAGAACGGGCAGGATGCCACGAGAAGGGATGCGATGCCGTGCGATGCCACGATGTGGGATGCGATGGGGCTCTTGGGCCTTCTAACCGCACAGCCGCGGCCACAGAAGGATCCGGGGAGACAGAGAGAGGAGTGTCCCCCCCCCCCCCCCCATTCTCGCATGCGCATGCGCATGCCATGTCATAATCCCACAACGGCTCTTTCTTTTATTGATTATGATTGAAAACACCGGGAAATGTGATGGATGCGATAATACCTGCAAGAGAGAAAGCGAATGGCGGTCATACGCCCGCGGACAGGGCATTCGCTTCAGGCGAAGGTGGTTAACTTATAGCTCCAGGTCCTGGAAGTAGTATTCAAGGTCCTCTTCGTTGCGCTTACGGATGACTTCCTTGGTCTTGTTGACGCGGCGCGGCCCGAGCACGGAGCGGGTCATCACCGGCTTGCCCGGCCGGCGCTTGGGAGGGGCCTTCGCGCGCTCGAGCGCGCGCTGCACACGGTCCTCCTGCATCTGTCGCTGCAGCGCCATTTTCTCTTGACGCGCCTGCTGCCGCCGCTCCTTGTCGCGGATCTTCTCGGCCTGCAGCACTTTGTCGGCCGGCATGCCTTCGATCGCCGTGAACAGCGACTCTAGCTTGTTCTCGACGGCCGTCAGCATCTGCAGCGTCGTCAACGACCCGTCGCTGTCGCTTGTCGACTTGGTATACAGGTCCTGGATGCGCGCGTGCAGCTGCGCCAAGCCGCGCTCTTGCTGCTCGGCGCCGGTCGCCGAGGAGGTCAGCGCATCCGCGCGGAGCTGGAGGTGGGCGGCCTTTTCGTCCTCCTTGGCGATGGCGGTGTTCAGCTGGTCAATCTGCTGCGAGAGACTCAGCGTGTCCTCGGCGAGCTTGCCCTCGGCATCCGCGAGCGCGAGTTTGACTTCCTCCAGCGCTTCCTCGGCGTCCTGGCAGTTCTGGATCAGCACCAGGTTCGATTCCTCTAAGTCCGTGAAGATATCAAGCAGCTTTTGTGGTGAGTCAAAGTACGCGAGCGTCAGGGGGTCCTCCTCGATGTCGTACTCGTCGGCAGTCTTCCTGCCGAGCTGGCCCGGCGAGGCCGCGACGGCGGCCGTCTCAGTGCGCGTCTCGACCCCGGCAGCCGCGGCGAGCGCGTCTGCAGACGTCGGCCGCGGCAGGTGCGTCGTCCCCAGCGACGCATGCTGCAGCCGGTACTCCTTGGGCACCAGCGCGTCCAGAAACTGCCGGTACTTCTTCAGGTCCTTGAGCTGGTCCTCGTTCTTGGCCATTTCACTGCGCACGTTGCTGATGAGCGCATTGAGGCGCTTAATTTCCGCCATCTTTTCGAGTTTGGCCTTCGTTTCGACTTCCGCCTTTTTGATCGCCTCGACGGAGTTGCGGTCGTTTTCTTTGAGGAACGCATCGAACTTGGCCGCGTCCTCCTCGAGCGCCCTTTCCTCTTCCAGCAGCTTCTGCTCCTCCTGCTGGCCGATTTCTTCGAGCTTCTCGATCTCCTCGCGCTTCACACCAAGCGCATACTGTACGAGAAAGATCTCGCGCTTCTTGGTAATGAAGCTCTGGAGGTACTCTTTGCCGAACTCGGTCTCGCCCTGACTCTCGAGCCGGGACTGCTGCACCTTGCGCTGCGCGTTCGCCAGCGCGGCCGAGTCATCGCCTTCCGCCAGGATCTCCCGGAACGTCTTGCGGCTCCCGCCGGTCTGATACAGCCGCCGGTGCGCGCCGCCGGCCCGCGCATGCTTCCGCGCCAGCCGCGCGTCTTCGCGGATCTTGATCAGCTGCGCGTCCGTCGGGAGCGTGAACGGCGCCGGCGCCGCCGCGGCCGCCGCGGCGCCCGACTCGCTGTCGGCCGGCGCCGACGTCGACCGGCCGGCGCCGGCGCCCCCGGGCGCGCTGCCGCCGCGCGCCCCGTTCAGCGACCGCGCCGACGGCGGGCCGCGGCCTCGACCGCGGCCGCGGTCCGCGGCGCCGTCGAGGTCGGGCAGTTTGATGATGCGGTTGCGCGGCTCGTGGTGCGCCGCGACGGGTCGGGCGAGGAGGGCGTCGGCGGCGCGCTGCGCCGCATACCGCGGATGCACGAGCTGCGGCGGGTGCGGCGCGCCGAGGCTGCGGGTGGAGCTCTCCCGCGACGCGGACGGGAGCGTCGCCATGGCGCTCTCGCGAGAGGCAAGTGAGGGGGTGGCGGCCGAGGGGCCCCGCAGCGGCGGCGGCCGGAGGAGAGAGGTTGGCCGGCGACGGATGCGTGTCAGCCGATGCGTGTCAGCGACGCCGCGAGAGACGCGTGCAGTCTGTAATGACGGTCGATGATGGTCGATAGAAAAGGCCTCGGCGCCGGGAAGCGAAGGATCATTGATGACCCGTGATGCATCAAGCGTCGGACATCATGCTCACAAGCGGTCTTTGGGCCGAATGGAATCCACGCTCGACGTTCGGAGCATACCCGCCATCGGTCGTGTGGATGGCGGTGCGACATCGGAGACAGCTATGCCGCTTTCAGCATCATAGAATAGTACACCCTCAGGCGGCCGCGATGCCGCCTCCGTGTCGTCCAGCTCTGAGAGCGCCGTGCTGGTATCGAGCGGAGTCTGGTTGCGGTCCCGGCGCCTTCCGCGCCGGGATCGGCGCTGGGGATCGGCGGGCGTCGTGTGATCTGCAGGTGGGGGGCGTGCCACGCGCCGGGATGCCGATGAAAAAGGGACCCTGCGGTGTGGTTCACCTCGCCCCCCTTCGGAGCCGCGCTTCGCTCTCCGCTCCGGCCATTTCATCACATTTCATCACACGGCAGCGATTTCCCCCAAACCGGAGCTGACCAGAGCGGGCTTTCAAAAGGCCGCGCGATCCAGCCGCTGATGCGGCATTCATCCATGAAATCAATGATCACTTAAATACAGTTTTTTGACAGTCATCGCAAAGAAAACCGATGGACGGCACCCGAGACCGAGACCGAGACCGAGACGGCGATCGAGAAACGACTAGCGCTTGATCCATCCCATCTCGATAAAAAAGTCGTAGATGCGGCTCGTCTTGTTGACGTCGATCTTGATGAGCTCGCGGGCCTGGCGGCGGCGCATGGAGCCCGTGGCTTGATACTCGCGGATCATGGTCTGCTTGATCACGAGGTAAGCGCGGGGCGCGAGGCGCAGGCGCGAGCAGACCCGCTGCTCGGGCTCCGTGAGCAGGTCATACCCCTCGTGGTTCGAGATGTCGAGCGGCTGCGGCAGTTTGCGCAGCGCCGTGGCGGTGGCGGTGGCGGCCGTGACGACGGTCCCCGGTGTGGCGGGCGACGGCGCGCTGCCGACGCCGCCGCGGGCCGTGCCCGGCGTCACGGGCCCCGTGGGCGTGCCGTACGCCGCCGGTGGGGGCGCGTGCGCGTGGTGCTTGCCGCTCGTCGACGGCGCCAGCAGCTCGTCCATATTGGACCGGCTCGACCGAAACGAGTTGCGGTGCAGCTCTCGCAAGTGCGGCCGCATGGCCTGGAGATGGTACTCCTTGTGCTGCTCGTACTCATCGGCTTCCTTCAGCGTGGCAACGCCCATCCGGCGATATGTCTGGAGCTGCTCGATGCGCTCCAGCAACTGCGCCTCCTTGACGAGCCCCGCGACAAAGACCTCGTGGTCCTGCGCCGTCATTAGTCGCGCAAACACCTTCAGGTGGTTGTGGATCTCCTTTTCGCCGCGGTCGCGGCGCTTCTCGGCGGCTTGGATCTTGCGGTAGTTGGTCAGGTGGCGGTCAAAGAGCAGCTTCTTGCGTTCCTTGCGGCGTTCGAGGGCCGTGTTGTAGACGGACAGCATCGCCGTACGAAGCCGCACCGTCGGCTCGCGGATGATCTCGCATTCGCTCGCCAGCTGCGCTACCAGCGTCGTCGGCAGCGGCCCAGGCGGCGTCGGGAAATCCTCAAACACCATATCCTTGATGGGGGTCTCGGCTTCGTTCTCGTATTCATACTCGAACTCGCCGCGGCCGGGCATGTAGCCCGCGATCTCGTGGTTGACTGGCTGCGAGGCGGGCGGGCGGGTCGTAAACTGCACGGGCTGGCGGTGCTGGGCGCGGTTCGTCAGCCGCGAAGTCGCTTTGTCAAAGACGCCAGTGGCCTGAGGACACGGCCAGCGCGGGCTCTGGATGAACACGTTCTTGTAGTGGGCGTCCAGCTCTTCTTTGGTCTTGGAGCCGCCCATGTGCTCCGAGATCTGGTCCCAGTTGCCGAGTCCAAACATCTCGAGGCCCTCAACGAAGAGCAGCTCCTCGTCGGCGCCCCAGTGGGCCTCGTACAGCGGGAAGTTGAGGACCTCCATCACGCGGTAGGCATGATCGCGCTTATGCTCGCGCAGCTCTTGTCCGTGCGAAAAACATTTCACGCAGAGGTCAAAGTCGGGGCACTCGGCGCATCGCACGCGAACGACATTGGTGATGTCCTTCTCGCACGCATCGCAGTGATACTTCTGGCCATAGTCTTCGCTGACCGAGACTAGCGATGGACCGATCGAACATCCATCGAGACCGCAGGATCACCACCAGCAAAAAGGCGGAATTTCACGATCGTGTGAGTGAATCATCCATTGCTGGTGGGGGAGATGGTCCGTGACGCTCCATTGGACGTCGTCGCCGTGCTGAGCGGCGGGACGCAGTGACGCTTACCGGTCGCCTGGTTTCCCGCATCATCCTTTGTGAATTTGCGCTTCTTCTGAATGACAGTCATGGGAGCGCGCGACGGGGCGTGCGCACGCGCAGCCTAACGCGAAAAGCCGATAGGAGCCCGATCGGGATCGGAGCGGGTCGGCGGGTCGGCAGGGAGAGGGGGCGGCGGGGTGAAACGCAACAGCCGTTGGCGGCAAGTCGGCCAAGACCACGACCAGGGAAGGAGCCCGGCACAGCGTCGCGAGGCGAGCAGAGCAGCAATGGTCAGCACACTCTCCAGCGGGTCGAATCACGCGTCGATATACAAAGAATACAAAAGAAAACGAAGGTCACGTGGCGTCGCTGGTGAAGGCGAGAGACCCGCGTGACGTGTCCTTCGTGAGCGCCGAGCGCCGTCATGCCTGCCCACGGCTGGGCATGCCGTGGCGGCGGCGGGCGAGAGCGGCGGTGGCGGGCGAGAGAGCCCGTGAGCGAGAGAGTCCGTGAGCGAGAGTCCGTAAGCGAGCGTCCGTGAGCGAGAGAGTCCGTGAGCGAGAGCCCGACGAGCATGCCCGCGACTGAGAGTCCGACGAGCATACCCGCGGGTCGCCGTGGCCGCCGGCTTCTCGGCACGTCGACGCCGACCCCGCCGTGCGTGGCGTCGGCTCGCGCGGGCCTCTCGCTTCTTGCGCACCCGCCACAGCGGCTGCTGGCCATGTCATGGCGGCGGCGGCGGCGGCGGTGGCGGAGACCCCGCGGAAGGGGCGCGGGCTGCCAGCCGCCGGTCTTGAACGCCAGCCCCGAGACAACACGCGATCGAGGCCCCTTCGCCATGAGGTCGGCGGCCGCTCAGGACCACGACGCGCGCTCTCGCGCGACAGGACCGTTCCCGGTCCTCCTCGCCAGGACGATGCTCGCGACCCAAGCCAACGATCATGGTACCAACAGCGGCCGCTGCGTCTTGCCGCGCTTAGGGGTTGGCCGGCGGCAGGGTCGGGTGGAGGTCGTGGGTCGGCTGGACCGTATCCTTGTCGCCGGAGGGCGCGATCGCCGCCGCGGCGGCGACGGCGGCCACCGCCGCATCCAGCACCTCGGCCGTCGCGGCCATCGCGGCCGCCGTCCCGTCGGCGCCGCGCGGCGTCGCGTCACCATCCTCCGAGATCGTCTCGGTCGGGACGGCGACGGCCTTCGGATCGGAGGGCGCGTCCGACGCCGCTGGACGGGGAGCGTCCTGGTCGGCCGCCGCACGCGCCGCCGCGGGCGCATCCGTGGGAGTCGCGTCCGGGTCTGCCGTCTCGGCGTCTACGCCATCGGCACCGGCATCGGCGGCACCGGCATCGGCGGCACCGGCATCGGGCTCGGCCTCCACGGCCGTCGGGGAGGCCGTGGGCGCCGCGGCTGATTCGGACGCGGGCAGCCTCCACAGCGGCGGCGGCACGACGACGGGCGCGCTGGGCCCGTCTTTGGCCCACCGATAGACGACGCCGGGCCGCGGCTTGTGCTCGTGGTCGCGCACCGGGCCGAGCGTCGGGGCGGGGCCGTCGCGCGCCGGCAGCGTGATCCAGCGCTTCTTCCAGCCGACAAACGCCAGCGCGTCGTGCGCGGGCCGCGCGTCGCTGCGGCGCGCCGCGGCGTCCGCGCCGGCGCTCGTGGCGCCTGCGGCGCCCGCGGCAGCGGCGCCGTCGGCACGCAGCTCGTCGGCATCGGCCTCGCCAAGTCGCGGCGTGTTGCTGCCGGAGCCGACGCCGCTCGGCGCGAGCCGCTTGCGGCCGAGGGTCGGCGTGTCGAGGCCCGAGAGGCCGGCGGCGTCCGCGTCGGCGGCGGCATCGCCGGCCGTCGGGCCATACCGTGAGCGCGAGGCGCGGGTCGACGCCATCGCGTCGTCGCGCACCGTGGTCGGCGGCGCGCCCGAACGGGAGACGCGTGGGTCGCGCCGCGTGTGGCCCTGAGGCTCGAGCGGCCGTGTGTCGCGGTGGCGTCCGTGCTTCGGAGGAACGCGCGTGCCGATCAAGAAACGAGAAACGAGCAACGAGCCACAAGCACCGCGAGACGATGCGGATGCGCGGCCGCCCAGACAGCGTGATGGGACGGGATCGGATGGGCTCCAGCAGCAGCTCCAGCAGCGGCTCCAGCGGCGGCGGCGGCGGCGGCGGCGGCGGCGGCGGCGGCGGCGGCGGCCGAGTCCATGCCCCACGTGGCGAGCGTAGGTGGGATGCTCGGCGGTGGCCGGCACGACCAGACGTTCAAATCGCAAGCAACCCGCCGCCGCCGCCGGCCGGCTCCCCCACGCCCTGCTGGCCCGACGGCGCGGCGTCCACCGACGGCCTTGGAAACTCAGCCACGCCGCCGCCGCCCCCGGCTACGCCCATCTCACCTCGCGTGGCCCAGACGTATGAAACGCTCGATTGTATTTACTTTTTGCCAAAGAAACTCGCGAGGCTCGACTGCGCTTTCGGACGGCTGCCGCCTCCGCTGCGCGCGGCGGGACCGGACCCCTTGCGGCCTGGGGCCGATGTGGACGGCGCCGATTTCGGCGGCGCCGCGGCGGGAGTCGGCTTGGCGCGCTTGGGTGCCGGCGCCGTCACGGGCTCCCACCGCTCTTCGTCCGACGAATACGTTTGCACGGCTGGACCATCACGGACGAGGACATCAAGAAATACGGGTGAGTCTACCGAAACCATTCCTGTTTCTCCAGATCAGGTCGGGATCGAGAAGCACGCGAACGTCTGAGGCGATCACGCCGGTCAGGGCGAGCGACACACTTACAGAGATAGCCGCCTTCCTGGACATGGCGCTCTTTCTGAACGCGGACAACGCGCTTGCGCTCCATGATGCCGTCGGCGCCCATGCGCGTCTCGGCGGTCTCGGACGACGACGCCGGCGCCACCGTGGGATTCAAAGTCGTCTGGTCGCTTGGTTTCTGCGGCTTGGCACGGGCCTTGCTCTTGGCGCCACGCGACGGCGCCGCATCCACCTCCATTGCGTCCACATCCGGCTCCGACTGCTCGGCGTCCGGCGCATCCTCGTCGCGATCGGCGCCGGCGTGGTGGGACCGGGGCTGGGCGGGCGGCGCGTCGACGTCGCCCTCGCTGTCGCTACTGCCGTCCACCATGGAGGCCATCAGTTTCTGCCGCTGCGCTTGCGAGCGCTGCCGCCGCTCACGCGCCGCTTCCTCGGCCTCGCGCCGCGCCACCGCATCCCCCGCGTCCTCTTCCTCGTCTTCCGAGGACGAGACGGCCGCGCCCACGGCGGGTTCCGGTTCGGGTTCCGGCTTGACCTTCGCTGCCTTCGTCGTCGTCGTCGCTGCCGCCGCGGCCGGCGGCTTCTGCTTGGCGGTGACCGATCGCGCAAAGAAGGACGACGCCGTCGTACTCGGTTTCGGCGGCGAAGCGCCGGCGCTGGCGCCGCTGGGTGCGGCTTTCGACGCGGTCGGGAAGAAACTCCGCACGGCCGTTTCAGACTTGATGGTTTCTCTCGACTTGGAGGTGGCCGACGCGGAGGTCGCGAGGACCGGCGTCGAGGCCGCACTCGTCGTGCCCGGGGTGCCTGTCGAATGGGCCTTCACGGCCGCCGGTGGAGCGGCGACCTCGTCGGGCACACGCGGCTGGAACGTGACCGCCGGATTGCGGATCGTTCGATAGATCCTGGAGTAAGCATCATACATCAAACAGGGTGAGTTGGCGAACCTCTTCCATTCAGGAGGGTCAGCATGCACAGTCAGCAGGCGCGACGGCGCGACGGCGCGTCGACAAGCGCATCGAGCCGAGGAGACTTACCCAAGCTGGTCGAAGGCCTCGGCATGGATCAGCTCCGTATATGCGATCGTGAGGGCGATCGGATGCACGGGCTGCTTGGAGGCCATCACGGCATAGATGTGGCAGGTGCCCGAGGCATACTGCTGCTGGGTGGCCTCGCGGTCGGCGGCGCGGACGACGCGGATCGCGAGCGCATCGGAGCCCTTCAGCCGGCCCGTGATGCAGTAAAGCACGGTCAGGTCTGCCGGAGACCGGGACTTCTTAGCCGCGGCGACATAGGCATGCAGCAGGTGCTTCGCGGTGACATGGGTCAAGCCGAGCTGCCGCGAGACTTGCTTGTAGGTGAGCGGCGCGTGCGACGCTGTCACGAGATCGTCCAGCTTCGCGAGCTGGTCTGCCGCGGCGGCCATCCTGCCAAGGATCCGGCGGGCTGGGCGGGTGGATCGGAGACGCCTCGAGATGACGAGGATCGGAGCTTGCAAAAAAGCGCAGGCGCCGTGTCGCATACAGCACAAGTCGCTACGCAGGACGCGCCGTATCAAGCTATGAGGAGTATTACTCTAACGGGTTCGTAGGCTATCACGTTAACGCATGGGCTGATGTCGCGTATGACGAGGGAGATGTGGATAGGGTCTTTACTTCGTTGCGGACCGCTTGATGAAGGACGGGGACCCGGTGTCCTGTGTCCAAGCATGCCGGTTGAAAAAGAGAAGGCGCCCCCGCCGCTCTTCCGTTGCACCCTGGCGGGCGGGGCGCGGGCGAGACGGCTCGACGGGCGGCGTGGCTGCTCCCGATGCCCGGCCTTCCCATGTTCGCCAATGCCGATGATCGGCACGACGCAGCAAAGACCACAAGAACGACGTGGAGCATGCCTGACACACCCCGTGCTGTCGGGCATCAGAAGGCCAGCAAGCGAGCCCGGGTCGCGACAGCGACGACCCTCGTCACGCGTTCACGATGAGGTAAGTCCGTATGTACACGCACAGAGAGGGTGAAGTGGGAAGCATTCGCACGGAGGCAAGCCGAGCACCGCGCCAACGTCGCGCCGCCGTCATCGAAGCGACGCGCGGCGCTGATGCTCGGCCCCTCTGCATCGGAAGGCGAGCGGGTCTCTCCGTGGATGAGGCCGATCGAGCGAGAAGAACAAATAGAGAGAGAGGGAGAGAGAGAGAGAGAAAGGCGCGGCCCGGCGGCGCAGGGAGTCGAAGCGGAGCCAGATGCCCCCGGCGGGGGGCGACCGCGCGACGGGAGCCATCAAACGCGTGAGGCCGGCGGCAGCATCGAGCTTTCGGCCGCGTCGGCGGCGGCGCCCGCGGGCGCCGCTTGGAACGGGTT
The DNA here is from genome assembly GCA_003615045.1 of Caulochytrium protostelioides. Classification (NCBI taxonomy): domain Eukaryota; kingdom Fungi; phylum Chytridiomycota; class Caulochytriomycetes; order Caulochytriales; family Caulochytriaceae; genus Caulochytrium; species Caulochytrium protostelioides. Next base: position 145,490 of record ML014131.1, on the reverse strand, counting down.
GCGGAACGCGTCCTCGTGGCGGCGGCTCGCCAGCGCGCCGCCCAGCTTCCGCGGCCCGCGCGCCGCGAAGCTCGGCAGGCCCAGGAACGTCCGCGTCGACGGCGTGTTGCCGGACGCGACGGAGCGCTGCTTGATGGGCGACACCGGACCCGCGGAGCCTTCGTTCGGGAAGTAGGCCGAGGTGCGTTCGTGCACGCCGGCCACGGGGGCCGGCGGGACGGGCGGCGGCATCGGCGCCAGCGCGGGCGCGGAGGTGGGCGCGGACGCGGACGCGGGCGCGGGCGCCAGCGGGAGCGGGAGCGGGAGCGCCGCGGCCGAGCCCAGGGACGGCGCCAGAGGCAACCCGCCGTGGCCGAGGGTCGGCGACGGCCCCGGGCTCGGGCCGAGCACCGGGTCGCGCCGGGTCTGCCCGCTGCGGCCGATGCGTTCGAGCGTCGCGCGGACCGAGGGCAGCGACGGCATGGCCGACAGCGTCTTCATGCGGCGCGGGCTGCCCATCGTCGGCGACGGGCGCGCCGCCGGGCTGCTGGCCGCGATGCTGGCGGGAGGGCCGCCGTGGTGCAGGCCTGCGGTGGCCGCGGCCGCTGCCGACGGCGCCGCGGACGACGGCGTGGCCGTGAAATGGTGGAAGGGCGAGGTGTGGATGGCGCTGTGGGGCCGGCCTGGCGAACGCGGGGCTGCCGCCGCCGCCACTGCCGCCGCCGCCGCCGCCGCCGTAGGCCCCGGCGACGGCGCCTTGACATCGCGGGACCGCGTGCGGCCCGGTTCGTCGCTCGGGGACGAGCTGCGGCGCGCCAAGACCATCGGCTTGGCAGGCGACCCGCGCGTCAGGCCGAGGTGCATCATGCCCTCCGGCGCCGGCAGCAGCGGCTTCGACGACGACGACGGCGTCGGCACCGGCGAGAGCGACGTGGCACTGGCGGGGTCGGAGCGGTCGCGCGGCTGGCTCTTGGATGGGGTGATGAGGTGGCGCTGCGACGGAAGGGCCGCCGGCGCTGGCATCGACGAGGTCCCGGCGTCGGAGGTGGGCGTGGGCGTGGCGATCGCGAGGGTCCCACGGGGCGGCGAGTCGGCCGGCGATGGGAGCGGCAGCGCCTGCGGCATGCGGCGCAGCAGCGGCGACACGTCGTGGTCGTGATCGTACGCGTAGCCCGAGCGATGCGACGCCGCCGCCGCGTCGGCGGCATAGGTCGCGCCGGTCGATGCCGATGACGCCGCCGCCGCCGTGACTTCGGTCGCGGTAGAAGCCGCGGTGGATGCGCCGGTCGGGCGGTGGGTGGTGAATCGGTTTTCGCGATCGATCAGCCGGGCTTCGCGGGCGTCGAGGTCTGCTTCGCGGGCCGCCAGAGCCTGCTCGCGCTTGCGGAGCTGCTCTTCGCGGCGCTTGACATCGAGATGGATTTTGGAGAGCTCGTGCTCTTTGACAAAGATGCGGACGCGGTCGGTCGCCAGGAAGTCCGAGGCGTTCGGGCGCTTGTGGTGCGAGATGCGCAGCATCGTCTTGACCGTCCGGTTCAGGTCAGAGGAGTAGGGCGCTGGCAGATCGGGGACGATCCCCTGGCGAATTTTCATGGCGAGCCCCGTCTGGGTGTTGGCCTGGAAGGGCGGCTCGAGCGCGCATAGCTCAAAGATCAGACAGCCCAGGGCCCAGATGTCGGATTTGATGTTGTAGCAGGACTCGTTGACGAGCTCGGGCGACATGTAGAAGGGCGTGCCGACATACGTCTGGGCATACCCGTTCTCGGGGCTGTCGATCACGCGCGACAGCCCAAAGTCGCCGAGCTTGACGTTCTGTGCTGCGTCGAGGAACACGTTGTCCGGCTTGATGTCGCGGTGCAGGATCGGCGGGTGGGCGCGGCCGTGGTGACATTCGTTGACCGCATGCAGCAGCTGCACAAACAGGTTCCAGATGATGTCCTCGGGAATCCTCTTTTCCTCGCTCTTGCAGCGCTTAATGATCGCCGCCAGGTCGCCGCCCTCGCAGTACTCCATCAAAATGTAGATCAGGCAGTTCTCCCGGTCCACATAGCGCTCATAGTAGCGGACGATGTTGGGATGCCGAAGTTCGCGCAGGATGTTGACTTCCGAAACCAGCTGCTTCTTTTCCTTCTCGCTCATCTTGCGGTAGTCGATTTCCTTGCACGCCAGCACCTTCTGGTCCGACTTGCGACGGACCTTGCGGATCACGCCGAACGAGCCGGAGCCGATCAGCTCCAGCGGCTCGTAGGCGTCCATCGTACAGCGGAGGCTACGCAGCGGCGCGGAGAGTCGGCCGGCGACGGCGTCACGCGGCCCGGAAGGCGCCCACGGGCGATCCGGCACCGCGCAGGGACTCCCCTCGGTGGGCCGCCGTCCGCCTGAGCCTTGGCACCCACGTGCGCGGCACGTGGCGATCACGCGGCGGCGGCCACGTGGGCGACGGCCGACGGCGCGCGCCCCCGACTCGCACCCACCGACTCGCACCCGACGGCCGCAGCACCGCGAACGGGCTGCGCCACGTCACCCGTGCGTGTTCGGCGGCGGCGGCGGCGGCGGCACACCCGTCCGGTCACGTCCACGCGGGCGCCGGTGCGGGCCGAGCCGGCGCCGCGCGTCGAGAGACGTCGTCTCGGTCTGCTGCAGGCGCCGCCGCCGCTAGGAAGGCGTCGCGCAGCGAGCGTCGTCGTGGGGTGGAGCGTCGTCAGGCGATCGAGCGGGATGAATCTCAGGACGGCGCGAGGACGATGAGGCATGGGTGAGCACGGCCACGAGAGGTGGATGCAGACGGCGGGATGCGGACGGTCGATGGCAGACAGCGGCGGAGCGAGCGCGCGCAGCCGAGAGGATCATGAGCGGAGCGATGCGATGGTGTTGGTGTTTCTGGCGCGATGATGGCGCGCGACCGTCGGAGATACATCCATCGCCTCCCTAGTGGTGGTCACGGCATCGCGCCATGCCGCAGTCTGTCGTTCTTGGCGAGGTGGGATGGCCTTTCCGTATGTCAGTCCAGTGGTCGCCCATCGCCGGGTTGGCGAGAGTGGTTCGTGCCGTCTTGCGGCGTGGCGGTGCTCGCAGCCGTGCGGCGGGTGCTTGAAGCCTGCGCGCTTGCCGGAACGCCCCGCCGGCGGCTTGCTGGTTCTTTTGCTGGTGGGCTCGCCGAACCGCTTGCGGACCTACGTCGGCTCCGGCGCATCGCCGCGGCCTGTGCGGCGCCCGTCCTGCCCGCGCGGCACCGCCATCCGACGCTTGTGCCGGGATCGGGGCCACGCGGGGGCATCAACAAGGAGAAAAAGAAATACAGCAAAGCGACAACGCCCCTCCTTCATCCCACCCAGCGATGGCTCGTTGGTCTGCCTCGACGAAGCGTGTGATGGCGTGTCCAGCCTACCGACGAATCATCCGGCAAGTCTACGGTGGCCAAAGTCTCATGCAGATCGTCTTGATTAGTTATGTACACCAAGTGGCCCGTCTAGAAGAGACCGGTGATGGCCTGGGTCTTGGGGTCGATGTCGATGTCGTAGAAGGAGGGGCGGATGGGGAGGCCCGGCATGGTGGAGATGTCGCCGAGCAGGGGGAAGAGGAAGCCGGCGCCGATCGACGCGCGGATGTCGCGGATGGGCACGACAAAGTCCGTGGGGACGCCCTTCAGCTCGGGGTTGTGGCTCAGCGACAGCGCCGTCTTGGCCATGCAGATCGGGAGCTGGCCGAAGCCCTGCTCCGTGTACGACTGGATCTTGGCCTGCGCCTCCGGGGAAATCTCGATGTCCTTCGCGCCGTAGACCTTCTGGCAGATGGTGCGGATCTTCTCCTCGATCGGGGCGTCCAGCGGGTACAGGAACTCGAACGGCGGGCGCTTCGGCGCGTCCTCGCCCGTCATGGCGACGAGGGCGTTCGCCAGGTCGACGGCCCCGGCGCCGCCCTTCGCCCAGTGGTTGCAGACGACGGCGGCCTCGGCGCCGGCGGCCAGGGCTTCCTGCTTGACCGTGTCGAGCTCGGCGGCCGAGTCGGACGCGAACTGGTTGATCGCGACGACGACCGGCACGTTGTAGAGGTGCGCGTTCTGGATGTGCTTGCGCAGGTTGGCGCAACCCTGGCGGACGAGGTCGACGTTCTCCTCGGTATACACCGCCGCAAGGGGCTTGCCCGCGACGACGGCGGGGCCGCCGCCGTGCATCTTGAGCGCCTTGATCGTCGCGACGAGCACGACCGCATCCGGGGTCAGGCCCGAGTAGCGGCACTTGATGTCAAAGAGCTTCTCCATGCCCATGTCCGCGCCGAACCCGGCCTCGGTGACGACGAAGCCCGGCTTCTGCTCGACGGCCATGTCGCTGGCGGCGTCAATGGTGGGCGTCGTGCCCGTGAGCGCCAGCGCGATCTGGTCGGCGACGATGCTGCTGCAGCCGTGGGCGATGTTCGCGAAGGGACCCGCGTGCACGAGCACCGGCGTGCCCTCCAGGGTCTGCATCAGGTTGGGCTCGAGCGCGTCCTTAAGCAGCACCGTGAGCGCGCCGGCGACGCCGATGTCCTCGGCGGTGACGGGCTCGCCGGCATGGCTCAGACCAATGACCATGCGGCCGAGACGGTCGCGCAGGTCGGCGAGGCTCGTGGCAAGCGCGAGGATGGCCATGCACTCGGACGCGACCGTGATATCGAACCCGGTCTCGCGCGTGTGGCCCTTCTCCATGGGGCCCTTGCCGACGGTGATCTGGCGCAAGTATCGGTCGTTGGTGTCGAGCACGCGGTTCCAGGTGATCGTGGCCGGGTTGATATCGAGACGGATCAGGCGCTCGCGCTCCGCGTCCGTCAAGTTGTCCGGGTTGCCGTCCGCCGGGGCCAGGCCGAGCTTGTCCATGCGACGCTGCAGGATCGGCGACACGTAGCGCTTGCCGCCACGGATCGGGCAGAGGCGGTTGTAGATCAGCGGCGACTTGGACGTCTTTTCGTGGAACATGCGCGCGTCGATCGCGGCGGCGAGCAGGTTGTTCGCCGCAGTGATGGCGTGGATGTCACCGGTCATGTGCAGGTTGAATTCGTCCATGGGGATGATCTGGGAGTAGCCGCCGCCGGCGGCACCGCCCTTGATGCCGAACGTCGGGCCCTGCGAGGGCTGGCGCACGCACGCGACGGCCTTGCGCTTGAGGTGGACGCCCAGTGCCTGGACGAGGCCGATCGTGGTCGTAGACTTGCCCTCGCCGAGCGGCGTCGGCGTGATGCCCGCCACAACGACGTACTTGCCCGGCTTGCGGTGCGCGAGGCGCTCGCGGATCGCCAGGCTGACCTTCGCCTTGTAATGGCCGTAGCTCGAGAGCTCGTTCGCCGCAATGCCAAGCTCGTCGGCGACCTGGACGATGGGCTTGGGAGTCTGCGCAGTGGCGATTTCGAGGTCGGAGGGGACCTTCTCCTTGATGTCCAGCGGGAGCGCTTCCATCTCGACCTCCGCGCCGTACAGCTCGCGGACGGCGCTCTGGACCGTGTTGGAGATCAGCATCGCGACGGTCATGGGGCCGACGCCGCCGGGCACGGGCGTGATGGCCGCAGCGCGCTGCACGGCGACATCGTACTCGACATCGCCGACCCAGCGGGTGCCGGACTTCTTGGAGGCGTCGGGGACGCCGTTGATCCCGACGTCGATCACAATCGCGCCGGGCTTGATCCACTCGCCCTTGATCATCTCAGGGGCCCCGACAGCGGCGACGACGATGTCGGCGTTCTGGACGTGGCGCGCGAGGTCGCGGGTACGCGAGTGGCAGATGGTGACGGTGGCGTCGGCGCGCTGCAGCAGGTAGGACATAGGCAGGCCGACGATGTCGCTGCGGCCAATCACGACTGCGTGCTTGCCCGAAATGTCGAGGCCCGACGAGCGGATAAGCGCCATGCAGCCCTTGGGCGTGCACGCCTCGAAGAGCGGCGTCTGGTTGCGCTTCGCGAGGGCGCCAATGTTGTTCGAGTGGAACCCGTCGACGTCTTTCTCGGGCTTGATCATTTCAAGGATGCTTGTCTCGTCGAGGTGCTTGGGCAGCGGCATCTGCACAAGGATGCCGTGGACCTTCGCGTCGCCGTTGAGCGTGCGGATCAGCTTTGCGATCTCGGAAGACGAGACCGTCTCGGGCAGCGCCGTGAAGACGACGTCGACGCCGGCCTCCTTGCCGGCCTTCTGCTTCATGCGCACATAGAGACTCGAGTCCTCGCGCTCACCGACTTGGATGATGTTCAGCTGCGGCTGGAAGGAGGGGACCGCCTTGCGGATGTCGGCGATGCGGCGGCGCTCGGTGTCACGGACCTGCTCCGCGAGGGCCTTGCCGTCCAGGATCTTGGCCGGGCCCGTCGGGGCGTCGGCGGCGGCGGCGTCGCGGCTCATGGTCGCGGAAGACGTCGCGAGGGGGCGGGAGGGAAGCGAGAGAGGAGAGAGGCGCAGCAGCGATGCCGTCGCTGCGGAACAATGCCGGGACGCGGGAGCGGTCAGCGTCGAGAGAAGGCGGGGCGTGGAGGAAGAAGCGAGGAGGGAGAGGCGAGAGCGGGAGAAGACGTGGGAGGGGGTGAGGGAGAGCCGCGATACCGAGGACGAGGCCGATGCCGACGACGCGTGGGCGTGCACGACCGTTCGGATACGCTGATACGACGACATGATGGGAAGGGGTGGGATGGGATACGAGAGGATGGCCGATGGATGGGCCTGGTCCAGCGCGCGTCTGGATCCGTCTATTTATAGGGTTCGCGGAGGAATAGATGCAATGAGCCGTGAGCAATGAGCGATGAGCAATGAACGATGGGCGATGGGAGATGGGGAGAGGACAGAAGAGGCGAGCAGCGGGGGGCAGAGGGGGCCGATAGCGGACGGCACTGAAAGGGGGGAAGCGTGTCGCGGTTGCTCTCGCTCTCGGAGGGGGAAGGGGAGGCCACCGACTGCGGTGCACGGGAGGCGAGAGGCCGCGAGGGGTGCAGGGCGTGGTCACGGCGCTGCGTGGGGAGATCGCGCAGCAGCGGCTGCGGGTGACTGTGCGCGCGTCGCGGCGAATGCCCGACTGTGCCGTGTGCGGTGCGCGGGTATGGCGCGCGAGGACCCGTTCGAATGGCCGCGAGCAGAGCGCGGATGCCGGAGACGGCGGGGATACGGCGCGGTGCGGCGGGGTGCACGGCAGTGGCAGCGGCAGCAATCGGGGTCTTTGGCGCAGGCCACCCCAACGTCGCGGCGTCCGCGCAAAGCGAGAAAAACAACAAAACAGCAGTGTACGAAGGCGGTTGGAGAGGGGGCTTGATGCCTTGGTTGGGACCGTCGGTAAGCAGCGAGGCCGACGCAATCACCCTCCGTCACAGTGAATCCACAGGGGTGCCGCGACCCCGACGCCATTCGAGCGCGTCGGAGCGCAGCGGCGGCGACTCCCAACAATCTATCACGACAAGCCGTTCCGGGTTCGTCAGTGCAGGACCGGACAGGCGGAGAACGATGAGCGCGCGAGGGTGGAGATGGCGCTTTATATAGCGTTGTCGAGAACAACCGCGGCCGGCTCGTGGACGGCATGATGACATCGATCGAGCAGCACCCAGGCACCTGCCTCCGGTCGGTGTCGGAGACATAAGCTCTGAAGGGTCAACACAGAAGTGGGCATGCAGGAGCTGGCAAGGCATGGGGGGCTGCGCCACAGCCGATGGGGATGGTCACAGTCACTGGGCATCGGGTTGCGGGGGATCCATGGGCCTCTTGAAAATCGGCCACTGGCGGCTTCTCATGTCACCAGGATCACTGGAGCCCAGCGCGATAACTTTGTTTTGGGTGGCCATCATCCCTGGATAATTACTCCGAGGCACGTGCAAAGATGGGGAGGCGTTCATGAGAATCCGTCATCTGCAATGCCTGCTCTGCAATTGCTGCATGGCAGTGCCGAGAGAACAGCCATCACCATCTTGATCAAACTCACGGTGCGTGTACTGCGGCGTCATTACCATACGATTCGTGCTACCGGACTGCTCACACTTCCACGACGACGTTGGAGTATGAAAGAGGCTGTGTGGCGAGGCACCGATGCAACAGCGTCGATCTCCGCCACCGGAGAAGGGCTTAGCCCATGTCTCGGAGCGTTTGTTCTTTATTTATTTATTTCTCTTTTTCGCCCCGGTCGACGACGCCAACATGTAACATACGCTGTCGGACTTTGGCGAGGGCAAACAACGGAAGAAAAGCAGCGCACCCTGATGCGATCAACCCATTAGAAGTCGGTTCGGATTCAATAAGGCGATCCATACCCCATCTATCGACGCCATTGGACTCAGACCCCTTCCGCTCCCACTACGACGTGTCCTGCATCGACGAGAAGTTCTCTGTACCCACATCGTCTCTTTCTGTTGACGAGCCTCCACACGAGTATGCGCGCGATCACCTGTCGCTCTTGAAGTCCGCATCTCGGCCATCCAGGCCGACCCCCGCCATGGCGTCCAAATCCAAGTCCCGGCCAGCACGGCCAGCATCTGCCTCAAGCGGTCCGCCACAGCGGCCACCGGCTGCCCCGCGCGCGCTGAAAGCGGGAGCGCTGTTCCGCTTCCCGCTGCCGTCGCAGCCGCTCGTGCTCGTGGATCGCTTCCACTCATCGGCGGTGCCTCATGGTCCGTTCATGGCCGCGACGTCGACGCTCGCGCAGCACCTGTCAGGGTTCCAACACCACCAGTGGCTGGTCGATATGGCGACACTCGGGCGCCTGCGGTATCGCAACAAAGTCCAGCAGCGCACCTCACGCCACTTCCGCCAGCTCGCGGCTGTGATGCGGCAGCTGAAGCGGTTTGAGCAGCTCCAGCTCGGAAAGCTTCTTAACGACGTGCTCACGCAGTGCCGGGGCACGGCGTCCGTATCGAGGGCTGGTGCGGCCGCCCACCCCAGCCATGGGAGCACGAATGCGTACCGTGGCACCGGCATTGACGACCGGATGCCAACGGCTCCCACGCTCGGATACTTGCTGGCCGCCGCGTGGCAGAGCTGGTGCATCACGCAGTGTCTGAATACCGAGATCCTCGCGGCTTTCGCGCTGTTCCAGCACCAGCTGCAGCAGACCTACTTCATGCCGCTCTCGCTGACGGCGATGGCGCTGCTGGGCAGCCTTGCGTCGTATGCGGGGCAATCTGGCAAGCGCCTCGAACAGTGGTATACGGCACTTTATCCGCATTTGGCGATGGACGTCGCCTCTGCGTGGGGACTGCGAGAGCCTTCGCATATGTTTCTCGTGGAGGACGGTGTGCCGGCGCCGCTCGTCGAATCGAAATCGACCGCGCCCGCTGCCCAGCGGCTCCAGCTCGATTTTGGGCTTTCCGACGCAGAAGACGACGAAACAACCGGCTTTGACAACGGCAAGCACGCAGGACTCCGCGACGTTGCGAATTCGTCGTCCGAGCAGCTCGCTTCCACGTTTGCATCTTCTGCGCTGGACTCGATACGTGAAGCTGCTATGCCTCTTCAGCCCCATCTCGCCGATCTCGCCGATGCGAACGATGCCTCGGACGCTTTCTGGAGTTTGGGCGACCCGCCTGCCCTGCCGACCGCCGCGTCGACGACTCCGAATGCCTTGTCAGCGGTCGCTGCATCGAGCGCCGTCCGCGCATCCAAGACGGCCGTGACCACCGTCAAAGCCACGGCGATCACGGCGACCACGACGACGGTGACGCAGCGCAGCAAGACGGCTGCATCGCGATCCGACGCGTCCCTGGAGACCCCGGATCCCGTCTCCGCAGCCGCAAGAGGCACGAAGCGTCGTGTGAAAGACCCAGAGCGGCGCAGCTCCAAGAGCACCAAGAAGGCGAAGCGCGACCTCATTGACGATATCTTTGGATGATATGAACCACAACAGACCATTTATTTATTACTATAGACAGAATAGCCAAGCGAGAGCTCGAGCTTGATCGGATTCCCAGCTAAGCTTCAGAGGTGGACAGCAGGACCGCGACGCCGCGGTTGACCCAGTGGCGGGTTGGTTTGGTAGTCTTGAGGAGTATGCGCATGACAAAGTTGGTCGAGTGCCCGGTCGTCGAGAGCGTGCCGCGGCGCGCACTGGTGCGGTACACGGGGCACTCATAGCTGCTCGCGATCTGCTGCTGCAGGATTGGGTCGTTCATGGGGCAGGGCACAATATGGATGATGGGCATCGGGTCCAGCAGCTTCTTGAGCAAACTTTCGCCAAGACTGTTCGTCTGGACGTTCCACCGCGCGCCTTCGAGGTAGAACCCACGGATGTAGACCCCCGATTCGGGCGTGGACGTGATGTCCGCATCCGAGACGTGCTTCGTCACTTCGAATCGGAAGGTGAGGATGTCGATTGGCAGCTGATGTTTGCGCGCATAGTTCTGGAGAATGCCGGCTAGGAACGACTGCGTGAAGTAGAATCCAGAGATCCAGAAGACGTTGGGCGGGCGGCCGTCGTCAATCCACTTTTGCATGAATGCGAGTCGGTTGATGAAGTCGCTGATATAGCCGCCAAGGGGCTTCAACGATGGGTAAGACCGGCTCAGCCACATCTCTGGGATCTTGGCCAGGGCCATCGACGCCGTCATTTCCTCCAGCTCGCGCGACATGACGATCAGACCCTTCAGGGCCTTTTTCACGTCGACCAGGCTCGAACGGATGAGCGTCAACAGACGGTTGTAGCGCACGAGTTCCTGAACGAGGACGGTATTCATGCTGTCTTCATACTTGACGGGGAACTGCTTCTGGACGGCGTCTATGTCAAAGTTTGGCGGGAGCTGGTCAAGGATGCTCGTTGTCAGCGCCGTCAGCGCGTCTTCTGCGGCGGCACTGAGCGTTGCGCTGCCGCCGGAGGTCGACGACGACGTCACGCTCGCCTGGGCCGACAGAATGAGCTGGTTAGCCTCGGCAAAGTCCTTCGTGATGTTGGCATTCTCGTGCAGGCCAAAGACCTCGGGATGCGCCTGCACCGGCAGAGCTTGGATGTCGCGGATCATGGGATCCATGCTGGCAATTCCTGGTGGCGAGTAGAGCCCCGATGACGAGAGTTTGTAGTCGGCGTCGAGCAGCTCGGGCGTGTAGACGATGGACAGGAGTCCCATCAACGTGCGGCGGTCGTTGTCGTCGGTGACGCGGCCGCCGTAGTTACACTCGCCGGTGAGGTAGCTGAGAGCCTTCCACGGCGGCTCGGGATACTCGCGCAGCAGTTTCTGGAGCTGGCGCAGCGAGATCTGCAGATCCGAGTCATTAAACTCGTACGGGATGTTCCACCCGAGCGGCCCGAACGTCTTGCGCTCCTGCACAAGCGCGTGGAAGAAGCACAAGCCGTGCAGCAGTTTTGCGAACCGCAGGTCGCCGACACCGGTGCCGCTCTTGCTGGTCGTTGAGAGGAACTTGTCGCCCGAGATGGGATCGCTGGTGAATGAGCGCAGCAGGTTGGCCCGCAGCCCGGCCGGCGGCTCGTTCGTCATCTTCACGCCGTTCTGCAGCAGACTCACGGGGAACCGGTCGGACGGATACGACGTCAACCACAGCCGGAAGTCCTTGTGAACAGCTTCCGGGAGCCAGTCCTCGACCATCTTTTCGAGCGCCGGGAGCCAGCTGACGGCCAGGTGACAGTTCTGGAGAATGACCCACGTGCCCGACTTGACGGCGTTCTTGATCATCTGCGCCGCGACGGGGCCTTGGCCCTGGCCGAGCGAGATCGACTGCAGCTTGGCGCCGCCGAACCCGCGGTCCTCGGCAAACTTGAGCAGTCCCGTCATGATGTCTGAGCCCGGCGACAGAATGAAAATCAAAGGAGCCAGCTTGTGGCTGTCTGCGAAACTCGCCGCAAGGTCGAACGGTGGTGGGTCGATGTACCGCCGGCCCAGTCGCGCGCGGACGAATTCGGTTACGGACCCGATCAGCTTGTCCAAGCGCATAATCTTCAGGAGCAGCAGCCGCTGGAATGGCTTGGTGCTCTCGCTCCAGCCACGTGGCAAGCGCTCGCCCCATGGCTCGCTCGACTCAAGCACGTTGCGCCACAGAATAATGTCATCGGGGTGCGAGAAGGACTCGAGCAGCGAACGGCCGAAGGCAGGCACTTTCGCGGCCAGCAACTGCAGGTCGAGCCAGATCGCGGTACTGATGATCTCGGGATGCGGATTTTTGAGCTGCTTTTCCTGCGGGATGGCACCGACACCTGAGAGGAAGAAACTCCATTCGTCGGCGGTCATGTCGCCCGCTTCGCGCTGGATACTCACCGTGAGCAGGAAAGAAAATAGCAGTTTGTCTTTCTTGAAGACAGAGCGGCACACATTGCAGTAGAGACTGTAAGTGAAGTGCTTCGTCAGACCTGACAGCCGCTCCTCCAACACATCGCTCTTTGGTGCGTCGCTGATAGATGCCAAAAATATGCCGACAAACCAGACCAGCGAGTACTGGTACATGGGTTCGATGTTGGCGAGATCCGCAATCGCAAAGAAGAGGACGCTGCCATGCTTCGCGATTGGGCGGTAGCCCTGGCGGGTAAGATCGATTTCTTTCTCCGTCACACTGGCCACCTTTTGCTTTTCAGCAATCTTGTCCGAGATGAGCTTCGAATTGGTCAGTGCATTGATGGCGCTCTCGTCTTCCAACAGGTTGCCCTGGCTCTTGGTCAGAATCCCGAGAATCGAATTCTCAATCTCGGCCAGCTGCTCATTGTTGGCCGCACTTGCAATCACGAGCTCGTTCTTTTCCTTTTCAAGCTCGGGTCGCTCCTGCGCCGCAACAATGCTCAGCAGCTGGTCTTCGAGACCCTCGGGCGTCAACATGAAGTTGATGAGCGTCACTTTCGTCGTCAGCTCCGGCATGTACCGCGGGTTGCGGATCTTGGTGCTGATGTAAAGATGGAAGTCAGGACTATACTCCACCACCGTCTCGCCGAGCTTGATGCAGAGCACGCCGCCCTGCTTGAATGTCTGGCGCAACAGCAGCGGCTCGAGCGCCGCGTCCAGCTCTTCACCGACGTCTTCGAGCAGAATGGGCTTACCAAACTGAACGGCAGTCTCGAGCTGGCGCATGTAGTCCGCGTCGGTAGGTTTAATGACCACGAGGCGCTCCTTCTCGAGCTGCTTCACCCACTTGTTGGCCTGACCCTGAGGGTCGATAAAGAGCGGCCAGCCGTCCGAATTGTTGGCAATGAGCGCATTTTCGGTCGAGAAAGCATCGCTCGGCAGTCCAGCGAGCTGCCAGTTGCGAATGACGACCTGGTCGCCAATCACGGCGGGAAGACTGTAGTTCTGGCTTGCCGTGAGCCCTTTCGCCTTGAGGCTGGCCATCCACTTCTTGATGACAGAGACACGGAATGAGGCCGTGAACGCACCCAGATAGGCGATAATGCCGCTGCTGAGCAGCATATCGCCGACAATCGTAGTCAGTCGCGTGTCCAGCTCTTCCGCGCTCGCTTGCCAGCGGGATTTCTCGCCGCCTAAGCCACCGATGAGCTGCTCGGCACGGACCAATTTCTCGCCGCACAGCTTTACCTGCGCTTCCAGATCAGCTTTCTTGGCGGTCATTTGCTCGAACTGCGCTTGCAGGCTGGCCATCTTGTCCTCGACTTCTTTGAGCTCGGCCTGCTTGGACCGCAGCTTGACCATCTCGGTATTGAGCTCATCCTCCGCCACGGCGAGTGCGGCCTTCTTGGGCTTCACCACCTTCGAGACCGCTTCATACTTGTCCATCGCACGAATCCAGCGGCAGAGACCTTCGGCGGCACTTGACGAGTTCTTGACAATATCCGGGTCAAACTCAGCGTTCGAGATGTAGGTCTTGCGGATTCGCTCAATGATCTTGGGGTCGATGTTGTCCTTGTCATACGCTTTTAGGTCCTGCAAAAAGTGGGAGTCGCTCAGCAGCTTCTGGGCAGGGCCCCAGAAATCTTCGACCATCTTGCCGTTGACTTTGACGCGCGCGGGCTTGATGCCGCGCATAATGCAAATTGCTTCCATCACGAGCTTGACCGGGAACGGCGGGTTCTTCATACTCTTAACCAGACTGATATCCTGCGGCTTCAGGATATCAAGCGCGGACATGGCTTCTTCAAGCGCGGGCAGCGCTTCGGCGAGCTGGGCCTCGCAGTCTTCCTTAATGGCGCGGGCCGCGTCGGCCTTGAGATTGGCCGCGCGCTCATCGACTTGGACCAAGGCCCGCTTCTCGTTAACCTGGATCGTCTCGCGTTCGATGATTTTCATCATCTCGGCGGTTTCCTCGCCCGTCTTGATGAGCTGCGGCTGCAGGTTCTCCAGCTCGGTCTGCATGACACTCACCTGCGACGAGGCCGAAGCGAGCTGGCTCAGCCCTGTGACATAGCGGCCTTTGCGGGCTTCGATCTCCTGACGCTTGGTCTGGAGCAGGCGCGAAAAGACGCGGATCAGGTTGAGGTAGCTCATGGGCGTCACGTAGTTCTGGCGACGCAACTGCGTATAGAACTGCTCGGACAGCTGAATCGTGTCCATGTGGAACTCGCGGCACATCTGGACCACGACCACCTTCTCGCTGTCCGAAAGGCCGAGACGGTCGAGGGCGCGCTGCGCCACCATTTCGAGCGCATCGGCCGGCCACGCCTGAAACCAGTCAATCGTGCAGCAATTGACGATCGATGGGAACTTGCGCAAGCGGCTGCGGAACGCATCGCCGACGGGCGACATGCACAGCACCACGTGCAAGTTCTCCTTGACGCGGTCGACAAAGATGTTGTAGAGCATATTCGGCGTCATGATCGTGTTCTTGCTGAAGTTGGGCATCGTGGCCCACACGCTTCGCATCGCTTCGATCAGCGCGGCCTTTTCCTCGGGCTCAAACAGGTTCGGCACGTCGCCCGTATTTAGCAGGTTGTTGATGTCCTCGAGGAAGGATTCATACTTGATCTGCGTGTCGTTGAGCATAAACACGACCGGCTGCGAGGGCTGGCCACCGGCTTTGATCAAGATCTTTTTGATGTCCTCGCGCCAGTCCTTGATGCTGTAGCTCTTGGTGATCTCGATCGAGAACAGTGGATAGTCGGCCATATAGGCCGCGAGCCGCGTGAGGGATTGACGGCCGCTCCCGCCCATTCCGACGAGAAGCATATGACCCCCGGGCTGCCGTAATGCACGCGCGATACGGGCAATGTGCTCCGCGGCAAAGCGGAAAATAATGAGCTGCATCGGCGCTTTCGAGACCTGGTTGAACTCGTCCAAACGGGAACGGATAAACGACGACAGCAGGTCCATCTCGTCGACCTGATCATACCCCTTGGCGGCGCTCGTAGCGGCGCCCGTCGGTGCGCCAAAGTCGCCAAATACGTTCCCGCGCAGGTCCTCGTCCGTCAGCGGTTCCGTCGATCCAGGCCGGCGCAGGTGCTCGAAGAGCGTGTCGGCCTCGACACGGAAATGGTCACTGAGCTGCTGCTTGACGGCGCCAAAGAACCAGACGCGGTCTTCGGGCGTGACCAAGCGGTCATAGAACACGCGGAAGACTTCATGCACCCATAGCCGCTGGGTTTTAGTCGGCTCGGTAAATTTCTCGGGCGTCATAAGCAGCAGCCCTTCGACCACCCGCGAAAAGTCGCGGAGGTTGAACAGGTAGTGGCCCTTCGTCGGAGTGGGATACAGGTTCTCCACGCAGTCGCGGTAGATCGAGCACGTGGCGGCCACGAGGCGCGGCGCGAGAGACTGCACGGCCGTCGTAAATGAGGCGCTGGTGAGGTGCCACTGCATAATGGTGCCGAAAATCTGCATCAGCGTCGGGGTATCAAACTCGGTGATTCCGAAGGTCGAGAAGTGGCGCGTGACGCGGTTTGAAATGACGCTGCGACCGCCGCCAGGCTCACCCATCGCGGCCATCAGGCTGATATCGACGAGCTGGATGGGGACGAGGGCTTGAGTGTCGTACCACATGCCGTGGTCCAGGAACTGACGCACCAACTCGAGCGGCGGCTGTGCGCCATACTTTTCCTTGGCAGGCATGTTCAGATCATCGAGGAACACGACACACTTGGTGCCCTGCGGCGGGCCGAAGACACTCTTGCGGCGTTTGTCGAGCTTGCCTAGTACAATCTCGAGCACGTCCTGCGCCGTCGTCTGGGCCGAGAAATTGACAAAGATCACGCGGTGGCTCGTCATACTGAGCAAGCGGTGGTTGATGTAGGCCGTCTTGCCCGTCCCCGTCGGGCCGACCAGCAGCATGTTGCCGCTGTTCTTGAGGAAGAGATCCAGCAGGTAGCCATACCGCGCGGTCTCGATGGTGGGAACCTGGATCTGAGAGAGCTTGGCGCGGGCAGGAATTTCATACTTGGTCAGTGTGCTCTGCCAGTCGCGCCACGCGCCACGCTTGCCGCCCGCGGTGCCGTTCTCATCCCAGAAGTGGTCATACACGAGCCCCGTGTCCGGGAAATCGAACCGCGGCATCTCACCATCCGCACCGTCCACAAGCTGGATCGGCGAAGCAAGTAGGTCGCGGAAGGCCTTGTCGAACAGCGCACGGCCGGGGAAGTTGACACCGCCACCAAGACCCCAGATGAGGGCAAACAAGGCCATGGCGGTGAGCGAGGAGGCGCTGAACGTCGGCTTCACGCCGCTCGGCAGGGACCCTACGATCTGATTGATTTGATACTCAATCAGGTTCTGGCAGGTCGAGATGGCCGTGCCGGGCAGGGTGGCGACGTACTCACGGCACGACGTGCGGACAAAGTCGAGCAAGGGGTCCACAAGGGCCTCGAAGATGGTGCTGATCAAGTTCTTTTGCGGCTGGGCCAAGACGGTCATGGTGCGAAGCCAGCTCGCGGTGAGTGGCCGCCATCCAATCAGCGCCGGTTCCATGTAGATCATACCGCAGCGCGAGACGGTGGCCGGCGATGCGACCGCGAGATCTGCGACTTCGAACTGAACCGACATCGTGTTGGACATGCTCATAATCTCACCCGATGTCAGGCAAAGCTTCTTGTTGTCATCGAGCACCGTATTCATGTTCTCGATCCAGATGGCGTCGACCGGGCCGTCGAAGATAATCCAGGACCGCCTACTCGTGCCGGCGCTCGCATACTCGCGGAAGATCGTGGCGAGTATGCCGTCAGTCCACTCGTGGGTGATCGCGTCGAATTGGCCGTAGAGCTGTCCCATGGTGATACTTTTCGGGTTGATCCACCGCATGTTGACCTCCTTTTCGCCGCTGGACGGGTTGGCCTGCGCGAGCGATGTCAGGGCAGCACCGAGGATCTTGGTCGAGACCGTTTTGCCTGACCACGGCTGGCCGACGAGCATGTAGCCGTGGCGAATGCACATCATCTCATAGACCTGGATCATTTTGTTGAGCGCATTCGGCACCGGCTCGAGGTTCTCCTTGGCCATCTCGGATTTGAGGTGATGGATCAGATCGGCATAGTCCGGCTGCGGCAGCACCACCTGCGGGAAGAGGTCGCTCGTGATGGCCTGGAAAAGCGGCAAGTCCTGAGCCAGGAATTTAGCCATATTGACGTCCTTGATCGAACGCAACATGATGATGGACTCGTCCTCATCCGGGTACCGGATCTTGAGGTTGCCAGCGGCGGTCAGCACCGCCTTGACGGCACGCATACCATAATCGTAGTGATCTTGCGACGAGAGCTGCTCCGAGCACAGCTTGTAGGTGGCCACAATCTTGCGCGACAGCGGCCGCGCTTCAATGAATCCAACACTGTACAAGCTGATCTCGGCAATGAGGGCATAATCGGGGACCATCATGGCGACGGGGCGGAATAGCGCTTTCAGGTTGTCCGGCAGCTCCGAACGGCCTGCATAACCGGGGTTCATCGTGATAAAGGTCGAGCATGTCGGGTTGAGGCCGAGGGTCGTGCCTTCAAATACAAATTTGTCGACGCGGGCGATAATGGCCCGCTGGATGGTGAGGATCTGCTGCGCGACGACCGAGAGCACTTCCAGGTCGATTCGGTTGAATTCGTCGAAGCACGCCCAGGCGCCCGAGGAGGCGAGGCCCTTGAAGAACTTGCCCATCGCCAAGTAGTCAAGCCCATCGGAGCAGTTGTAGACGACACACTGCTTCGCGATCGCCTTGGCCAGGTCCTTGACGGTCTCGGTCTTGCCTGTTCCCGCAGGGCCCTCGGGGGCGCCGCCTAGATTGAGCTCCAGCGCACCGATAAGCGTGCGGTAGCATCGGTCCGTCAACGGCGTGATCACCAGGCGGGCGCTGTTGCCCAGGTACTCGTGACCATACTTGAGCGTCGCGTTGATCATGCGCACCGCCACGTCGTCGTCCTCCCAATAGTACCGGAGCTGGGAGAGCCACGCGAACGCGTCCTCGCTGTCGACGCTCTCTTCCTCGAGCTGCGCCACGACGTCGCGGGCATGCACATCGATCACAACGAGGGCCGAGAGCGTCATGCGCGCCATGGCGCTCTGCGGGGTGCGGACCAGGTTCACGATCGCTTCGAGCTGGCGCGTGCACAGCTCGCGGTACGCGCGCAGCCCATCGGGGCCGCCTGACCGGATCGCCTCGGTCACTTCGCGCGTCCAGAAGATCTGGCTCACGCAGAGCACGACCTGGCCCGGCCACTGCAGAACCCACGTCTCGCGCGGCGTCTCGCTGAAGGCGCGCAGCGACTCGCCGACCTGCTGCAGCACCGAGGCCTGCATCATTTTTTCCACGCTGAGGAGCCATTTCTCGACGGCGCCCTTGGCAGCGCCCGGGTCGACGGGCCCCTTGAAGCGGACCTTCTCACCCTCGTTAGAGCACATGCCGACGATCTTGGCGTCACCGTTCTCGGCGTGGCTCGACATGAACGAGAGGCTCGCGATGCCCTCGAAGCACTTTTTGAGATGTGGCTGGACCCGCATCGGGTCCTTTGTTTCGGCCAGGATCTCGAGCAGCTCGTCGTTCGACAGGAAGAAGAACCGCGGGAAGTGGAGGCGCTTCTTTTCCAGATACTCGTTGAGGCCGTGCTGAATCTCCTCGAGCGCCGCATGCGCTTCGCGCAATCTTCCGAGCAGGTTGGGGAGCTTCATGACCGCGCGCACTGCCGGGTTGATGCGCGCAGCAACCATGATATCGCGCCACGACCGGTCCACCGTGCGGAACTTGCGGCCCTCGGTCGGCATCTGCGCCATGATGTCCTCAGAGGTGAAGATGGGCTCGAGGTATAACCACGTGGACTGCACTTGCAGCCAGCAGTCGAGCACGTCCTGGTAGAGCACGAGCGACTCGGCCCACGCGACAAGCTCTTGCTCGAACTGCTTTGCGAAGGGCGAGTTGCGCATGGTGCTCGTCTTGACGGTCTGGTCGTCCAACAGGGCTTGGATCTCCTCGACGGATGCCACAATAAACGTGCCTGTCTCCTTGTACCCCACAAACGTCATGGCCATCGGTTCCCAGTCGCTCTTCATCTTAAGGTACGCCTTGTTGAGCGCATGCTCCTTGGACGCGGACTCGGAGATCACCTCGAGCTGCTGCCAGTGCTGCGAGATGTTGAGTTCGACAATATGCGCCAGCGTCGTGGTGGGACCTGGCATCACGGGCGCGCCGACCATCGCCTCGATCTGGGTCCAGTGGCGCTCCGTCAGGCCCGGGTTGCGCAGGACCTGTACCAGCGGCAGGTACTGCTTGAACTTCTCGAGCTTGTTCTTGATACTGTCCGCCACCTTGCGCGGAACCGCTTTGTCGGCAAACGTCTTGGTCAGCTTGAACAAGCTGCGCCACATCGTATCGATCGACTCGGACAGTGTCTCGTAGTCCATGTTGACGAGCGGGCCATTCAGCCAACCGCTGTACTGCTGCTGGAAGGTGGCCACCGTGTCCCACAGCTGGCGGTAGGGCTCGAGGATCTGCTGCATCTCACCGTACGCATCAAAGGCGGTGCGCTCCCACTCGAGCAGTTCCTCGTCAGCATGGATTTGATCGATCTGCGTCGCAAGCTCGTCGCTCTTGGCCTGGAATGCGTCTAGCTTGCGCACGTATTCTGGCAACTCAGCAAGCAAGCCGTAGTCCTGGAACTTGTTCGCGCTGGCTACCAACTCTTCCAGCGTCTCGGCGACCTTGTCGCGGCGTGTGCGCACATCCTCCTGGGCCTTGTTGAGCTTCTGCGAGAGTCGCTTCTGGCCGAGATCAAAGATGGGCTGGATCTTATCAGGCCAGTTGAGCACCGCCGCATTCAGCTTCACGTCTTCTTCGGAGAGGATCGCATAGTCTAGCAGGAACTGCAAGCAGCGCCCGCTGCCGCTGATCTGGCCCTCCAGCTCGGGAATCTCGGTTTCGCGCACCTTTTCCAGGTATGCGAGGGTGTTGACGACGTCCGCAATCGACGTCGCCGACTTCATCACCTTCGCGGAGATCCGCTCGAACGCGTCGCAGATCTGCAGATTCACAGTGCGTGTGCGATCGCACACGATGGTTGTCAGCTTCTTCTGCAGGTGCTGGCACATCAGCACGAGCTGCTGCTTCGCCGATGACACATCCAGCTGGTACAGACCCAGATGAATGACGTCGGGAATCTGCTGGACCGCAGCCGAGAGCTCAGTGATCGACGCAATTTCCGTTTCAAAGGCCGCCAACTCTTCAGCGGAACTGAGCCCCGTTGCGGTGGGCAAGGTGATGATAAACTCTTCAAGCTTCTTTTCAATGCGGCGCGTCAACAGGCTTTTAAACGGCAAGAATGTGGTATGAATCCACGCGGTCGGCAGGGCCGCATGTGAGCGGAAGAGCGCAATCAGGTGGGCACCCAGGCTGCTGGCGGTGCTTTGGGCCGGAATGAGTGAGAGATAGGTTTTGTAGGCCGAGGTCGAACTGTCGTTGCCGGTCGCAGTTTCCTGTTCTTGCTCTTTGGCGATGTCAGCAAAGATCTGCGACTCGACGCGCGGCAGCTTTGTCAACGCATTCAACATATCCTGGTACATACTGGTGATCTCGACTTCGATCTCGGACGACGACGGTTCAGTGACGACCTGCGTGTTCTGCACCACGACGCGAATCGCAATGACTGGCCAGGCATGGCCCGCCGCAGAAATACTGCTTGATTCGCCGAGCTGCGACAAGTCTTTGGGTATTGTCTGGCTACCATACTGCGTCATAAAAAATTGGTCCATGCTTTGAAGCGATTGCTCAAAGAGCGACCACATCTGATTGGACATGAGCGTCGACAACGAGCGGAAAAACATATCCAGCTTCGCATACGCTTCTTCGGCGGCCGCCGGGTCCCGTTGGGCGTTCACGACCGGGTACCACTCGGCCTTCGTGGTGTATAGCTGGTTGACCACGTGGGGGATCCACTGGTTGCATATCTTCTGTCGGAACTCGTCGGCGCTCTCGGAGACCATACTGCGGAACCGATAGATATTGACCGGGAGCACCGCCGGCGTGAGCGAGCTGCAGTGGAAGACGCGCAGAGAGGCGTAGTGGGTGCAGAAGAGCGAAAGCAAGCGCCGCATCATGGGATGGCAGACGAGCAGTGTTTTGTGCAGCTGCTCACGCACGGGAGGGATCGCATCGTGCCACGGCACGGGCGCCCGCGCTGCGATCGTCAGCCAAGGGCTCGGCAGCTCGTCCCGATTGATGTGCAACCGCTTCTCCTCCTCAGGGTCCAACAGGACGTAGTCCACAATCGCCTTCTTGAGGGCGCCGATATGCTCTTCGCCGACTTCGGCTTCGAGAGCCTTCTGGAGCTTGGGATCGAACCGCCGCGGCGACGGCGTGATGCGCGACGCGATACTGCGCAGCGTCTCGGGCGTGACTTTGGCGACAGCTTCGTCGGGCAGCCCCTTGGAGACGTAGAACCAGTAGCGCTGGTGCGACGTGAGCTGTTCGTCGAGGTTGTGCGATGGCAGGTCGTACGGATCCAGCGCGACGCGTTTGAACTCCAGCGGGTCTGCTGCGGTCTGGGGCTTGGACGCGAGCGTCGCCGATGACGCGGAGGGCGAGGACCACGACGGGTGGGCCAGCTGGTGGGTGCGGATGCGGGATATCGGCGACATCGGCCGGGACTCGGGGGCGCGCTCCGGACTCGGCAGCACAGGAGACTTCGGGCGAGCCCCACTACGACCGTTCAACCGGAAAACAAAATCAATACGAATCGGTCAGTTCATACTGGCTGGTTCGGGACAAGCATACATGTGTTCGAGATCGTCGTGCGATATAAGCACGACACATCGTCTCAGAAAACTTACGCTCGGGAGATGGGCCGCGAGCGGCTGGCCGCCGTATGGTCATGCTCGGCCTCATTGCGCATGGCATGGGTGATCTGGTTCACCGTTAGATCAGCGGCCTGAAGGCTGAAGTTGTTGCCGATCGAGTCGGCCAAGGCGCGCGAGAAGCGCTCCTCCTTGAAAGGCGCCGCACGCTCGATCCCATCGACTTTGAGAATCGGCGGCAGATTCGCCTTGGACAAGTTGACGGCATAGACCTAAAAACGGCCGTCCATAGCAGATGGAGAGTTTCAACATATCATCGAAAGTCGCAACAACGTGAAACAAATGAGTCCGTTGATATCGATGAACCGTTGATGTATGACGTATGCGAGCTGCCAGCATGAGTGCATCATGATGTCGATATCGGGCACGGGAATGGTCACTTACGGTGTTTTCACGGTCGCCGTACCCGGCCACGAGGGCCAGAAACTCATTCTTGTCAGGCACCTTCGGCTCGAGCACGCGCCCGAACCGTGGCACGCGGCGTGATTCCGCCATTGCGGATCAGATCACCCAGATGTGGCGATCCAATGCAAAAGAAAAAAGCAAGACCACAGAGGAGAAAAAAAAGCTTTTTTTTTTACTCCGCACACAGCCGGCGCTCTGGAGATCTGCCCACGCGAAATGCGCGTGAAATGCACGTGGTTGTTTCCGGAGTATGGTATGACACTGATGCGTGTGCACGAGGCCCGTCCTGACTGAAACAAGCACGCGGCCGTCGCTCAACCGCGCGATGCAACAGCAGCTGAACAAACGCACAGGACGCAGGAGGCGTCGCTGCCCACATGCGCAGCACGTGGTAATGAAGTAAGGATCGGCAAGGGATCGCTCTGTACCGGCAATTTCGGAAAGCTTGTCCCGTGCCCGATGGGGTCAAGACACCCGAAGATCGCTCAGAACGAGTGGAGGTCGGATCGCGATGGCCGCGAGGGATGCGGAGCGCCGTTCCGGGCGCCGCAATCAACGACCGCACGGTCAGATACGATGTAAGCGGATAAGGTGCACGATGGGTGATGCCGTGCCGAGCCGTGTCGTTCCGTACCGAGAAGATGACTTGGCCAAGGCGGATCGTCCTTGATTGAGATCGCTGTCTCTTTTCACCGCAGCTGTACAGGACTGATGTCTTTAAGCCATGATCCAAACCACGCCAAGCATACTGTCGCACCGATATCGGACGAAGCCGGCCTCTCAGCAGCAATGATCGAGGGTGCTTTCCCCAGCCATCGGAAGATGGCTGACTGCCATCGCAGAGGAGTGCTGGATCGCTCGTTGCCTGATTCCGTTGATCGCCCCTTTTCCGATCCCCCGCGCGCCGCGGTGCGCTGCTCCGACCGACCGGTGTGCCGCCGGTCTCTGGGCCGAGGGACGGCGGGGCCGAGACAGTTGGGGCGGCGCCTTCCGTTGATTTCAACTGGCGAGGGCCCGTGCGGGACGCCGGCCGATGCTTGTGCATTCCCTTCGTCGGTTATGCGGCGGCCCCCTTTTCCTAGAAGAGTTCAGGGCAATGCCGATCCGCGCAGATCGCTAACATACAGAAGCGCCTTTTTTTGGTCGTCGGAGATAACGGATTCGATGATAGGGTAAATCGATGGAAGTTGGTTTACAGAGCAGATCCGGCAGATCTAGTGGAGAAAGTCATCCGAGTCAAGCGTGACTGGAAGCGGACTGGCGAGGGTCTGCTGGCACGGCATCTTGTGGGTCGGGGAGGCTGGCATCGGCGGTGCAGGCCGGCGACGCTTGGACGCTTGCCGTGAGACGGGCGAGTGGTAGTAGACGCGGCCGGCGACACGCACCGCCGCGTCGCGGATCGGCCGCCGCGAGCGATTCACAAAGAGACCATACGGGCCGCTGTGGTAATCAGCATCGCTCTCGCTCTCAGTGCTCTGCGTGCTATCATCCTCATCCTCATCAGCAATGTCATGCGTCCCACCGACGCTGTTGTCCTGCTCGTCTTCCGACAAAATCTCGATATCGGAGTGGACCCCGACGGCATGCGTGCCATACAATGCTGATGGCGCGGCAGCGGCACGGAGGCGCTGCGAGCGGCGCGGCGGTGCAGAAGCCGCGGGTTCCCGCCGCATCTCGCAGAATGACGCCGCTGCTCCATGACCGCTGTCACCGTTGTCGTCGTATAGCAGCGACGTCAAGTACCGGACCGCGGCAGGCAGCGGCGCTTCCGAAATAAAGGACCGGGGTGCCGGTCGATGGGCCAGGGTCGGCGAAGCCGGCCGCGTCGGCACGACGTCGACCCAGTGCGGCTCGACCGGCGGTGACACCGACGTCGTGAACGTCTCGATCTGGGACGCGTTGACGGCGGCCGGAGCCTGG
This sequence comes from Caulochytrium protostelioides, assembly GCA_003615045.1. Classification (NCBI taxonomy): domain Eukaryota; kingdom Fungi; phylum Chytridiomycota; class Caulochytriomycetes; order Caulochytriales; family Caulochytriaceae; genus Caulochytrium; species Caulochytrium protostelioides. The sequence continues at coordinate 121,070 of ML014131.1, read as the reverse complement.
CGGGTCCGGGTCACCCGGGTGGGCGACGGGGGCGACCATGCGCGCGGCGAGGGTGCCCGCGACGGCGTACGCGAGGACGGGCTCGTGGCGTCGCAGGAACCGCTGCTGCTGCGCAGCGAGGGGCAAGAACTGTCCATGAACGGGTCCGTAGGCGGCGGCGAATCGAGAGGACCGTTATTTTTGGAATCATGGTGATGGTCCGCCTCATCCGCCGCTGCAGTGAGATCGATATCGATGTCGCTATCCACGCGGGGACAGAGAGCATCGCCGATATGGATGCGTGCTGGAGAGGACACGTGGATCGGGTCGGCATCGACAGCTTGCAGCTGATCCTCGTCCTTAGCGAATGCCTGATCGTCCGGATCGACGGCAAGCGGACGATCAACCGCTGTCCGAGGAACATTAAGAATGTTGCTGGCTCGAGGCGAGATCGACCGGGATCGGTTTTCCGGACCGGGATCGAGCTCATCGTTTTGGCTGTGGAGATCGCCTTCGCTGTCACTTCGACGATGGGTTAGACTATGGCTTTCGCTATCGCTGCCACTACCACTTCTGCTATCGCTGCCACTACCGCTTCTGCTATCGCTGCCACTATCGCTTTTGCTGTCGCTGCCACTATCGCTTCCACGCTCATCTTGGCTTCCACAATACTCGGTACGACAAGGCAGAATCGGCAGCGAGGCGCGATACGCAATAGGCCCGATCTTTTCGGGACTCTCGTCGCCAAACACATCGCGGCTTGCGACGGGCTTCTGGGGCGTGTGGAGAGCGGCGACAGTGGTGGCGCTCGGGTCGGCGGTGGCGGTGGCAGTGGCGATGGCGAGCGTCGTCTGAGCGGTGTCGCCCAAGAGAGAACTGTGACGGGGACGCTTGGCACACGGTCCGTTCTCGGAAGCAGATGCGGACGGATCGCAGGATCCGGCGGAGTTGGTCATGGGCTTGGGCGATAGAGAGCAGCCGGGTCCCGCTTCGCATGCGGGCGGCCGCAAGGAACGATCAAGAATGGTTCGGGGATGATCGGATGACGGGGATGAACCTAGCGGCGATGTCAATGCTGGTTGGCAATTGGATTGGCACTGCTGGTATGCGGGTAAGGGTAAATCTGGTGATGGTGATGCTAATGCTAACGGTGATGATGATGCTGATGCAACTGGCGGTGCCATGCATTTTGATGCCAGCGATGGTACAAACGATACTGCTTGCTGAGGAGAGTGTGATGAGAGGGTCGCCGCTTTTTGCATCGTCGGCTTCGGGGGAGTAAGATCGTTTTCAGCCGTCTTGTCGGCCTCGACGGATGAAACAGGCACCCAGATATCCAGCATGGATTCAAGGCGCCACTTCTGGCCGAGCTGGCACACGCTTTGAAGCGAGTGGATGTGGTGCTGAATGAATTCGGGGTTCAGGTTGCCGAGATAGTAGCCGCCATTGTGGATGGCGACGAGCCAGGCCCAGGCGATGTGGGAGTCCAGCTCGATCAGCGCGAGTAAACACGTCTTCATATCCGTTGGAAACAGCGTCGGATGGACGCTCAAGTCGGCGTCAATCTGTCCAAGATGCTCCTGGAACCAGGAGACCGACGTAAACAGGCAGCGGCCATGCGCCTCCCACTCAAGCACATGGCTGGCACAGGTATGATGTAGATGCAGAAACGTCAACACGTGAGTCGTCAACAGCCGGAAGCGCGGGTGGTGGACCCAGCGACAAAGCTGGGTCGCGACCGCCGGGTCGCGCATCAGCACTGTCGTTTCATTCAGCAGAGGCAAGAGCTTGATGACCAGCGGATGCCACGCATGGCTGTCGACGCCATGGCCCGGCCGCTTCGGCGCTGTGAGCGCCATATTGATCAGCCCGGCGAGCACCGGCACGCCGAGCAGCTCACTGGGAACGTCGTGGTATGCCTCGACAAAAGCGTCCTTCCAGCGCATCGTGGCGAGCACATGGCGCTGGAATGCGTCCAGGCACCCGAGCGCCTCCGCGGCTTGAAAGAGGGGCGTCAGGCTCGGCGGTCGATGGGGACCTGCCCAAACGACTTTGAGAATCTCCAGGGCCTGGTGGAAGGCGCCAGCGCTCGCGAACACCGGTACGAAGGCCAGCACATCTTGGTAAAGAATCGGTTCATCCAGCAAGAGCTCCACCAGATGCTGGAGGAGCACGAGCGGATGCAGATGCTCGGGCACCTGTGCATACCACGCACGCTCGTGCTCTACCAAATCGTCCTCGGGCACCGTTGTGGGGCTCGGCGACGTGCGGCCAAACGCGAACGCGGCGAGCGAGGCGAGCGACGGCGGCGACGCCCCCGGCTTGACTTCTGACAGGGACGGGGACAGTGGCGGTGGCCGCTGGGAGGCGATGGGCGGCAAGGGCCGCGACTGGTAGCTATCTTCGAGCGCGCGGCAAGCCGGCACAATGTCGCGCAGGATCTGTTTGTACAGAAGCCGCAGCAGACTGATTTCGCGAGTATACGCGTCGCTGTGCAGATTGTGGCGGTCGCGTGCTTGCCAGATATCGTCGACGTCGTCCTGGATCAACCTGCCCGCCACCGACGGCAGTGGGGACGCCGTGGCCGTGCCGCGCTTCGAGTATGTTTTGAGGGCGACACGCCCTGGCCGTCGCGACCCATACGGTGCGAACAGCGATCCGCTGTAGAGCGATCCGGCATGGCGGCCCGTGGCGGCTGGGTGCCAGGCCTCCTGCGGGCGGGGTGTCCAGCCGGGATCACCCGTACCGCCAATGCCATTACCGCTGCCATCGGCCGCACTCCAGCCGCCCAGATCCGTGAGGGAGAGCGACGCCGATCGCGGGAGCACGGGCCGGCGCGCTTGTTTCTTGACAGCCGCGATGCGGGTGCGGATTTTGCGGATGGTCCGGGTGATCTTGGAGGTGTCGCCGTACTCCATGACGCCGACGGCGGTGGCGGCGGCGTGGTCGCCGGATGTCGATGGCTGCGGTCGATAAACGGCGAGGCGACGGGGCTAGTGGCTGCGGATACCACGGCGCATCGTTGTGGGTGGGTGCTAAGATACAGGGGGTTACCGAAACAGCAAGTCTCGTCGCGAAGCGCTGGGATCGAAATCTCCGACAGGCTCGCGGGTCTGGTTCGAAGCTCACGCGGTGCGTGATGCCCGCGTTTCTCTCGCGTCGTTGACCGACGCGACGTCTGGAATGTTAGGGTATCTGGTATTGCTGATGATGTATCCGTGCGGAAGTTTGTGCCCAGCAAGGGGAACAATGGAGAGCGGAGATTGGCGATAAGCCGATGCGTCGGCGGCAGCGACGGCGTGTCGAGGTTCTGGCTGTGGTCTCGTGTCAAGGATCCTCTCTAAGGTCACAACGACCAGAACCGATCGCACCAATGTGAGAACGACAATGTCGCGTGTGTGTCTGTCTATGTACTGGATGATGGTTTGACCCGGCTTGTGGCGCAATAAACCATTGCCGCTGTTGCACATCCGCGGCATGGCCGATTCACCCCTTCTCAAGCATGAGTGGCGTTCTTCCTGTAGGCTCACACCACCACCACATCATGCGTTTCCGAGTTCTCGCCCGCTTCCCACGTAATCTGGGTCGCGCCTGACCCAGCCGGCTGACCGCCATGGTGCTCGCCAACAAATGGCTTTGGTGCTTGGTGTCACCTGGTTCCATCCATCCATCCATCCTGGTTCCATCGGCGTCCTCCGGCGCGTAGCGGAAATTCAAAATTCAATTCAAAAAATGCGTACCCACCAACACGGGCAAAAAAGGGAAAGGAAAAGGGCTACAGAAGGCGACATCAACTCGGCCGATCGGGGCCCGAACGGCGGGCACCACCAGGCACCACCATCGGGCGTGATCGTCGGCCGCAGCACACACAACAGAAAACAGACAAAACGTAAAACAAAAGTGAGAAAAAAGGCCGCAACCGAGGGCGCTCAGAGCAGATTCAAGATCGTGGCCAAACAGGCCACCGCGGTCTCGATCCAGATATGCGAGGAGCGATGCCACGCGCTGCTGTCCGACCGCGGCGCGCCCAGCACCGGGATGCGGGTCGGTATACTTCGATCGCCGGCCTCTGTGTGAAATCATATCAGAGCCATGCAAGCCAGCCGTTGAACGTAGGTGAGTATCCTGTTGTTGCCTCATTCAACCCATCTCTCGCCGTGGGTGGGTTTCCACTTACCGGAACGGAACGACACGGTGCGTGCCACAGAGCGCGTGGTCGCCAGGGCATCCGGTGGCATGGAGATGGTCGTGGGGCCTCCCGTCGCCGCCGGGGCTCTCGTGGCCGAACCGCCCGCGATCATCGACGTCTGGGTGACGGATGGGCTGGACGGATTGGATACCGGCCGGACCGGAGCGGGGCTGGCGCCCTCGACGCTCACGGTCGAGGCAGCTGCTACCATTGATGGCGGCGGCGGCGGGACCCCGACGTCCATGGGTCCCCCGAAGCTCCAGTGATCTGTGATTCCGGCGCGCAGCATGTACGGCTTCGCAGGATCGAGGTCCGGCGGGAGTCGGACCCACGCGCCGCCTGTGGCGACGTTGGTCTGCCCGAGATGGCGCGCCGTGCCGCCAGGGGCGCTGGACGGCGTGGCGACCGCGTAATACTACTTTCGGTCAGATCCCGCAGCGCAGCGGAAGCAGCAGGGGGCCAGAGAAGAAAAACAGCTTGAAAGAAAGGAGGTGAGCGCGAGGGATCGAGCGTAGGTGCACAGAGCTCCGAGGGGAGGCGGATGGTAGCGTGACGCCGTCGCCGTCGCCGCCGCAAAGAAAAACGGGATTACCTCGACGTACAGATCGATTGTCTGTTGAGAGTCTTCCAGTAGGTCCCACCGGACGAGCTGGTCTGAGCCAGCGGTCCAGCGGGAACCGGCATGGGGCTCGGTGACGCGGAGCAAGCCATTGACGGTGCCGGACCAGGCGAGTACCAGCAGTAGCAGTGCCAGCACGCGTGGCGACATGGCGATCACGCGCGGACCAAGTACCGTCGTATCACTTGAATGGACCCACTGAGGGGTAGGATGGGCGGGGAGCGCCGAGGGATCGCAATCAATCACAGTCAAGAAATGAACAAACAAGAGGAAAAAATGAGGATCAGCACGACTTAAAATGGGTATACAGGATATGATGATGGTTTTTCGGGGGTGGGGGGACCCCTCGAGCACTAACAAAAAAAAAGGTGTAAAGGGAGGTTTCAAAAAAATGAGCCAAGGTATCCGTGAATGGATATGAAATCGAAATAAGCTAACGATCAACGGGGTAATCCTGCTGAAGCACGGTTTTAACTGTTGTCAGTTCGGTGTGCTTGAATTTGGAATCGTCAAAAGATGAGAGACCCGATGGACAACAACCATGAGAATCTCCCCGTTCCCGTCTTATATACATGACGAGCTGTCTGTTTCCCCCAACAAAACGTTGATTCGATGCATTAATCATCACACATGCCTCGACGGCGTGTAAAAGGGCCACCATTAGATTCGCAGCGGCCAAGAGCGGTTTGTGCGACTGAGCCGGCGGCCATGAACTCGGATCCATCGCCGCCGCAGCCACGATGCGCCGCAGTCGCGTGGTTTCAGTACGCACGGCACGAGTCGTTGCCGTCTCTTGATTGCCGGCCGTCGCTGTCGCCGCCCTCTGGTGCGATCGTCGGCTCGGGCTGGCCCGCCTCACGCGACCGCCGCTGTCGGGTATGACGGGCGGTTTGCGGTTGAGGCGGGCCGGAGAGTGGCGCACGCCGAGTGGCGCAGCACCGCCTCCCGCGCCCATCGCCCATCGCCGCAACCACCACCCAACGGCGCGCGCGCGCCACCACCGCGGCCGCCGCCGTCGCCGCGTCCGCGGCAGCCGATCCGCCACCGCGCCGCTCGTGGCGGTCGCCGTCGGTCGCGGCGGTCGCCGCCGCCGCCGGCATACCGCGTTGGGCGTCATGACTCCGATCGCGCCACGCGCAGCGCCGTTCGCCGGCCGGCGGGCGCTCCAGACGGCGGACGGTGGCCGCCGTGCCTGGCGCGATCGCCTCTAAAGCAGCGGTCTGGCCGGACGTCGCGTGCGCCTCGGCGGCCGCCATGGAGAGCCGTGACGGGGGGGATGCGCCGTCGGCGTCGGCGTCGCCACGCGCCCGTGCTACCGCTGGTCCACGCTGCCGCTTGTCTCTCGGACCGCTGGCCCGCGTCGCACGATTCCCGTTTTCGCCTCTGAACCCGCATCGGAACCGCCGCGCGGCGTCGCCGGAGCCGGAACGCTGCTCCATACTTCGTGTTCACGCGACCCATACGGCGGCACGGCGCGTACCCTGCTTTTCGTCGCGACGGCCGACGACGTTGACGTCGTCATTGCTCGTCAGCACCGTTGGTCTCGACAGTGATCCGCCGCAGAGCCGAACGTGGACGCGCTCGGTCGGAAGCCCTTCTGCACGCGGCACAGCGTGACAGCCCAATCCGGCGGCCAGAGCGGAGATCCCAGCGGCGTTTCTGCCACGTGCGGCGACCGGTATCCCACCACGTGGAAGTGACTGACCACGCGCACGGCGGCCGTTGAGCGGTCTCTGCCCACGATGCGACTCCTTGCCTATGGCCTGATGAGCTCAGGCGTGCTCCTGGCTCACGTCGTGCATATCTGGCGGCAACGCGGATTCTTTTTTGCAACATGCATCGGCTTAACCAACCACAACTTTGGCCTCTTGGTAACGTTGCTCTCGATGAACTCGGGTCCCGCCCTCTGGATGATCGGTGGCTGATGAACAAGACCGGATCGCTCACCTTGCATAACCCTTCTTGGGTGTATCATGTTGTCATGTGGCTGTGATGCGTACTTCAGGTCATTATGAACTTTTGCCTGTTCTGCTCGATTATTGTCGGTAGGATGCTGCAACGCCTCTTTTTCGGCAAGCTCCGTGCGCTGGAGGTTGAGCATCTGTATGAGCGGGCTTGGTTTGCCGTTACCGAAACCTGCTTAGCCATGACGATCTTCCGCAACGACTTTAATGTTTCCTTCGTTTCCCATTTCGGCTTTCTCTTGTTCATCAAGATCTTCCACTGGATCTTGCAGGACCGAATCGATTTTATGGAGCAACAGGTGCCAGCGAGCCTCCGCCGCTTCTGGGTCCGCTCGGGGAGTCTCATTGCGCTGCTGGCCTATGTCGATGTCTCGCTGCTCATGCACGCCAGCAACTATACGATGCTGCACGGGCCCAGTATGCTGATCATCTTTGGGTTTGAGTACTCGCTGCTGCTCACGCATCTCATGACCTCGACGACGAAGTTCATCTTCCACACGATCGAGATCCGTCGACAGGAGCCTTGGGACGAGAAGCGGTACTATCTCTTCTACGTGGACCTGATTGCCGATTTCCTGAAACTCGGCGCCTATATGGTGTTCTTTGCTCTCGTGGTCCACTACTATGGCCTGCCGCTGCACATCATCCGCGATTTGTACATGACGTTCCGCTCGTTTGTGCAGCGCTGGCGCGACCTAGTCCAGTACCGCCAAGCCACCGCCAACATGAACGCGCGCTACCCAACGGCGACGCGCGCCGAGCTCGAGGCCACCGACGGCGTCTGCATCATCTGCCGCGAAGAAATGACGCTCACGGGCGCCGCCCAGCTCCAAGTCGACGTCCCCAAGAAACTCGCCTGCGGCCACCTCTTCCACTTCCACTGTCTCCGCAGCTGGCTCGAGCGCCAGCAGACCTGCCCCACTTGCCGCCGCTCCGTCCTCTCGGGCCCCGAGATCCCGAGCTCTATGCGGCCCGCGCCGCAGCCCGCCGCCGAGGGCGACCCCCCGCCTGTGGCGCCGCCGACGCCCGGGGCGCCGCCGGCCGCCGCAACGCCGGGACCGGCGCCGGGCGGCGCTCACCACGCCCGTGTGGTCGTGATCAACGCCGGGGGCGCAGGCACGCCGACGCCCGCGCACGCGCAGCTGCATGCACAGGCGCACGCCGACGCCGTCGCGCAGGCCCAGCAGCGCCACCAGCAAGCGCTCGCGCGGCACCAGGCGCTGCAGGCGCAAGCGCAGGCGCAGGCCCAGGCGCATGCGCATGCGCAGGCCCACGCGCCAGGGTTCGCGTACAACGGCTCGCCAGCCCAGCACCATGGCGTGCTCGCCGAGCCGACGGCGCCGCTCATCCCGCTCGACCAGTTCCCCGAGTTCGCGCAGCATCACTACCCGGGCGTGGCGGGCACGCCGACGCTGGTGGCGGGCACGCCGTCGTTTGCCGCGGCCGGGGCCCCGGGCCCGCTCGTGCTGCCCGCCCACGGCGGCGTCGGCGCCGGCGACCCGATGACGCCGCTGCACGCCCTGCCGCATACGCAGCTCGAGCAGCTGCAGGATCAGGGCCGTGAGCACCTCATCCACCGCATCCACGCCGTCAGCTCGCTGCAGGGCCAGCTGAGCGGCATCATGACGCAGATGACGCAGCTGCTCGGCTCGATCCCGCCGAGCCCCGACGACGCCGGCCGGTCCGCGAGCGCGCCCACCAGCGCCGCGGTTCACGGCGGGATGCCGGCAGCGCTGGCGACTGGCGACGACGCGCTGGCGGCCGCGGTGGCCGCGGTAACCGCCGCGTCGCCGTCGCTCACGGCCTTGGGCACGCTGCCGACGCCCACGGCGCCGGCTCCCCGGCCTGTCGATGTGCCTGCGCCTGCGCCGGCTCCCGTGCCGGCTCCCGCGCTGCCATCGACGACGACGACGACGACGGCGACGGCGACGACGACGAGCGACCCGCCGTCCACATCGACGCCCGACGAGGAATCTTAAGTCTACCTTTTTGTTCTATGCATACGTCGATCGATGGTTTCTGGTGTATGAATCGACCATGATTGGTGTCAGGCCGGGTAGATCAGCCCGCGCAGAAAGTCGAAGCGGTTGCCATCGGGCATGACGCTGATGCGGTTGCCGCCCACATCGAGGAGCAGGTGGCCCTGCTCGTCGATGCCCGTGATGCGGCCCTGGGCGATGCGGTCGGGCCCGTTCGGCACGGGGACACGGTAGGAGACGTCCTGGTGCTGGTGCAGCCAGACGCGCTCGTACTGCGGCCGGAAAAAGCCGAAGCTCCGATCGCGCGCAAAGATAGCCATGTTGCGGTCGAGGTGGAGCAGGATCTCAGCGAGCAGCTTTTCCTGCGTGACCGCAGGGTCAACATCGGCCAGCGTGGCGGTGGGCCGCTTGTTGGTGACGTTGAGGCCGATGCCGCTGATGACGTGGAAGTGGTCGCCGAGCGTGCTGGTCTGGACGAGGATCCCGCCGACTTTTTCGTAGTGCGGCGCGCCATCTCGGTCGGTCGCCGCGCGGACATAGATGTCATTGGGCCACTTGAGCCGGACGCGGCTGCCCTTCTCGTACGGCAGCAGCGCCGTGATGCCATCCACGATACTCAGCGCCACGAGGTACTGCAGGTTGACGACGGGCAGGCCGTGCGGGAGCTTGACGGAGATCGAGAACTGGAGGCAGCCCTTCTGGCTGAGCCATGTGTTGGAAGCGCGGCCGCGTCCCTGGGTCTGGTGCTCCGCCACATAGGCGAATCCCGAGGGCACGGCCGCGAGCAGTGCGGGACTGGCCTCGAGCACGGTCTGCGTCGAGGTCACCACCTCGCTGTACAGCAGGGCGAACGGCCACTGCATCCGCTGGCTATCGGGATGCGCGATGCGGCGGCGCGCCCAGTGCGTGTAGCACTGCTTCACGTCGAACCGCGCCGTCAGCGACGTTTTCGTGGGATATTCCGACGGTCGCGCGAACAGCTCGGCGGCCAGCGTGGCGGGCAGCGCCTCGGGGACCGCCGCGTCCCCGCGAGCGCTCGGCGGCTCGAGCGGCCAGACGATCGCGACGGCCGGCGCTGCCGATGACGGCGGCGCCGGCCGATGGAATGGGCGCAGTGTGCTTTCCAGCTCGGGCTCGGTGCACAAATAGAGACGGCTGCCCTGGGCGCGGTCGATGGGATCAGTTTCGGGCTCATTGATCGCTAGGCCGAGACCGCGCAGCAAACAGCCTAGCACCGCGTCGCGCGCCGGCTGCGTCTGCTGGAACCGAGGCCACTGGGCGGCGTCGGCGGGGTTCGGCACCGTCTCAGGCGCCGTCTCGAGGTGCGGCGAGGTCAACAGGACTTCGCCGCGGCCATACTGCGCGCGGACGATCGCCGGGTAGGTCGTGCTGGCCTGCAGCTGCGGGTCGCTTCCGCTCGCGACGGCGACGGCGACCGTGTCGTAGTGGGCGAGCACACGCTGGCTCGTCACGTCCGGATGGGCCGCGGGGTCTGCAAGCTCCAAGAAGGGCCCCCCATTGACGTAGACCGGCAGCGACGGCGGCGGAGCGTCGCCGGGCACCGCGGCGGCCAGCTCGCTGCCTAACACCAGCTCCTTGATGCGGGCGGAAGCCTCGGTGCCGTAGGTGAACTCCGGCGTGACGCTGCCGACCGCGCGGCCGCAGAATCCCAGGGGCCGCGGCCCGCACACCGCATACTCGGGGCGGTCGGGCTCAAAGACAATCTCTGCCGCGGCATAGTAGGCGCCTGCACAGATGCCCCAGTACCGGCCGCCGTCGCGCACATAAGCGCGGATCAGGTCGGCGGGGAGGTCGCGCACGTAGGGGACGTCCTGGCCGCCCGGAACCACGAGCAGCGCGGTCGAGGCGGGCCACTGGCCGCGCTGCAGGGTGTCATGGTCGACGAAGCTGATGTCGTAGCTCTGCGAGAGAAACGTCTGCAGCACACGAAGCGTGTCGCGTGCATGTGACGGCGCCGTGCCGGGGCCGTTGTACACGAGGATATTCAGCCCCATCGCGAGCGATCCGGTTCACGCCAGCGAAACACGGTTGAAGCAGGATCGATGCGGGCTTGTTAAATCAAGGATCGGCGCGGGAGTGGGAGGAGTGGGAGGCGCGGAAAAGCCTCGGCCAAGATCGCGGGGGCACTCACAACAGGTATCTCAATCGGATGCCATGGGACGCGATGCCACAAGGTAAACATCATCGACCGTGTTGATGGCTTCCGTGCTGGGGCGCCCCTGAACCCTCCATCGTGGTGGATCGACCTTTCAGTTCGCTATGATGACTGGATGGACCCCGTTTCTGTCGGAGAGCCAAGCGCAGGGCGAGGACCCCTTGTGCTATCTTTCTGCATCGAGAGAACGTGGCGTGGCGTGCAATGGCTGGATCCGCAGTCAGACAACGTCCAACCGCGCGCTGTCGATGGCGACCCCCCGTCAGTTGATGCCTTTATTCAAGACCGCTCTGTGATAGGAGCCTACTCAAGCCGAGAAAATGAGAATGATTGATAGAACTGATCTACAAAAGAAAGTATCACGCCGCGGCAATGCTGAAATACTGGCGGAGGATGTCGCACATGATGGCGGGCAGCTGGTCGACCGTGCGGAGGACGATAAAGAAGTCGAATGGGAAGGTGTCCATGTACTTGGTCAGCTGCATCTTGGACTGCCCGTTCTTGGTCTGGTACTGTACGCGCGTCAGGCCGGTGATGGACTGCCCCGCGTGCTGCGCGTCAAGAATGATGAACACGGTCATGATGCGGTTCTCCATCCCCTTGCGCACGAGCGCCTGGATGTCGCTGTGGTTCTCGCACAGCCCGTCCGAGACAATGATCTGCAGCTGCCAGATGTCGCCCGAGCCGGCCGTGTGGGAGCCCATGCGCGCCTGGGTCAGCGCATTGAACATGGACCCCATCAGCGCGTAGACGTCGGTGGAGGTCTGGGCGAACGTGAACTTCTGGAAAAGCGAAGGCCCGGTTTCGTTGGTGAAGGGCATGTCGAACGGATGCAGCTGTTGCGGCTCGGCGCCGAAGGACACGAGCGAAAGCTCGCCGACCTCGAGCAGCGTCAACGCTTTGGTGAGCAGCGCGATCGACATCTGCGCGAGACGGACCGTCTCGACGGCGTTCATCGACTTGCTGTCGTCGATCGCGAGCATCACCTGGTAGGTGCGCTTTGACGGCTCGGAGCGGCGCAGCCAGATGCGGTCCTTCTTGTACTGGCTCGCGATGTACGGAATGACCTTGCGCATGTTGAGCTTCTTGCCGGTGCGGTAGTCGCCCTTGAACTTGGTGGCCTTCGTCGGCTCCAGAATGAGGCGAAGCTGCTCGCAGAGCTGGAAGGCCAGCGCCTGCGTCGCGAGGCACGCCTGGGTCCACATGCGCGTCGCGAGCTCCGGATCGTGGGACGTCTGCCAGTCCGACACGAGCTGCCGCACCTGGAACTCCTCCAGAGCGTGCTCGGTCTCCAGCGGCTCGGCCTTGTCGGCGGCGTCGTCATCGTCGTCACCAGCGGTATACGCATCCGCAGCCGCATCATCGGCGGCGGCCGTCATCGCGGGGTCATCGACCATCGCGAGCACATCGTCCATCCGTTGCTTGTCGACCTGCGTCGCATCGTCCATCGTGGCGTCGTTATCGTCAGCGTTCGGCTCTTCGAGCGCGCTGTCGGTCTTGGTGCTGGCGCGGTGCGAGGGCGGCGGCGCGCCCGCATCGGCGGCAGTCTCCGGACTCTCAGGCTTGGCGGCGTCGGGCTCGGGCGCCTGCGGCGCCGCATCCTCGGCATCCTCATCGTCCTGCGGCTGCTTGGAGAAGTCCTGCGACTGGTCTTCGGTCGCCGTCCCGAGCGCCTGCGGCATCTCGGCGTCGTTCGACGCGCCGTCGGCCGCATACTCAAACTCGGGCGCCTGGTCAGCCGTCTGCACATCGTCCACCTGGGGCGTCGACTCCTCGGGCGCCTTCTGCTCGGCATCGCGCAGGTTCTGCAGATTCTCCATCCAGCGCTGCGTCGCGTCACCGAGGTTGCGGAACGGATTGGCTTTCTGCTCGCCGTGGTCCTGCTGGTCGTTCAGGTTGCGCTGCTCAGGCGTCGTGTCCTCCATGTCCATCGGGTTGTTCTGGCCCATGATCTCGCCGGTCGCCGACTTGGACATGGCGGTCGTGTCGGCCTCGTCGACCTGCTCGGTCTCGCCGTCCTGCTCGTCCTGCGCCTCTTCGTCCGGCTCGTTCGCGTCCGTCGCGACCTGCTGGCCCACCGCCGCTTTCGTCTGGATCTCCTCCATCGGGTGGTCGCCCTGCTGCGCGAGCGACGAGTCCTCCTCAGGGGCCTCGGGAGCTTCATCGTCGTCATCCCCGCCGTCGGGCGCTGTTGCATCGTTCTCGGCGTGGTCGCCGCTCTCCTGCGGCGGCTGGATGTCGATGGGCGCGGCGTCTGGTCCGTCGACGTCGTCGGCATCCGACTGCTCGCGGTCCTCCTCGGCATCGTCGTCCTGCTCCGCGTTGCGGGCCTCCTCGGCGCCGGCTTCTTCCTCCATCTCGGCATCGTCAGGGTCCCCGTCTTGCGGCAGTTCGTCGGGATCGGCCTGGGAGTCAACGGCGTCCTCGGCGTCGTCAGCGTTGTCCGCGTCGGGCTCTTCCAGCGGGTTCGACACGTGGTTGGATGGCATCTCATGGGGCTTGTCGTCCTCCGCATCAGCGTCCGGCTTCTCGTCATCACCGTCCTCACCGTCGTCGTCTTCCTCGTCGTCCATCTCGGTCAGCTCTTTCTGCTTCTTGATGTCGAGGTGGTGCGAGTCTTCGACCTGGTCGTCTTCGTCGTTGATCTGCTCCTTGTCAGGTTTCTCGTGGTCGTCGTTTTCCTCGTCCGACGCTTCGGCCTGCGGCTGTTCCTTCTTGGGTTCTTTCTGGTCCGCTTGGCGCTCCTGCGTCTCGGACGACTCGGCAGCCGCCGCGAGCTCGTCGCCCTGGCCGACCTCCTTGTCGTTGTCTTCCTTGGGCGCCGTCGCGTCGTCCTCGGGGTCGTCCTTGTCCCACAGCTGCTGGTCGACCGCCTCGGCCTCCGGCTCCGCCTGGCCCATGTGGTCGTCCAGATCTTCTGTGTTGTCCTCGACGTCGCTGTCGTCGTCGCCGAGATCCATCTCAACGTTCTCGAGGTCGCCCATGTCGCCGTCATCGAAGTCGATGCCCTCGGGCTGCTCCTCGTCCTCGTCGCGCGGCGCGTCAGGCTGCTCTTTGCGCGACTCGGCCGGCTTGTCGACCTCGGCTTCGTTCTCGATCTCGTCGCTGACGTCCTTCTGGCCTTCGCCGTCGCCGAGACCCGTGCCGTCGGTGACCTGGCCGTCGCCGTCGTCGCCGCCGGCCTCGGACTCCTGTGGCTTCGGTGTGCAGAAGCCGTGCTTGAAGAGCGACGCCATCAGCTTGCCGAGCTGCAGGCCCAGATCCACCTGCGCGGTGAGGAAGACCGTCTGTAGCGCGAGACGGTCCCGCACGTAAGCAAGCGGTACGTCGCAAAGGCGCAGCAGACGCTGCACGTCCGCGGCCTGCGCCGCTGTGAGCTGCGGGTGCGGCAGGCGCTTCAGCGTCGCGACCACGTGGCTAAAGAGGGTAGCGCACGTGGCTTCGGGGAACTGGTTCATCCACTGCGAAAAGTGCGCCCACTCGTGGTGCTGCGCCTCATACTCGTTGATGACGTACTTGCTCTCATCCGCAGGGGCGAGTGCCATCTCGAGCTTGACGGCGCGCTGCATCGCCAGCTGCATCGTCTGGACCAGCTCCGCCATCGTTGCGGCCCACGTGTCGTCGGCGGGCACGCTGTCCGCGATCGCCTGCGCCTCCAGCGCGGCAAACACGGATTCGCAGCCCGACTGGACCGACTGGAACGTCTGCGCCAGGCCGTTGAGCGAAGTCAGCTGCTGGCTCGTGATGAGGGCGGTTGCTTCCGCGAACCACGCCACGGGGCCCGCGCGCACGGCTGCGAGCATCGCGGCGAACGCGGGCGCGTCTAGCGGATGCAGGCGCGCCAGCTGCTGGTGGTGGTCCGTGAGCTGCGCCCCGAGGATCTGGAAGCGGCGGACGGCGGCGTCCGCGACCATACCGTGTTTAGCATACGCGTGCCAGATGGGCAGTGCCTGCGTCACGGTCGTCGCGAGCACGCGCGCCTGCTCGGCTAGCGCGGCCACATCGGCCTCGGCATGCACGGGGTTGCGCACGACGTCTGCGGTCGAGGCACAGGCCGGGAACACATGAGTCAGATGCGCGCGGTCGGCCTGGGCCTGGGCGACGGCTGCGAGAGAGCGGATGAGGGAGCCACGGTTGCGCAGGGTTGTGTTGTAGATGCCGAGCAGGACGGCATACAGGCGAGACTTGTCGTGGGCCTTCATGTCGCCGCCGCAGTCGCCCTCTTGGTAAGCGACGGCGAGTACGCGGGCCTGGCCGCTGAAGTGGGCGAACGCATCATTGACGGCGTCCCACGGCGCTGCGAGCGCCAACGCGTCGAGGACCGCGGCGTCGAAGGCGTGCGGGAACGCCGGCAGCTGCTCGGTGCGCTTCTGCACGCGCTGTTCCATGACCGGCACCGAGAGGCTCTCGCTTACGCCTAGGTAACGTACCAGCTTGAGCGCGTCAGCGAGCGCGCGGCGGCACGAGAGGCGGTGCGCGTTGCATGCCGACCCGTTCGTCTTGGGGTTCAGCTTAAGCGCGTCGTCGCGCAGCTCTTGGATCTGCGTGATGCAGCTCGCGAGCATCGCGACGGCCCGGGTCGCCACGGGCAGCTGGTGCGCCGAGGCGTGCAGCCAGCGCTCGGCTTTGCTCGCCACCTTGGTCACCATCGCGTCGGCGCGGGCGGGCGTCTCGGCAGCCGGCGTGGCAACACGTGCCGCCCACGTGGCCGTAAGCTGGTCCATGTGGGTCGGCGTCAGACAGGGCGCGGGCGCGTCGGCACGGTTGAGCACCGACTGGAGCACCACGGTCGCCGGGCTGGCGAGGATGCGGCGGTAGTTCTTGACCGCCTTGCTCAGCTGGAACCGGTTCTTCATGGAGGACTCCTGCAGGGCATAGACGTTGACGTCCTTCCACGACGCAACGCGGACAAACCCTTGCAGCTCCTTCTTGATGGGCGCCACCTGCTGCTCGCGGTGCTTCTCGATCTCCGGCAAGAAGAAGGCATAGTAGTCGTGGATCTGCCACAGGAGGTTCTCGACGCGCAGCGCGAACTGGTGGTCGACGCGGGCCAGGCACTGGGCAATAGCGGGCGTCGCGCGGATGGCCATCAGTCGCTTCGCGACCAGCGTGATGAGCTGCAGGCGCTGCGCATACTCGCCGATCGACGCGGACGACATCATCTCCTCGACGCTGCGCCAGATCTCGGTATAGTGGGCCTGCAGCGCCGCGTCATCGGCGTCGTCATCGTCAGTCTCGCCGAGATCCGACAGATCCATCTCGCTCAGCTGGTTGACCTGACCTTCGAGGTCGCGCTGCTGCTCGGGCGTCAGCACGAGGGGCTGCGACGCATCGATCGCGACGTTGGCGTTCTCCTGCATGTACGCGTCGATGCGCTTCTGCACATAGGTCAGGGCGCGGCGCCACGGGTGCTTGAACTGGCGCGAGACGGGGCTGAGCACCAGGCGGATGAGCGGGAAGTACAGGTTAAGCGACTGGAACGCGGCCTTCGCTTCTTCCTGCTTGAGCAGGCTGTGCCAGTTGCCCAACTCGATCTTGCGCCACGTGACTACGAGGCCCGTGACCTCGGACATGTACGTGCGCAGCGAGACCTCGCGGCTCGCGAGGTCCTCCCAGGTCTGGCACTTCATGAGCAGCGTCTGGAGCCCCGTCATGAAGCGCGAGATGGGCGACGTCACGTCGTACGAGCCGATGCGGTTCACGATGCGGACAATCGCCTCGAGCAGCGTGTGCTCCGGGAACTGCTCGAGCAGCTGCGCCAGGCGCGCCGCAAGGTGGTCAAGCACGGGCACGACCTTGCGCACCTCCTCAGGCGCGGGGTCCTTGTAGAAGTTAGGCAGCACGTCCGGCGTGGCCGCGCCCGTGCCGTTCGTTGCCGGGTTCAGCAGGAGATGCGGCAGCGTCGCCGTGAGCGTGTCCAGCTGGCGCGAGGCGTGGAAGCCGCACGCGATGCGCTGGACAAAGTCGTTCACCAGATCCGACGGCTGCGTGGGCGTCATGCCGGTGGACGAGGCGTCCGCCCCGAGCAGCGCAGCGCGGTCCACCGTCACGATCAGACGGGCCATCTCGTCCCAGAACCGCTGGTTCGGCGACGCCGGGCGGCGGCGCTTCTTGGCGGCTTCGACCTGGTCGCGAGCGGCGTCGTCGACCGCGGCAATCAGATCGAGCTCCTCGTCCTGGACGGGGAAGTATTCCTCGACGACCTCCGCAAGCTCCTCGTCCATCTCGGCCGCATCATCGTGCTGTTGCTGCAACTCATTGACATCGGCGGCCGTGGACTTGCCTTGCGTGTAGAGGCCGGCCTTCTCGTCCTTGAAGTGCTGGATAGCGTCACGGGCTTCGTGCCAGAACACGCCCAGCCACTCCATCAGCGTGGTCTGCAGCACAACCGACGTCGTCGCGGCCACGTAGCCGTGGCGGGTGAGCGTGACGCACGATGCGAGCAGGGACGACAGCAGCTCAATGTTGCAGCGGACCTGGCTCACGCTGACGTCGTGGTGGCGCGGATGCGAGCGCAGGAAGAGGCGCAGCCACCAGCGGATCGTCTGCGGCTGGTCCATCTGCTGATAGACATTGAGCGGCAGGATCTGGTTCCAAGGATCTTTCCAGAGCGCCACCGCCGTCGGCGTCGGCGTCGACGGCGCTGCATCGCTTGCGAAGCCAACAACCTCGGGACTGGTGTGGACCAAGCGCACGCCGCGGCGGAGACCATACAAGGCATTCAGCACGGGCACCGCCACATCGGGCAGACGCAGCTCGAAGTGCGTCGCGACGTAGTAGCAAAAGTTCTCGAGGTTGAGAATCAGCTGCGCGCCCGCGTCGCCCGTGAACTCTTCGGCCATCAAGGCGTCGAGGTGCTGGCCAAAGAAGGTGCGGACTGCCGTGGCCATCGCACCAAAGAGGGTGGCGTCGGCGCGCGGCGGGTTGCGTTGGCGCCACGTGGCCGTTTTGGCCTGCTCGCGTTGCAGGACGTCGGCCAGCAGGACCGACCAGGCAGTCTCGGAGTTGCCGAGGAGGGCGCGGGCATACTCGTGCTGCGCCACCATGCGGTCGACGAGGCCCGTGCAGCGCGCAGCCGAGGCGGCTTGGCGGAAGGAGGTCTCGGACCGCGGGTCGCGGCTGAGATCCGGCAGCACGAACGTCTCGAGGAACGCGAGGCTGGCAGCGACCCACAGACGGCCGTTGGAGGCTTGGGACGCCGGGTCGATGCCGCGCAGGAACGCGCCGGCGTCGAGGAGCGGCAGTAGCGTGGGGAGCCACCACTTCTGGATCATAGACTGGAGGTGGTCGCCGCGTGCGGTCGCGAGCGCCTCGGCGAGCAAGGCGGTCCACGAGGGGATCGTGCCCGCGTCGACGTGCTGCTGCAGGACGGCGATCGGCGCGGCGGCGGCGAGGTGCTTGTGGAAGGCGCGGACCATGTCCATGACGAACTTGAGGACGACGCGGTCGATGCGGTCGGCGGCCATGGCGCGGCGCGCGGCGTCGCCCTGGTCGAGGTGGTGCAGGGCGCCCAAGAGCGCCGTCTGGCGCTGCGCCACGTACGGCGCCGCATACAGCGGCGCAGACATGGCGTTCTTCTCGAGCATATCGCGGGCCACCAGCTCCGCCAGGACCTTGGTGGTGGCCGTATCGACGGTGACAGTCTGGCCAGTTTTCGCGCGGATGGGCTTGATGAACAGCGCGTAGTGCATCAAGGCGTGGCGAGCGCTCATTCCGACAAAGTGCGCGGCAAAGACGCGGCGCTGGCGCTCGTGGGCAATGACGAGCTCGTTAAGGACGGCGGGCAGGAAGGCGTGCTGCGCGGGCGAGGCCAGCACGTGGCGCAGGCGATTCCACGGCTCGATGTCGGACACGGCGCGCATCGATTTCACGAGAACCGCGAGATGCGCCGTGACCGCCGCACGGGTCGGAAGCGACCACGGGTCCGCCAGGACGCGGTCGATCAAGCGCTCTTCATCCTGTGCGACGACCGACTCGCTGAGCGCATGGTGGATCATGAAACTCAGCGTCTTGGCGATCTGGCCGCACTCGACCCACGATTTGTCCGCGTCCAGCTGCTCGAGGGACAGCGACGTAGTCTGGGCCTGGCGCGTCTCAATGAGCAGCTGCTGCGCAGTTTGGATCATGGTCGTCGGCAGCGCGAACTGGCCCTCGGCCGAGGCCGCGACGCGGGCTGCATGCAGCAGCGATAGGGTCTCCACGAGAGCTTGCTTGCGGTCGATGCGCTGCGCGAGCCACGCTTGGTGGTACAGCGGCAGCAGCAGCGCCTCGACGGTCTCGGCGCTCTGCACGCCGGGGCCGCTGGTCTGGGTGACGGCGGCGATGGCGCTGACGACGTCGTGGGGCAGCTCGAAGGGGTGCAACACGTAGCGGAAAAACGGCTTGTCGCTGAACGTTTTGAGCGGCGCGAGCAGCCCCGGCGAGGCAAACGTCGCGATCGTGTCGCACTGAGCCAAGCGCTTGACGAGCTCCTGCACGTGGGCACGGAGCGTGTTCTCGCGACGGAGGGCGTGCTGCGCCATCGTCTCATCGGAGTCGGGCTCGGACGCGGCGACCGCGTAGATGAGGCCCATAACGAAGGCCAGGCGCCAGTAGGTGAAGGCGGCATGGCGGTCGGCAGGCGGCAGCGCGTCGGCCAAACGGGCCTCGAGGTCGTGCACGGCGCGCAGGCAGCGGAACCCGCGGCGGTCGGCCTGGCTCAGCCGCTCCATCTGGCGGATCTGCTGGTCTTGCGGCTGCAGAAGCATCGTCGCGAGATTCGTCACGCGGCGATCGTCCTGCCGCGCCGTCGGCGCGGACGCCAGCGAGGCCAAGCACAGCGCGTTGTACGCGATCTGGACCTGGCACGCGAGGTTGGAGACCGCCGCCGGGGCCGACGCGGCGAGCGAACCGAGCTGGCGCAGCAACGCCGCGACGCGCGGGACCCAGGCTGCCACGGCCGGAGCGGTCGAGTGCTGCGCTAGGTACGCCAGCAGGTGGCGCACCGACGGGAGCGATGCGGCCTGGAGGGCCTGCTCGACAAAGAGGAGCAGACTCGCCGGACGGCCCGGCGTCTGTTCGTAGCGCTGGGCGCGGCGCAGGATGGCGGCAATGCGGCTCACGAAGGCAGTTTCGGGCGCGGTCGCGAGCATGCCCATGGTGTTGAGGCCTGTGACGGCGGGGTTCGGCAGCGCCGCGGCGGCCACAGACGACGGGCGGCGGAAGGCGCCCGTGTACAGCATGGCGCGGTGGTGCTGCAGCAGGGCGAGCGGCGTCAGGGTCGTCGCGTCCGCCGCCAGGAGCGCGGCGTCGTCATCGGACGACGACGACGGCTCGGCGCAGGGCAGACGCAGACCGGCGAGGTGGGCCGCGGCACGAAGGTCGTCGGCGGACAGCGTCTGGCGGAGCGGATCCATCCAGATCTCGACGCCACGGTTGCGGACCGCGCGGGAGCACTCGCCGTACATGGGGTTCATGGTGAAGAACATGCGGAAGTTGGGGTGCGGCGTGATGGTGAGGAGCTCGCCGTCGACGAGACCGCGCTCGTTGAGCGTGAGCGTGCCGCGAGTCTCCATCAACCCGTTGAGACGGTCAAGCACGGGGGCCGGACACAGGTTGATGTCGTTAACGAGCAACCAGTGGCCCTCGGTGATCGCCGTAATGAGCAGACTGTTCACCCAGCAGAACTGACCGCGGACCTCCTTCAGCTGGTCCTGCTGGCGGATAGCTTCCATGACAGCGCGCAGCGACGCCAGTTCGTGCGTGTAGGGCAACGGCAGGGCCTCCAGGGCCTGGTGGAGACGGCCCGAGCGGACGGCCGCCAGCACGTCGCGACTGAGGTGGTAGAACTGGCTGAGCAGCTGCATCTGCGCCTGGGGATCGAGTTGGCCGGCAAGCTGGCCGGTCAGCGCATCGTGCGTCAGGGTATGGCGGAAGGTCTCGAAGGCTGTCTGCAAGGACCCGTACGACCGCTCGCGGTTGACTTGCTCAAAGGAGCCGAGGAGCTCCATCGAGTCCATGCCCGGATGCATCGTCATTTCCTTGAGGGGCATGCGGCAGAGCTGCGCCAGGGTGTGCACGAGATCCGTCTTGCCGCTGCCGGACTCGCCGGTGAGGATGGCGACCCAGTTGTGCTCGACGCAGGCCAGCAAGCTTTCATACGCGGGCAGGTGGGCCTGCAGGAGCAGATGTTGGTGGTAGGCAGAGGAGGTCTGCGGCCAGGTGCCCGCGAGACGCGGAAGCTGCGTGCAGCCGACGGCGACCACGTGGTCGTTGATGCGGTACGCGGGGCGCTGTTTCATGCGGCGCACGCTGACGCCGAACACGCGCGCGATGGCTTTCAGCACAAAGGCCTGATCGATAGGGGTGCGGAACTTGCGCACGTACAGGATGTTGAGCGCATCGAGCAGGTGCTCGCTCTGCTGGCTGAGATGGCGCGCATCGGCGGCGGCGGGGTCGAGGGCATCATACCCGCGCGGCGGCTGGCGGCGGTTGATCGTATCCAGGAGCATGCACAGACGCAAGATATCTCGGAGGTTGAACTCCCAGGGCCCACCCACGGCGCCGAGACGGCCCGTATCGAGAGCAGCGGCTAGCAAGTGCGTGAGCGCGACAAGCTTTTCGACGAGCGCGTCCGGCACATCGCCATGCAGTAGCTTGACGATCTGGACCGAGTCGCCAGGAAGGAGCGACTCGACTTGGACCTGGGTGAAGCGGTTGAGGAAACTCTTGGGCAGGCCCTTGCGGCCGCCGCCCTGGTGATGGGGGTTCTGGGTCGCAAACACGCGGAAGTCCGGGTGGCACGTGAGCGTGCGGTCCAGCTCGGGGATGTAGACGGACGCGCGGTGGTCAAAACACGCATTCAGCCCCTCAAGGACTTGCTGGGTCGCGAGGTTCAGCTCATCGAGCAGCACCCAAGCGCCCTCCTGCATGGCCTGCGTGAAGGCGCCGTCGCGCCAGATAAACGGCGGCTGACCCGGCTGCGCCATCTCGTTCGGCAGATCGGCGCCAAACAGATCGCTCAGGTCCGTCTGTTCGCTCAGGTTGATACGGTACAGCGTCTTGTGGTGGCGCTGCGCGAGTGTCATGACGATCGAGCTCTTGCCGACGCCGGGCGCACCTTCGAGCAGGATCGGCTTCGTAAGCTCCATGGCGCGCAGAAGGCGCATGGCGTTGAGGCGCGTCGTCGAGGCCTGCAGCGAGTACGCGTGCTGGAGGTCTTCCGCGGCGTCCGAGAGCTTGGCAGCAAATGGG
The DNA here is from genome assembly GCA_003615045.1 of Caulochytrium protostelioides. Lineage (NCBI taxonomy): Eukaryota > Fungi > Chytridiomycota > Caulochytriomycetes > Caulochytriales > Caulochytriaceae > Caulochytrium > Caulochytrium protostelioides. The sequence goes on along the minus strand of ML014131.1, from coordinate 98,932 downwards.
AACGCCACGGCGCGGGCGACGGCGTCGGCCTCGAGGCGGTGGCTCAGCTGGCGGAGCTGCTGTTGGGCGGCGGAGATCTCGGCCTCGCCGGTGAGACTGTCGATAAAGACGAGCAGGCCGCCTTCCCAGAACGCGGCGCTCGTGCCGATGCGGGCGGCGGTCTTGTGGAAGAACTGCGTCCAGGCGAGCACGTCGCGAATACTGAGGATGAGCTGCGTTGCGGGGATATGGTCGACCCACCAATCAAGAAAGTCGAGCATAGCCGTAATCACGTCGTCGGCCAGACGCGGCGTCTGCTGCTGCAGAATGAGCTGCGTGTTGCGGCGGCCGCCCGTCTCGCCGACCCAGATCTCGGTGAAGCGGTTGCGAAGCGCGGGTGAGAGCTCCTTTTTGCCGTAGTCGCCGCCCGGGTTCATGGTCGCGAGGAAGCGGAAATCGCCGTGCGCATGGATGAAATCGGAGTCGGCGCCGGGACCCTGCGTGCCCTTCTCAGTCAGCAGGATGGAGCGGCCGGGCTCGAGGACCGAGTTGAGGCGCTCGAGCACCGAGTCGTTTGCGAGCGAGATCTCATCCAACAAAAAGTAGTTGCCGGACCGCATCGCCTGCGTCAACGGACCGTCCACCCATTGGAAGAGCGGGCGGCTCGCGGGAGCGGTCTCCGCACTGGCCTCCGCCGACCCCGGCTCAGGCGCTGCATGGCTGTCGCGGACGGGCCGCAACCCGCCGATAAAGTCGGAGGCGTCGCTGTTGTAGTGCGCGTTGACGATCGCGAGCGAGCGGCCCGCCAGCGCGGCCACGAGCTGACAGACCGTAGTCTTGCCGCCGCCCGTCTCGCCGACCAGCAGCACGGGCTCCTCGTACTTGGCGGCCTCGTGGACGAGCACGAGCAGCCGCTTCATAGGGTCGGTCATCACGACGCGGTGCTGCGCGAGCAACGTGGCGTCGATTTTCTGGATTAGGTCGTTGAACTTGGCGTCGATGCTGGCCTGGAGATCGACCTTAACCTTGAACTCCTTCTCAATGATCTGGATGCAGAGCTGCTGCTCCTCGAGCGTGCGCATCTTGCCGGCAAGCAGCAGCGCGCCCTCGCACGCGAGGTCCTCGACCGTGACCACGTCGCGGTTCGCCCAGCGGAACAAGTCGCGCAGCGTCATGAGGCCCGTCTTGCCGTCAAAGATCTTGGTGCGCGTGCGCGCCGCCTGAGTCTCCTTGAAAACGCGGACAAGTTTCTGCGCATGCGAGGGCGCGATGGCACAGCGCTTGGACAGAATTGTTTGAAGCTCGCCCGGCGGGATGTCACCGACATGGATCTCGAGGAAGCGGTTGCGAAACGCGCGCGAGAGCTGCTTGCGGCCGCCGTACTGGCCCGTGGGGTTCTGCGTCGCGAACAGCATAAACTCCGGGTGCGGGCGGATCGTCTCCTGCGTCTCGGGCAGATACAGCTCGCGGTTGTCGTCGAGCAGCCGGTTCAGGGCCTCGAGGACCTCAGTCGGAGCCAGGTTCAGCTCGTCTAGCACGATCCAGTCGCCGCGGCGCAGCGCTTGGACCAGCACGCCCTCGCGGAACACGAGGGTGCCGTCGGCCTCGCTCTGCCAACCGCCGATGTACTCGACGAGATCCGTCTGGTCGTGGTTGTTGACGCGCACGAAGCGGTGACCTGTCTTGGCCGCGAGATATGCGACCATACTGGTCTTGCCGGCGCTCGTCGGGCCCTGGATCAGCACGGGGTACTTGCCGGACGCGGCGGCGCGCGCGAGATGCATCTTGTTGCGCGCAATGCACGGCGTCTGGATGAACGTACGGTCGACATCGTCCGGCACCTCCTGGTCGCCGCGCGACAGGTAGAAACTGCCGATCAGCGTGGTCTCCTCCTCGGGCCGCGTGGCCGCCGGGAGGATCGATAGGAACGACGACATGGAGCAGCTGATGTCATACAGGGTGTGCTCGTGGATAAGTGACTCGACAAGTACGAGCGACGCGTGGCTCAGACCGGTGGCAAAGTTCATTGTGATCGCTTCGTAGAGCGCGCGCGTCAGGCCGAACTGCGGTGTGAACTGGACCGCGAACACGAGCGCGCGCGTCAGGGTACGCAGCGAGAAGTGGACGGGCTGATCGGCGCCGTCGTAGAGGCGGCTGTTCACGACGAGGTCGCGGATCGTCAGGTAGAATGAAACAATGTGGTCGACCTTGACCGACGTGCACGCGGGCAGGTCCTGCAGGTAGCGGTTCACGATGAGCGTCAGGTCCTGGCGGTTCGAATCAGGCCCGTGGATCCAAAACTGGGTCATCCGGCTGTCGAGACCCGGCGAGAGCTGCTTCTTGCCCGCATCGGTCGCCGGATTCATGCACGCAAACAGACGGAAGTTGGGGTGGCGCTGCACGACCTCCAGGTCGCCGCGCTCCAGCAGGAGCACGCTGCCGGTCTCGCTCTCGAACACGCCCTTAATGCACTCGATCGTCTCGGCGGGCGCGAGGTTGATTTCGTCGAGCAGAATCCACCAGCCGTACCGCAGGGCCTGCACGAGGATGCCCTCGATGTAGGCAAAGCGGAGTTTCGACGCGGTCGCCGAGTCGCCGATCTTGTCGACCTGCGCGCGGAACGCGTCCCACTCGGCTGTCAGCGACGCGCGGCGCTCGGCATCATGCGCAAAACGCTTGCTCTTGAGGGCGATCGCCGCCTTCTTGCACGCTTCCTGAAAGCCCTTGAGAAGCTGCTTCCACTTGCGGGCCTGGCGGGCGCGCCCGATCATGCCGAGAAAGACGGCGTTCTTTTCGGGTGGGAAGGTGCGGCCGAACACGCGCTCGAACGTGTGGTACAGCGCGTCGAAGCTCGCGGACTCGTCAACGGGCTTGAACGACCCGACGAGGTCGACCGATTCGGACTGCTGCGACAGGTTGAGGACGACGAGCTTGTTCCCGGTCAGCTGCGCCATCTGTTGGACCGTCGTGGTCTTGCCCGTGCCCGTCTCGCCGACGAGCAGCACGTTCTCACGCAGCTGCAGGCAGCACGCGAGCTGCTCCATGGTGCGGGCGGCCTGCGTCGTCACAATGAACGGCAGGCCGTGGTTGCTTTGCAGCGCGCGGGCGTACGCATTGTCACACTTGGGCAGCGTGGCGCGGCCGAACGCGATTTCATGGCCCGCATCCGTGATCGTTGGCGCGTGCTCTTCGCGGAAGTAGTCCACGCGGGCCGCCGGGACCCCGAGCGCGCGCCCGAGGATCGTGAGCAGGCTGAGCGTCGCGGCGGGCGTGGCCATCGCGCCCGTGAAGCAGTCGACGGCCTCGAGGTACACGCGCTCCTTGTGGTGCAGCGGAAGGCCCTCCCACGCGCGCTGGGGCAGCTGGAGCATGGCGACGCGGCGGCAAAACTTGACGAGATCGTTGGCCGAGAGCTTGTGCATCGCCGCGCGCGTTTCGCCGACGAGGTCGCTAAACATAGCTAGCCAGAGCTGCAACCACGAGGGCGGCAGCCCAAAGCGGGTGTGCAGTATGGTGACCCACTCGTCGGCGCTCGGGCTCGAGAGCGGCACGGCCTCCCACAGATTGCGGCCGATCTGGGCCTTCGAACCGCTGGCATACGTGGTGCGGGTACTGAAGATTTGGAACCCGGGCTTCGCTGTGATCGTGCGGTTGTGCGACGGGATATACAGCTCGCGCTTCGACAGGAGCGGCAGCAGGATGGACAGCACCTCGTCCGGGGCCAGATCGATATCCTCTATCAGGATCCATCGGCCTTCCTGGACGGCGGTCGTCAGCACACCGGGCTGCCACTTAAAGATGCCCGGCTCCTCGGAGCTGATGTAGGAGCCCAGCAAGAGGCTCGCGTCGGTCTGGTCGCCGAGGTAGATCTTGAGAAGACTGTCGCCAGCGACCTGGTGGGCGATGGCCTCGATCACCGAGGTCTTGCCGCAGCCGGGCGGGCCTTCGAGCAAAATCGGCTTCTCCATCATGAGCGTGTGGGCAATGCGGTGCATGACCTGCTGGATAGCGAGCGTCATGACGAGCGGCACCGGCGGCTGCGCGGCGGGGTGGTCCGCGTCGCGATGCGAGACGACCACGATGCCGCCGATATCCACGCATTGCGGCGACAGATGCGCGGCATCGATGACGAGCGGCTCCACGGCTTCCATGGCCGTCTCGTCGGTGACCGTCGCGGGCTCGAGACCGCTCAGCTGCGCCATCACACGGCGCCGGCGGTGCTCTTCGTCCAGGATCCAGGCCGGCAGGCGCTCCGCTTGCAGCGGCATCGCTGGCGTCGCGACCTGGTGCAGCGCACCCATCGCCAACGTGGCGAAGAGGGCGATGTCGTCATGCGGGAACGTGCGCAGGGCAAACAGCACGTCGGTGCCCTGGATGAGCCCGCCGAGCTGCCCGGGCTCGCGGCAGATGCGGTAAGTGGCTTGCACGAGGTCGAGCAAGCGAGCCGTCAAATCCGGCGTCAGCACCGCCGCGGCGGAGACTGGCGATGACGGCGATGACGGCGACGGCGACGATGCCGACGACGACGAGGCGCTGGAAGCATCGAGCGCGGCAAGCACGTGGTGGGCGACGCCGAAGGGCGTGTTCAGCTGCAGCAGGATCTCGCTCGCAAGGTAACGGCTGTGCGGGGCGGTTTGGATCATGGTGGAGAGCGACACAAAGATGGACTCGACGGCGGCGAGCTGCGCATCGTCGTGGGCAATGACGACCGCGGCGTCGTCAGCGTTGACGCTCAGGCGCGGCTTGACAGAGCCATCAGCCATGCGTTTCGGCGCACTCCAGGTGTGCACGGGCGCGCCGTGGTGCGGGCAGGCGGCCGCGCTGGGCGCGCCGCAGCGGAGCCGGGCCAATTGACGGGCCATGAGGTCGAGCAGCAGCGGGCGGAAGGTCACGGCCACGGCATCCGTCAGACATGGCATAAACAAGCACATGGACAGCGCTTCCATGGCGTTCTGGCGGTGCGCGACTTTGAGCGGCGAGAGATGCGACAGCGTTGCGCGGACGGCGTCCGGGAGACAGGCGCCGTGATCGCGCATAAGGCGACGCAGCGGCGGCGCGAGATCGAATTGCAGCTGCAGCGTGTCGGTGTCAGGCGCCACGAGGCGCTGCTGCACAGCGCTGAGGAAGGCCGGCATACTGGGCAGGGCATGCAGCGGCGGCGGCGTTGACGACGACGACATGGCGGCAGATGTCGACGCGCCTAGCTCGCCTGGCGGTGGCTCACCGGCGCGCGTGGCGGCAGGAGCGGCGGCAACGGACGGCATCGTATCCGTCACGTGGAGCGAGCGGGGGAGTTGAGCGTGAGATGAAGCGCCACGGATGAATGGAGGATGCCTTCAGCTCAGGTCCCGTCTCGGTCACCGGATGAATGAGGGTATCAATTGACGTTCGTCTTTAGCGAGCGGACTGAGGCGTGACGGATCCGTGCAGAGCGACGCGTAGCAGTCGCGAGCGTTGCGGGGACGGCCGGTGGGGGATGGGGTGTCAGTAGTGAGCTTGATCCACCCATTACACTGTCGAGGATTCTCTCTATTGGCACTTTATCAGCACTTTATCGACACCCTTTCGGGACTCTGGCCGCGCGTCGTGTTGGACAGCGAGGGAGATGTGCCAGGTCTCCTGGTAAGCCGGTGCGGAGCTCATGCACGGGTAGACTCGTGATCCTAAGGTGAGGATAGGCGGTAGGGAAGCGGCGAGAAAAGGGGTGGCGGGGTGGCGGAGAGTCGATGGTTTGGAAAGATGAGAAAAGAAATGGCTCGATGCTAACTCCGCTATTGACGGAGCTCGGCCATCGCACGGATCCGGCTGTATCGATATTGTCATGAGACTCCAAGTCCTCGGACCCCTGCCAAAAAGCGTGATTAGCTGCAACGTGCATGACCACGCTCATGCGTCCCCTGTCAAGGACAGGGCGCAGACAGGGCGCACTGGTCGAAGCCACCGCACGCTGGCGAAGACGGGGTGCTGCCGGTCGAGGTGCCCGGTGTGCTCGCTTGCCGAGTGAGTGAGCTGGCGCGTATCGTCGACCCTCGGCTGATCCGCGCTTGCGTACCCTTCCATTTTTGCCGGTCTATTTCCGTGTGCGTCGGAGTTCCACGGCCCCTTGGCTCGCGGAGTTTGGGGGTGGCTGGGTTTGGATGATTGCCAGCACCGCCTTCATAGCCCCACTCGTTCCCGTTTGTTCAGAGATAAAAAAATATTTTTGTGGTAGCGACTACACTTCGAAGCAACTGGGCTAGTAGTTGTTGACAGCGTCTAGGATGCACTGGTCGATGAATGGCTTGCGGTCGCTGAGATCCTGGTCAAAGTAGAGCTCAAGTGCGTCGCGGACCTTCTTCTTGGTGAGCATCTCGAGCGGGAACGACCCTATGATGTGCTGGATCTCGATGTGGAGCTCCTCGTCCGACGGGACACCGCCCTTCCATGGCGCATTGGTCGAGCCCGCGACTTGCATCGGGGGCTCCTGCGCGTGGCTCGGCGGGTACCCCGTCGTCGGGTTCGCGTACGGCATGCCGTCGCCGATGTAAGAGCCGCCCACGTGACCGACGCCCATCGCGGCGCTCGGCGACCCCTGAATCATGGAGTCGGGGCGCGCATTGTAGTCGCGGTCGCTGCGGTGGGTCATCGACTCCGCGTACGGCCGCTGACCGGCAATGTAGCTCGATGCCTGGATGTCGCCGTAGTGCGACCCGCTCCAGTCGGAGCCCGTGAGCTTCTTGGTGCTCGCGGTCGGCTTGGCCCACTCCTTCGGGATCGCAAGCGGGATCGAGGACACGTCAAAGACATCCGTGTCGCCCTCGTGACCGCCACTCGAGGCGCCCGCGATCTTGCGCGTGTTACCCCACGAGAAGTCGTCGAAGTGCCAGTAGGCATACAGCGGCAGCCAGAACGAGAACACGGGCAGTGCGAGGATCGAGACCACGAGCCAGCCGATGTGCTGCCATTGGCGCTTCAGCAAGAAGATGATGGCCTGCAGACCGTACGACGCGCAGATCATGATCACCGTGATCGTGGCGACCTCGCCGGCCGCCGCGACGTTGTAGATGAGGTAGACGAGGTAGCAAGTGACGGCGGGCATGATGAGCGTGGCAAAGAGGTCCATAAACACGACGGTGCGCATCGAGAAGAGCAAGCAGCCGCAGAGCTCGGGCAGGAAAAGAAGTTCGAACAGATTGTGCACGGTCGAATTGATCCAGCGACGGCGCTGAGAAAGCAGCACAGCGAACTGGTCGGGCACGATCGTGTAACACAGCGCATCGCCCGTGAACTTGTTGCGGTACTCCGGGAAGGTCTTGAGCATCAGCGTCGTCAGGTATCGGTCTTCGCCGAGAGAAAGCAGGTTCTTCTTGTGGAGCGTGTCGACCTTGTTCTCCTCATACTGGGCAATGACATCACTCGCGATCAGCAGCGGGATCTTTTTCTCGGGTGAGCGGATGCGGTACATGCAGAAACAGCCGGGCAAGCACGTCACGTTGCCAAAGAGCGACTCGAACGCCTTGGTGCAGTTCTGCGAAATGTAGTACTCGAAGACCTGGAGCATCGTGACCCACGAGCTGCGCTCGTTGCGGATCTTTGTTTCACCGCAGAGACCCATGATCTTGCCGTCGGTGACCATCACGGCAATAAGACGGTTCAGACTGTCGGCCTCGACTTCTGTATCGGCGTCCACCATGAGGGTATACTCGTAGAGGTAGGGATCGACACCAATGATGTTTTTCATGTGGTGGTACATCTCCAGCTCGAGCGGGTTCATGGGGGCCTGGTAGTGCACACGGTTAAGGAAGCGCATAATAATGATCTGCGAGTCGCGCTTGCCGCGGTTGCCGGCACGGCTTGTTTCGGTCTCCTTGCCGCACTTCACGACCACCAGGAAAGGAATGTAGCGCGCCTGGATTGAGTACAGACCCGAGTAGACCTTGGCCTTGTTGTGCTGCTTGCTACCCTCACCGATCGACACGTACGAATAGGCTTCGGCGCTGATCGCTTCGGGATTCACGCCCAGGATCTTGAGCACGAGGTCCGGCGTGGGCAGATCGTTGCCGGCGCCCTTAACCATTCCGTCTGCGATAAGGAAGAGTAGCTTGCGCGTATCGTCGTAGTCGAGCAGCGCGAGCGAGTCGATGGTCTTGCGCAGCGAGGCCTCGCCTTCCGTGTAACAGGGCACCTGAAGAATGACGAAGCGGTCAAACTTTTCGGGCAGACGCTTCTTGGTGAACTGCAGCGCGGCGAGGAACTTAATGACCATGATGCCGACAATGACACCCGTGCACGTGTACAGGATGATCGTCGACACCTGGCAGCGCACGACCGAGCCGGGCTCGTTCTTCATGCCAACAAAGAACATGTGGTCGAAGCAGTCCATGTACGGCTTGAGCGTGTCCGCGACGTGAGTCGCGTCGCGGCCCAGGTAGTACTGGATGGTGTCATAGGCGGTGTCGTCGATGATACCGAGACGGTTGCCGTCAGCCATGACACGGGTCATGTTATAGTAACGGCCGTTCACGAGAATCCAGCCGTCCGCGGCGGTGTTGTGCGAGTAAAGCGTGTCGTCCGGGTAGGTCAGGTAGCCGACGCGCCAGACGTTGATGTCGTTGAAGAGGTTGATCGAGCGGTCGATGGCCCAGGTGTTGTGGCAGTGGCCGTCGATGTTGGGGCTGCTTGTGCACGAGACGTTCGTCAGCGGCTGCGCCTCGGCCGGGTTGGCGCCCGTCACGGTGTAGCACGAGGGCCACCACTGGCCCGTGGAAGCGTCGACGGTCGGGAACCAGGCGCTGGCGTCAGTGCCGAGCAGCGGAATGATCGTCGACGACGGCAGGGGGTGGCTGTTGATGAACCGGGTCGCATCGTAGACGATGCCGTTGAAGCCGATGTAGACGCTCTTGCCGCTGAGCTTGTTAAAGCCCGACAAGGCGTCCGGACTGAAGAGCCGCGTGCGCGGACACAGAATCAGGCCGAGCAGCTGCACGAAGAAGAGCATCACGCCGGACAGCCAGAGCACGATACAGCACAGCGCGAACTTCTCGCGCCAGGCCTGCTTGACATCGGGCGGCTTCATGCCGCCGATGCGCTCGAGCGCGACGTCCGGAATAAACCACGTATGGAACGTCGTGAACCGCAGCCACCACTTGCGCGCCTTGGTCATCGGCTCCTGGCCCTTCTTGGCCGCGGCCTTCGCGGCCTTCGCTTCGTCCTTGGCCTTCTGCTTGGCGAGCTTGCGCTCCTTCTTGGAGGTGACCGGCAGGTCTTCGTCCTTCTTGCCCGCTTCGTCCGAGACCTCCGCGTCCGCCCCGAGCGCGCCGACGCCAACGCCAACGCCGTCCTCGATGGCCGCCGCGGCAAAGCCGTCGCGGACGACCTCATCCTGGCCCGAATCGCCATCAAAGATGTTGTGCGTGAAGGCCACGGCTGCCGCGCGCGAGATGATGCGCGGCTCACGGCGCTGGCGGTCGAGCACGAGCGCCGCGTGGAGGCACGCCGGCTCGGTGAGGAAGACGTGCTCGGTCCCGAGCGCCGCATGCTGCGCGGTCCATCCCTGCGCCTCAAAGAACCGCTGCACCGTGCCGAGTTGGCTCTCGTCCTCGAGCGGCGAAAAGAACTCGCTGATGTACGTGACGAACGCATCGATCGACGGGGCGTTCGCGTACTCGGGGGCCACGTGGTGGCGGATCAGGTCGACGGCATGCAGGGCGTTCACCTGGCGGTGGACACAAGGCGCCGCGAACGCGCCGGCCTTGTTGTCGTCGTTGGCGCGGAAGCAGGCAATGGTCCACGTGCGCGTGTCCTGCACGAGGTCCAGCAGGTGCCCGGTCTGCAGGTGCATAAGCGACAGCAGCGTCATGGGCGCCGCGTCGCTCGGCAGGTTCTCGAGCGGCAGGTCATCGAGGTCTGCGTCGCCGTTGCCACGGGCCGCCGCGCCCGTCGTCGGCGCCGTGGCGCGCGCCACGGACGGCTGTCGGGTGACCGTGTGGGTGCGGCCCAACTTGCGGGAGGGCTTGCGGGTCGGCTTCCGCTGTAGTGCGATCGTGCCGTCGCCGCGGGCCGGCACCGTGCGCTGGCTCGCGCGGAAAACCTTCGTGAGGAACGCCACGGCGCTCTTGCTCTTGGTGGCGGCATTGAGGCCAAAGAGCTCAATGTACGCCGGGTCCAAGTCGATGCGGTTGGTCTGCATCCAGTCGCTCACGTCGTAGGTGATGGGCTCGCCGTGGTGGTTCAGCACAAAGCGGGACCACCCCGCGGGCCCCGCCGAGAGCAAGGGGTCGTCGCGGTTGCGGTCGAGCAGCACTTCGAGCAGCGTCTCCGGGGAGGTCTTGGGCTTGTGGGTATACTCCTCGACGAGGCGGCAGATGCCCCCCTCGCGCTGGACCAGCAGATCGACCAGCGCGTCGCTCAAGGCGTCGCTCTCAGGTGTGTTGCTGTCGCCGTCGCCCATCGTCGCCGGCACGGGCACGCCCTCCTCAACGAGCATGGCGCGGCGGTCGCGTGGGGCCTTGACGTGCAGCGCATGCATCAGGACTTCATGGGCCATGTTCGTCGCAAACGCCTCGAGGCCGTTGTTCTTGGGCGTGGCGTTCTCGAAGCCCAGGAAATCGACGACGTTGATGATCGCGACGGCCTCGCGGCTCCCGAGACGGTTGTTGATCTCGTGGAAGATCCACTCGACGATGGCGCGGTACAGCGCTTCACCGAGCTTGCGCGTCGCGGCATGCGCCTCACCCGCGCTCAGGTACTCGGTGTACGCACTCGAGCCCGTCGTGATGGTCGTCGTCGTCACGACCGTCTCGAGCACGTCGTCCTGGACCTGGAGCAGCTCGGCCACAAACTGCAGCGTCTCGCGGCGCTTCACCATCACGCTGCCGTCTTTGGCAAAGTGGTTCGTGACAAACTCGAACGTGCCGAGATGGAGGATGGCGGCCACGACCTGCATGATCTGGCTGACCGTCTTGCGGCTGAAGCCGCAGGTGCGGAACGCCGTTTTGAGGCGCGCGAGGCGCTGCGCGTCATTGCTCGCGTCCCCGCTCTGGGAGCGCGCGGTCAAGCACGCCGACCACCGCGCCTCGTCGAGCTTCCAGAAACTCTTTTCCTCCGAGTTCGCGCCGGCCATCAGCGCATGGAACACGTGGAAGTTGCGCTCGTCCTCAGGCACCTGCATCACGCGCTGCGTCTTGAGGCCCATCAGCTGCACGAGCAGACCCGCGAGCTGGAACTCTTCGTCCCACAGCAGCTGCCAGTGGGTGCCGTGGCGGCTGCCGTTCAGGTTCGTGGGCACCCGCGCGCTGCCGAGGCACTCCAGAATCTCCTGCACCGCGGCGATCTCGCGGTAGATGCCGACGCGCTCGCCGGTCAGCTGCGAGCTGAGGTAGATCAGGTGGTTCACGACCTCACGCGCGACGCGCGACTTGGCCGACCCGCTCTCGCCCGTCATGACGAGGGTCTGATCGTTGCTGGTCTCCATCATGTGCACATAGGCCTGCGTCGCGGCGACGAACGGATGCGGCGGCAGCGCGGACGCGAGCGCCTTGGCGTGGGGGCTCGCCGCCGGCAGCGCCTGCGGGCTCGCGCAGACGGCCTCGGGCGTGAACCTGGCGTGGTGCGGGCCCATCTGGCCGATCGGCACGTCACCGAGGCCGTCGGCATGGTGTGGGCTCAGCGCGAGTAGCCGCTGCGTGCCCGCCTGCGTATAGTACGCGCCCTGGCGGAAGCGCTCTTGCAGCGTGTCCACGATGGCCTGCCCCAGATCGGCGCGGGACCGATCCAGCTGGGCCAGATCGGCCGGCGGGCCGCTGGCGGGGTCCGCCATGGCGATCGCGCAAACCGCGTGAAGTATTAATCCGCGACACGAAGTCTCTGCACAACTCGTCGTTAGTAACCAATGATGGCGAGAGCAAAAAGAAAGGAAAGAAAAAGAAACAAAGCGCCGCGCCTAGATGACCAGAACGGCGGGGGCCATGGCCTGGTCGGTCGGCAGCGGACGTTGTCGGCGCACGACGGGTGCTATCGATGGGTCGCCAGGAACGAACGAGGCACACAGGGCGCGCACACGACACCGACCGGGGTTAAGCACACGCGATGAACAGCCCCGGGGGACGGGCACGTTGTCTCGCGCTGAAGAGCAGCCACGGGACCGTATGCTTTGAACAGCATGTCAACGATCGGGCCGTCGGCAGGGATCGGTATCACGGGCGCCGTGCGCAAGACATGACCCCGCCTCTCGTCACTCGAATCGGGATGGCCCACCCCTGGGATGACATGTACCCAAGGCGCTGGGTGGGGGGTCTGGCTTATAAACGGATGCCCACGGCACGCATGCGCGGAGATCGCTACGGCGGCGGAGAACCGGACCACGGCGATGACATGCCGCCACCAGTCGTCCCACCCCGTCGCCCGTGGCCGTTTTGCGCCGTTTTGCGCGCCGCATGCTGCCTATCGCATGCGCTCTCTGGGGCACGCGCTTCACCCATCACCTGCTGTATGTCCGGCTCGTCGTGCGTTGCGCTCTCCGCTCAGCTCCTTGCTAGCCGGCATGGCGTCGGCCATCTGTGGCGAAGGCCCTCGCCGCTGCCCGCGGTCAAGCTCCGCCGCGCTCAAGGAGGGGGCAAGGCCGAAGCCGGAACGGCGGTGTGCCGATCACGCCGATCCGCATGGCGTTGTTATGCCCACAGCAGGTGACTTCACCCTGCTGCGGTCCGCAGCAGGTGAGCGCCGGGAAAAACAGGAAAGTCGGCCACGCGGCCCCATGCAGTGGCCACCGCAGCAACGGCCAACCATGCCGGAGCTCCGCCGCAGCGATGGCCGCAGCGATGGCCGCAGCGAAGGCGAGCGCGCGCGTGGGCCATGGTGACCGCCGCGGCCAGCGCTGGACAACCTGGCGGTTGGCCCGTGTATCGGGGGTCCGGAGACGACGAGACGCGAGCAACAGCGGTCCCGCGCGAGATCGCCGCACCACCCGATGAGCGTTACACGGGCCCCGCCCGCACCTGGAACGCCTCCCACGCCGTTCTCACCACGCGCTCGGTGTCACATCACGACGGAGATCGGCTCTCGCGCGCGTCGTGGCGCCGTGATCCGGCGGCCACGAGCAGTGTTGGAGCAGGGGAGACCACCCCCATATGGAGGCACCCAAAGCCTTCGTGCACCATAACCCCGCATGCGCGCCCCCGAGGGGCGCCCAAAGGCCGTGCGGTGGAATTCATCACAGCGATCGCTGCACCGCGTCGACGGAGAAATTAATTCTTTTGATCATCGCAAGAAAAAAGGGCATGGGTTCCATCACTTAGAGTTTGGAGGCTGGTGTCGACTGCTTGCGACTGATGAAGTTCATCATGGCGGCAAAGAACTCGGCGCTTAGCATCCGCTGGATGAGCAAATCCATCTCATCCCGGTTCTGCTGGAGCAGCCGCGGACGGCGCTGCCGCATGATGAGCTCCCGCGACTGCAGCAGGGCGTCTTGGTGGGTGTCAGCAAACTGCGTTGCGGCCTTCATGGCCGTCGCTTCGAGCTGGTCGGCGGGCACGACTTCGTTGACTAAGCCATACCGCTCGAACTCGTGTGCCGTGAAGCGTTTACCCAGGAGGAGCAGCTCGTTAGCTTTGGCATACCCCATCCGCTCGGGAAACGTGATGGAGGAGCAGCCTTCGACACACAGGGCGAGCTGCATAAAGGGCGTAGAGAAGTGGGCGTCGGGGACGGAATACACCGCATCGGCCAGCGCCATACTCGTGACGGCGAATCCCATGGCAGGGCCTACCCCGACACGCCGAAATGATCATGCCAATGGCAGGAGGATGAGTTGACCTTATCTGGCAGAGAAGGGGGGCCTCTGAAAACCGCATGACGTTTGCGAGCAAAGGATCCACATCGCCGTTGCAATGGGTCGCTCCATCGCGGATGGTGCCGTCCCCTAGCGTCAGTCACTTACCGTTAGCCGCGACGACAATGGGTTTGGGGAAGGTAATGATCCGATCCACGACCGTTTTGGTGACTTCGACCCGTTCGACGACCCACTTCTTTAGGGCGATGGGGTCGCCGAAATCGACGCCGGGCGGCGGTGCGAGTGCCTGGCCCGACGAGTAGAACCGGCCGTTGCCGGTCAGCAGCAGCACGCGCGTCTCCGTGTCGGCCGCGAGGTAGTCTAGCGCGACGAGCCACTCGTCGTACGATTTCGGCGTCAGCGCACTAGACGCAACGGTCGAGCCGATCGCCACGAGGCGATAAAGAGTCGCACGTGGCCACCACGTGGGTCATCATACCGCGGATTCCATTTGGATATTTCAACGGTGAGCGATGGCTGAAGCCGTGGGCGACTGCGCTGCGGCAGCATGACAGCGGATTTGCTGCTGACTTACTTGCACTGCTTTGGCGTGTTGAAGGCCAGACGCGCGACGCCGTGGCGGCGCGTCAGCTCAAAGACGGATAAACGCGGCAGCGGCGGCATGATGAACCGCAGATGTGCGCACTGAGGGACAGGACAGAATAGGACGCGATGGATGGGCGGTCCGCGATCGGTCTTGAACGATCGAAATCTCGCATTCATAATACCCCGGGACCTGCGATATCATGATCGTGTGGCTCCTACTTCCTTGTCGATCTTCCCGTTGATGATCGTCGCCGCCGTCGCGGGCGGCGCTGGCGCTGGCGGCGATAACCATTCGTCACCAGCATCCGTCGGCCAAGCGCGCGGGATCCGGCACCGACGGCGATGTGATGCGAAACTCGCAGCACGACGCTCGCTTGATAGCAGGGGTGCAGCCTCGCTTCGTCATCACATCGCGCGCCACCACAGCAGCGCGAGCAAGGCGGTTCGGTCCCGCCGGCGCCTCGGCGATCGGTGCGCAGCCCGCATCGGCCGCCGCGCGGCGTGCCGGACCACCGCAGCCGGCGGCAGCCGCCGCCCCGGTGGCGCAAGCCAGCCCGGCTCGAGGGCCCCGGCCGCGGCGACGCCCGAACTCGCCTGGCCGCGCGGTCTTCCCGGGCGTCCGTCGACGCGGGCATCCCACGGGGCGGCCAGCCAGCCGCGGCAGGCCGATCCGGGTCTAGATCAACGCCGGAGGGCCCTGCCCGCGCCACCGTTTGCCGTGACGATCCGCCGTCTGCAGCCCGTCATCGCGGCGCCCACGGTTCCTGGGCGTTCGAAACATCTCCCGGCCCGTCGTGATCCATCCCGTCGGCGTCGGCGCCTGTTTTTTTTTCCTTCCTGCTTGGTCGCCGTTTCACCATTATGTCGAACCAGACCGGCATCGTGCCGGACGCCGAGCTGATCGCCGCGTTCCAGGCGGCGCAGCGCGCGCCCGACGGCGTCCGCGCGCTCCACGTGCGCATCGCGAACGAGGCGTTGGTGCTCGCCAGCCCGCCCCTGGCGCCCGCCGACGCGTTCCCGGCCGACCTCGACCGCCTGCAGCCGTGGTTCGAGAGCGCGACGGAGCCCTCGTTTGCGCTGGTCCGCACCGACGCGCCGACGGCGGCGCCGTCGGGTGCTGCGGCGGCAGCGGCGCCGAACGCTGCGGACGCCCGCGGCGACGCGTGGATCGTGCTGCACTACGTGCCGGACCGCGCACGCGTGCGCGACAAGATGCTGTACGCGGCGTCGCGCGCGTCGCTAACGAAAGCGCTTGGCGACGCGTGCTTCTGCGAGACGGTCCACGGCACGACGCGCGAGGAGATGTCGGCCGCCGGGTATGCGCGGCACGCGCGGCACCGTGACGCCGAGGCGCCGCTGACGGCGCGGGAGCGCGAGGCGCGGGACGTGCTGCGTGCTGAGCAGCAGAGCGCAGCCGCGGCCGCTGACGCCGCCGCCGGCACCGCGGGCCGCAGCGCGAGCGCCGGCCTCGCGTTTCCGATCGCCGCCGACGCCGACGCCGCGCTCGCGGCCCTCGGGGCGGCGGCGGCCGCCGACGCTACCGACGACGCGAGCAACGGCACGGTGGTCGTGCTGCGGCTGGACACACAGGCCGAGCAGTTCGTCGTGGCGGGCCGCGCCGACCTCGACGCCGACGGCGTGGACGGGCTGGCGCGCGTGGCGGCGCCCCTGATGGCGACGACGCCGCCGACGCCGGCGTTCGTCGTCGTGGCGTACGCGTACCGCCACGGCGGCGTGCGGCGCCGCGCGACGCTGTTTGTGTACGTGTGCCCGCCCGCGTCCCCAATCAAGGGGCGCATGCTCTACTCGGCGAGCAAGGTCGCGCTCATCGAGACGATCCAGCGCACGTATCTGAACGGCGGGTTCGGCCGCACAATGGAAGTCGATGGGCTCGAGGAGGTGCTGGACGAGGAGATGACCGCGCACCTGCATCCGCCCGCCGAGAGCGCGATCGCCGGGCAGACGTTGCCCACCGGCTTCGCACGGCCAACGCGGCCAGGGCGACCGCGGCCCGCCACATAAGGGGGCCCCCCAATCCAACACATCCTGGATGACTTGCAGGCGTCAGACGCGCAGCGCTACGGCCATCATCCGACCGCCCGGCGCGTCTCTCCTCGAAGAGACCCTATCGAGGAGCTCTGAAAGCCGTGGCGAGATCGATCCCGCGTTAGGGCACCACGTCCCCTTCTGTGGCCACAGGAGGACCGGCGACAGGGTCGTCGAGACGAGGCGACGTCGGAGTCGCGCCGGTCGTTCGTCTTACCGGCGGTCCTCCGTGTGCGGCTGCGCCACGTGGATGCGCACTGTGGCGCAGCCTCGCGTGTCGTCGTATCTCCGTCACGGCGACGTGGCTTGACAACGAACCGTATTCTTACTGATGAGATGATAGTGAGAGAGTAGAGAGAAGGTTGATAGAGAGGGTTAAGGAGCTCGCCTCTGGCCTGGCGAGCCTGAAAGCTTTAGCTCTACGTGTTCTTATGGTCGAGATCTCCCTATGGGGAGGGTTCCTGATCACGACCAGTAGTTATTCTTTCGCTCGCGGGCATGAAATACTTCTCTTGCGCCGAGCGGTCTTTGTGTCACGGAGTATTATTAGGTGGCCCTGGTCGGCCGCGGCGGCGCTAATCTCTACATGAAGCGCAACTGGCGCTATATGCGTCACCACCACGACGACCGCTCGGTCGTGTTTCTCGGCTTACTCTTCGACGGCGGCCGCGAGTAGACCGCGCAGGACGGTACGTTCGGCGCTGAGCTCGCGCGCTTCTGCCGCATCTTTGTGCTGCCCGCCCAGAGGCGCCCCGTCTGATGCGCGGGCAACCACGACATCGGCTTCGGCACCACCATCGTGCCGGAGGCCTACGACCGCTTCACCACCGTCTTCGGGCCCCCCAGCGCGGTCCAGGAGTACCCCCACCACCGCATTGTGGTGGTCGACACGATCGGGATCGATGCCGAGCCCGGATCGCCGTACTACCAGGCCGCTTACCGCTTTGTCGCATCGCTCCCGCCGTCCTCGAAGCTCGCGGTGCTCATCAGCCACGTGCCGCTGTACCGCCCCGGCGACGCTGGCGGCGGGCCGGACCGGCGGGCGCGGCTCATCCAGAACATTCACGGCGTGCAGTATCAGTATCTCATCCAGCCGCAGCTCACCGCGTGGCTGCTCGGCGCCGTGCGGCTACAACTCACGTTCGCGGGCGACGACCACGACGTCTGCCACGTGGACCACGTGCTCGGCACCATCGGCCCCCACCACCCCAGTTTGGACCATCCCCACGTTCAGCTTCCTGTAGGGCAACCCGCGCCCCGCGTATGGCATGCTGCACCTGCACCCGGACGGCACCTCGACGCTGGACGTCTGCTGGCTCGCGCCCCAGATGCGCATCTACACGCTGTATGCGGCCATGCTCGGCGTCACCCTTTTGGCCACCCTGATTTAGCGCGGGAGCGGCGCGACAGCGCGGCGCGTCGGCCCGCGACCCGCATGACGCGGCAGCGTCGCCGCCCTCCCTGCCCTCAGCTTCTATCTGGATATCATGCTTGTTGATATCTATATTTATTTTTTGATGAGCATACATGCTCATTTATATAGCAAGCATGCAACGGGCAGGGCGCCGCTAGGGTCCCCTGTAGTCGTAATCTAGCGAGGTTTTGGTGTTCCGGAATCCCTGATTTTTCCCGTTTTTACTGTTCTTATCCTCAGTATATAACACGGTCACCTTAATTTTTCTCGGCCCGAGATTCCAAAAACTGATTCGAGGACAAATTTGTGCGTCGACATACTCCATGTGTGGACTGAAGTACACCACAAGTTCCCCATCCTCATACCGAAGGACCGGGGGAATTCGAGTTTTGGAAGAGTCAGAGGCAACACTCTCATCGATCCTCCCACTCCCATCCCTCTTATCCCACGGATAAATCAGTTTAAGGCATACCTGATTTTTCTTGGCCAAAACGTAACGTTTGGTCAAGCTCGAAGGGACCGGGAAAATTGACTTGGACATCGGCGGTATTAGGTCGTACTGTAAGCTACTCTGCGAGGCCGACGGTACAACTTTATTCCAGAATCGCTTCAACCAGTTCGGTCTGCCATTGCCGTCGGACACGACGGTGGCTGAAACTTTCGAAGCCGGTTCGGCTGATTGCTCAAGAGAATTCAAGATGAGCGATGTTTCCGAAGAAATGGGCTGGTACGAATAAGCGCTAGGTAGCCGGCCATGCCCACTCGACGGTGAAATAAGCACGAGCAGCGCAAGCGCCAGCAGCACGAGCGGGGTTCGCATAGCGAGTGCGGTAAGGGCCGGGTGCGGAAAGGGAGTGCAGAAATTCTGTGGAGTAACACGAAAGGATGAGGATGACACCGTCACGATAACGCGTGGTGCCGCCCTTTTACAACGAGGCCAGACCCTAGCGCTGGGCAATGACATTGGGCGAAGACGCTGATTAAAAAGACCATGAAAGAGATGTGACACGGCGCCTGCATCGCTAGGACGCGGCGACCCCCTTCTCCCCTGGGCACGCAGGAGGCTTGACGGGGAGAGCATGCAGCCGGCGCCGGTGAGCATGAGCCGGCGGACATTCGTCCGCGCAGTCACTCACTGCTTCTTTATGGTACCAGCGTTGGCTGGGCTCCGTCTTGGCATAATCCCGGGTCCTGTGGACTCGGTTGACCGGCGTCGGCGCGGTTGAGGGAACGCCCGCTGGGCCACCGGCACGATGTTGACGGCCCGCGACTCAGCGGTTTCCCTATGTCGCCAGACGAGAAAGGCGTGGCGCACGGGGCAGGGCAAGGTGTCCGTTTCAGCCAGTGACTCAACGCTTGTTGGTCCGCTGCGATGCAGCAGCACGCGCAGCCACCGTTTGCTCCATGAGGGGCGATTGCGTGACAGCGGGCAAGTCCCGAGCCGGAGATGCGTTGCCACATCCAGACCCACTGCGGGTCCGTCAGGCCGTTGGCCGCCTGGAGGACGCGCAGGTACTGCTTGACCCGCGTCTCGAAGCTGAGCTGGAAATGATTGACCAGCGTGGTCTTGTACTTGGTGGCGCCGGCACCGGAAATGTTTGCGTCGCCGAGGTGGCGCTGCGTGGGCAGTCAGTGGGCGGTCAGTAGGGAGTCGTGATAGTAGTCGCACACGTAAGGATCTGGCGCCCGCGCCGCCCAGCAGCATGAGCTGCTGATCAACGCCCAGTTTTGTCAGGTCAGGCAGCTTCGCATCCATGACGTCCTCGACGCCGTCGAAGCATCGCATGAGCAGGCCCGACAGCTCACGATGCTGGCGATGTGGGAGCATGACACCTGGCATCGTCGTTGTCCACTGACCCCTCTGTCCGATGACCCAGGCTGCGTGCTGCGAGAGCAACCCGCGATGAGTGGGGCCATGGAGGTATGACTCGATGACGCTTGACGCTTCGATGGTGCCTTCGCTCGATCACCTCTCACCCACCGTCTCGCTTCCCGACGCGGGGGGGCTCTCCGGTGGCGGCGGCGGCCCACGGCGGCGTCCGATGAATGTATAAATACGCACAACGCCACCGCCGCGGCGTCGGATGCGTCCGAACGCCGCGAACGCCCGCGTGTTCCATGCGTCGACTCGCGCGAGCGGCGCCGTCAGCCGCGGGCGCTTGTCAGACGGCCGCCGCCGCCGCCGCCGCCGCCGCCGCCGCCGCCGGCAGCAGCAGCGCCCATCCGGTGGCCCGGTAGTGTGAGAACATCGCTTGCGTGGCGTGGCGTGGGAGCGGGGAAGTCCATCTGCCGTGTCGCCCGGCGGCGGGGAGGGGCGCCTGTCCAGGATACAGGCGGCTGATACCAGGGTCAGCAGGATCTGCCGCTACACGTCAAGAGATCCTTAGGATCCACGGATCCATCCATGGCGTACACAAAGTATACCAAGCGTCGGCGCCGATCGGCGATCTGGTCCAGCAGGGTCCGGCACGGTCAGCAGGAGGCTCCACCGGCTCCTCCTTCTTTCCATCCTGGTGCGGACGACGGATCCCAGTCGACCCCAGGTCCCCCCCTCCTCCTCCGAGTCGTGGCCGCCGCCGCATCCCGGCATCGCCGTCTGTTCGATCGACGCTTAATCTCTCGTTTCTCTATACGTAGTTCTCGTTTCCCGTTCCTTATTTCCTCGTCTCCTTTCCGATCCCGTCAAACGTCACGCGCTGGCTGGCTGACACGCTCGCCGGAGGTGAGCACTCGTTCCCGTTCGTGGCCGTTCTCCGTACTCGTCCCATTGCCGCTGCTGGCCGCCGGTTCTCCGCGCCACGGGGTCGCGTCCCTTGCCTTCTCGTTCGATTGGTGGGCTTTCGCCCGCGTTCGGCGCCGCCGGCCACCGCTTGGCTCCGTTCGGCTTGCCCCTCCCGGCTCTCTTAGCGGTGGGTGGCCACGCGGCGGGCGCCGCTCGCGCCAGATCCCATCCCGCCGCTGCAGCGCGTCGCTGCAACCCCGTTATCCTGCGCGCCCCGCCGCGCCACGGCCTCGTGCAGCTGCCCGTGGGCGCCGTCGCGTCGCTCGTCCTCCGGCCGCCGCCGCCGCCGCCGCCACCGCGGTCACCTGCTCGCCGCCCGCGAGCGCCTCCTGGCCCGCGCCGTTCTTTCTGCGCCCGCCGCGACTGGCCGCCGGCGTTCACTCCCCCGGACAGCTCCTTCCCGTCCGCGTGTCCCTGGGCGCCGGCCGCGCACCGCGCCCCTCTGCCTGACCTCCGGCGGCCCGGTTGACGTGCCTGCGGCCGGCGCCCGCGTCGCCGCTATGGACTGCTTTGAGCCGCCGATCCCGGCCGCCGCGCCAGGGCTCGACGGGCCCGGCCCGGGCGCCGCCGGCACGGATGCGTTCCCGCCGCGCGTCGCCGTCGCGCCGTCGCCCATCGGCTCCCGCCGGTCGCGCGCCGAGACGTTCTCGTCCGTGGCGACGGCCGTCCCGACCGCGGCGCTCGGCCCGCCGGGACCCGCCACCGCCGCGCCCGCCGGCGCCGGCCACCGCCACGCCTTCGGCGACCTCAGCACCGGCTTCCCACCCGCCGGCACAGCGGCGGCGCCCGGCGCCGCCGCCGCCGCCGCCGCCGCCGCCGCGCGCTCCCGCGCCGGCTCCTTCTCCCTCGTCCCCACGCACAGCCAGCACGGCGCCGGCGGCCAACACGGCAGCGCTCATACGGCCATCTCGGCGAACGTCAACGCGGCGTTCGGGCCGAGCATGTTCGCGTCGAAATGGCAGCCGGCCGATCTCTCGAGTCCGCGCGCGCGGCCGACGCCGCCGGAGCTGACGCCGACCTCGCAGCACGGCACGAGCCGCCGCGGGTCCGCCGCCTCGACGGCCCTCGACACGGCGCTCCTGCTCGGCTCCTCCGGCAGCAGCGGCGGCGGCAGCTGCAGCAGCGGCGGCGGCAGCGGCGGCGGCGGCGGCTTCGGTCCCGCGTCGCCCACGCCGCCCACTAGCGCGGGACTGCCCCGCGATGCCGACGACGTGCCGCACCTCTCGCGCACCCTTGACTACCTCGGCCTGGCTGACGGCGAAACCTCACCGGGCCTCCCGCGCTCCTCGCTGGGCCCCGCCGCGTCGTCGTCCACTGTGACCCACGACGCGTCCGGATGGCCGATCGCGTCGACGGCGGCCGCGGCATCCGCGGCGGCCGCGCACGCGTATGGGCCTCCGTCGCTCCACAGCCACGCGCCGCCGTCCGCGACGCCGAGCGGCGCGTCGTCGCCCGCGCCGTCGACGCCGTTCGGGCAGACCGCGACGCCGAGCAGCGGCGCGTCGCTGGCGCACACGCCGACGCTCGGCCGGATCACGCTCGGTGCGTCCATCCGCGCCTCGCTCAGCCGCCACGCGGCGTTCGCCTCGCCGACCGCCCCTACGGGTATCCATGGCCCGGCGCTCCTGCACGGGACCGTGCCGGCCTCCAGCCTCGGCCGCTCCCACCCGGGCTCCGGCGCCCACTCGGTCGCCCACTCGCCGAGCCTCGCCGCCGCGATGCCACCCCTGCCGGTGGCCACGACGGCGACGCCGCCGCCGCCGCCGCCCGCGGCCTCGACGCCCGGCTCGGCCGCCGCCACGCCGGGCCAGCCCTTCCCGCCGCCCGCGGGGCCCTTCCGCAGCCGCTCGTACTCGATGGGCGTCTACCACGACGCCGCCCGCGCCGCCGCGCCCGCCGGCCGCGGCTACGCGGGCCCCCTCGGCCATCCGGCGGGCATCGGCTCACCCGGCCTGCACCACCCGCTGTCCCCGAGTCTCGGCCTCCACCCGGCCGCCGGCCTCGGCGGCATCGAGCCGCCCGCCGCGGGGCCTCACCCCCACGGGCTGCGGTCTCGCGCCTCGTCGACGATCGGCACGGGCCACGACCAGATGACGCAGCACCTGCGCCTGAAGGGGAGCCACGGCGGGTTCGACGGCGTCCACGGGGGCCGGCTGCTCGGGTACGGCGGCGGCAGCACGGGCCCTGGCGGCGGCGGCAGCAACAGCACTCCTAACGGCGCGTCGATGGTGCCGCATGGGAGTCCGCTGGTCGGCGCTCCCGGCTCCATCGGCAAAGCCCGCCGCGAGACGTTCGACGAGTGGCTCCAGCCGCTCGTGCCCGTCTCGGTCCCGGCCTCGGCCTCGGCCTCCGCTTCGGCGTCCGCCGCCGCCTCGGCGTCGATGTCCCCCACCATGGCACGGTCCTCGGGGTTAGCGCTGCACTACGGCATGCCGACCGGCCCGATCGCCCTGTCGCCCAGCACGGCGCAGCCGCCGTCGTCCTATGGCGTCTCGCCCTACCTCACGGGCCCACCGTCGTCGACGGCGTCCCAGATTCTCGCCGCGGGCGCCGCCACCAGTGGCGGCCACCCGGAGCCGAGCCCGTCGCTGCTGGGGATGGTCTCGCCACCCATGCCCCCGGTCGGCGGCGGCGGCGGCGGCGGCGGCGTGTCGCTGTTCGACCCGCACGCGGCCGCCTATCCGCCCGTGGACTGGGGCGCGCCGCTGCACGACCTGGCGGCGTCGCACCCGCCGCACGCGGAGCACGCCTTGGCCTATGGTTCGCCGCACATGATGGCCGCGATGGCCGCCATGCCGCATGCCGCGGGCGTCCACGGGATGCCGGCAGCCATGACCCACTTCGTGCGCCCAGGCTACCCCGGCATGGTTGCGCTGCCCTCGCCGGGCCCGCGCTACGCCACCCCGGGCTCCGGGCCGAAGGGCCCCGAGGGCCCGTCCACCGCGGCGTCTTCCACGGCCAGCAGTCCATCCCTGCATGCGACGTCGCTGCCGGCTTCGAACGGCGCCTATGCGTCCCATCACCAGCACCACCAGCACCAGCACCCGTACCCCTACGGCCACCACCCGTATGCGGCCCACCACCACGTGGGTTCGCATGGCGGCCACGGCAGTCACGGCGGCGGCCACGGACACCAGCAGCCGACGCGGTCGCTGTGGATCGGCAACCTCGATACCTCGCTGACGTCCGCCGACCTGCTGCACATCTTCCAGCCGTTCGGGCCGATCGAGTCGCTGCGCATTCTGCCTGAGAAGGAGTGCGCCTTCATCAACTATCTGCGCGTCGAGGACGCGATCGCGGCGCGCGACGGGATGCAGGGCGACCGCCTCGGCAATGCGGTGATTCGCGTCGGGTTCGGCAAGACGGACAACCTCCATCCCCACTACGCGGCGCAGGCGCTCTCGGCGGCTTCGGCGCCGGCCAGCGCCAGCACGGCCGCGGCGCCGACCATGGGGATGGCGCTCCCGACGGCGTTCGACCCGGCTCATGCGTCGGCCTCGGCCGCCGGATCGGGCGTCGCGACGCCCACGTCGAACGCCATGCTGATAATGATGAACGGCGCCGCGTCGACGTCCGCCATGATGATGATGATGAACGGCGTCGCTGCTACCGCCGCCGCCGGAAGCGCGAGTGCCGGCCCTACCCGCAGCAACAGTCTCCACGACCATGGCCACAACCACGGTCTTGGCAGCCACTCGCTCGGAGGGCATCCGCCGACCATGCCGCTCAGCCACCCCGGTGCCGGCTTGTACCACCCGCTCCCGACACATGGTCCCGGGATGGGCCTGGGTCTGGGCATAGGCCAGGGTCCGAGCATGGGCATGGCCACAGCTGGCGGGAACGGTCCACACCATCCGTCGGCATCGGCGAACAGCCACGACATGCCAGCGGCGGCGGCGGCGACGACGACGACCACCACCACCACGGCAACGACGGCGTCCACGGCGTCGACGGCCGCACCGTCCTCGTCGACGGCGTCCTCGTCGGCCGCGACGGGCGCAACAACGACCCCGACGCAGTCGCTCTGGGTGGGCAACATCCCGCCCTCGACCGATCCGCTCGAGCTAGAGCGCCTGTTCAGCCAGTTCGGCCCGATCGAGAGCGCTCGCGTGCTGACGCACAAGAACTGCGGGTTCGTAAACTTCGACCGGCTCGCGGACGCCGTGGCCGCGCGCCAGGCCATGCACGGCCGCGAGTGGGCGCCCGGATGCACAATGAAGATCGGGTTCGCCAAGGTCCCGGGCAAGATGGACCTCGTCGGCACCAACTCGACCATCCCGGGCGCCTCTCACGCCGCCGCCCATGGCCTGCTGCTCGGTGCGGGCGTCAACCATCCCAGCCACGCGGCCGACGCTTCCGCGGCCGGCAGCCACGGCGGCCCACACGGCCCCGGCGGCAGCAGCAGCAACGGCGGCGGCGGCGGCGGCGGCGTCCACGGCGGCGGCATGGCGGTCTCGACCGGCGCGTCCGGCCTCTCGCTGAACGCCACCGCCGCCGGCGCCGCGACGCCGCCGAGTCTCGGCCTCGGCAAGCTCCACAGCGTGGGGCTGCGCCACGCGACCCCGCCGAACGCCGTTGGCGGCCTCGGGCCCCATGCGCACCGCAAGCCCGAGGAGATGCTGTACCACATGGCGATGAGCGGGAGCATGCACCTCGCGACCGGCACGCTCGCCGCCATGGCGGACGCGCCGTCGGCCAAGGAGGGCGACGCCGCGGGCGCGGCGGCGGGCCATGGCGGCGGCGGCAGCGGCGGCGGTATGGACTCCGTGACGGCTGGCGATGGCACGGGCGGCGCCATGACGGACGGCGAGCTGCTGCTGGGCCCGACGCAGTACGCGCTGGTGACGCCGCCGCTGCCGGAGCCCGGCCCGCGCCGCACGGATTCGAACCGCTTGCGCGAGATCCGCAAGCGCCTCGAGGCCTCATGGGCGCCGCACGAGATCGATGCGGCTTATGCGGAAATCATTGACGAAGCCGTGGACCTGTGCACCGACTATATCGGCAACGTCGTCATCCAGAAGATTGCGGAGCACGGCTCCGAAGCGCAGAAGCTCGGGCTGATCGAGAAAATCGCGCCGTACATGGCCGCGATTGGCGTCCACAAGAACGGCACGTGGGTCGTCCAAAAGGTCATTGACACGGCCAAGACGCCGGTCCAGATCCATGCGATCGTGACGGCCCTGCGGCCGTTCACGCCGCCGCTGCTCCTCGACCAGTTCGGCAACTACGTCGTGCAGTGCTGCCTGCGGCTCGGCACCCACCGCAACCAGTTTGTGTTTGACGCCATGCACTATAAGTGCGACGAAATCGCGCAAGGCCGCTTCGGCGCGCGTGCGATGCGCGCGTGCCTGGAGAGCCAGTATACGACGAAGCGCCAGCAGAAGTTTGTTGCGATCGCGATCGTCCAGAACGCCGTGTCGCTCGTGATGAACCCGAACGGCGCGATTCTGATCACGTGGCTGCTCGAGATGTCGGCCCTGCCGGGGCGATACCGCGTGCTGGCGCCGAAGCTCGTGCCGCATGTCACCACCCTCTGCCGCCACAAGCTGGCCTCCGCGGCGATCCTCAAGCTCGTGAACCAGCGTCTCGAGCTGGATGCGCGCGACGTGATTATCTCGGAACTCTTCTACGGCGGGCGCCCGCAGCCACCGGCGGGCGCCGCGCCGTCTCTGTCGATGTCCGTGAAGCAGATCCTCGCCCAGAACGCGCCGTTCCTCAAGAACCTGCGGGATGTGCTGACTGACCTGCACCACGGTGTCGCCACGATCCAGAAGATCCTCGCGTCCGGATGCATCTCGGCCGACGAGAAGACCGGCCTCGCGGACCAGGTCCGGCTCGTCCTCTGGTCCTCGGGCCCGCACGGTCTGCCGGCGCTCATGGCCGCCGCGGCCCACACCGCCCAGCACGATCCCCACGCCGCCGCCTCCATGGCCGCCACGGGCATGACCCAGCCGCTCGTCGTCTTCCGCCGGCTGCTGGACGAGCTGACGCTGATTCCGTCGCGCCACCCGCCGTCGCTCGCGCAGAACTTGGCCGCCGCCGCTGCCGCCCAGCAGCAGCAGCAGCAGCAGCAGCAGCAACTCGCGTCGCCGACACCGACACCGCCGACGCTGGGCCGCGCGCACCTTCAGCGCGCGCTGCCGATGTCGATGCCGATGCCGATGCTTGGGCCCGGCGGCATCGCGACGCCGCCCGCGGGCATGCCCTTGCTCGCGGCGCTGCATGCCAACGGCGTTCCGGCACAGGAAGTCGTGAGCCCCTTGGCGCCGCTGCCGGACGTCCACCCCCCGACTGCCCCCGCGAGCGGCGGCAGCGGCCACCACGGCGGCCTGCCGCCGCCTACGGCGCCCGCGGCGGCGGAGGACGCCGCCGGCCCCGCGGGCGCCAGTGCGAGTATACCCGGCCAGGCCTCGACAGGCAGCTCGGTCGCGTCGTCGCCGACCCTGAGCTACACGGGCGCCGAGCCGGGCCGCGCGGCTGCGGCCGTGGCCGCGACCACGGCAGCATCTGTGGCGCCCAAGACCGCCACATCGAAAGCGTGAATGGCTCCGTTCCGCTGACACCCACATGACTCTCCAAGGTTCACACATATCACTAGTTTCGGGAAAGGACCACACGTTGCCGTGGCCTTGTCGCCCCCGTACCGTCGACAAGGCCGGCGATGCCGTGCCGCTCCCGCCATCCTCTTACATATTACGCTATACCTCCTTCGTGTCTTATTTTTAGTTTTGGTTAATGTTTTTTTATGTACACGCGATGCGTCCAGCAAGTTTTGAGAGGATCCAGCGTTTCACGAGCTTCGACGATGCCTCTGTTTAGCGCGGCGCAGCCGCCTCGAAATCGGCCGGCGTGATGCCGTCCTCGCTCGCCGCGTGATCGGTGCCGGCATGCATGAGGCGACGCAGGGCGTGGCGGCCCGCTTCCTGGGCCCACTCCTTGACCTGCGCGCCGGTCCATCCCTCGCTCGCCGCGACCAGCGCGTCCAGCGGCGTGGCCGCCTCCGACGCCGCGAAACCCCCAACGGCAGGAGCGGCGGCGGCCTCGAACGCCGCAAGCCGGTCCTGTCCGATCTGATGGCGCAGCAGGGCGCGGCGGCCCTTCGCGTCCGGGACCGGCACATGCACCCAGTGCTCGAGCCGCCCCGGTCGTTTCAGCGCGGGGTCGACGGCGTGCAGTCGGTTCGTGGCGCCGACGACGACGACGTCTGGCATGCGGTAGTTCGCGTCCTCCGTCTCGCCGCTGTCGATGCCGTCCAGCTCGTTCAGCAAGGTGCTGGTGATGCGCGCGGCGACGTCGGTCGCGCCGCCGCCGCCGCCGCCGCCGTCGCCACCGCTCTCGGACGCGAAGCGGTTGGTGACGAGCGTCTCGACTTCGTCGAGAAAGACGAGCGACGGCGCCGTGGCGCGCGCGCGGCGAAAGAGCTCACGCAGCTGCCGCTCGCTCTCGCCCAAGTAGACCGAGTAGAGCTGCGCTGCATCGAGCGCATAACACGTGTACCCCGCGCGGGCGGCGAGGGCGCGGACGAGCGTCGTCTTGCCGGTGCCCGCGGGCCCGTGCAGCAGGATCCCGCGCGCCGGGCGCACGCCGAGCGCCGCGTAGCGTTCGGGCTCGTGCAGCGGACGGATCAGCAGCTCTTCGAGCCGCGCGAGGACGTCGTCCAGGCCTTCGAGGCCGCCCCACGCCGCCGACGCCGACGTCGAGGACGACGACGGTAGCGATAGCGATGAGGGCGAAGACGCGTCGGGGGCCGGGTCAGCGGCGGGAAGCACCGACGTCGCCGAGCGGACGAGAGCCGGACGCACGCGTGTCACGGCATCAGCGACATCCGCGTACGTAACATGGATGGGGGTGTTCGTGCTGCGGACAGACGACGCGGCGCCGGCGGCGCGGCGGCGATGGCGCGATCGCGGCGCCGGCAACGACAACGCGGGAGACGCCGGAGACCCGACAGCGCGAGTCTCCGTCGCGAGGCCACGCCGACGCGCGGATTGAAAGCTCTCGTAGTGGAGCCGCTTAAAATCGGCGCCACAGAACCCGTTCGTGGCGAGCGTCAGGTGATGGAGTTGCGCTGGCGTGACCGCGACCGGTCCGGGCATGGCCGTAGCGCACTCAGCGGATGGCGAGGTGGCATCGATGGCGGCGCCGGCAGGGGCATCGGCGTCAGATGTCACCGTCAGCCGCAGGATATCAGCGAGCATGGCTTGGCGGTCGCGGAACCCCGGCGCCGTGAACGCCAGCTCGGTATCGAACCGTCCTGGCCGCCGCAGCGCGTCGCCGAGCACTTCCGGATGGTTCGTGGCGCCCAAGTAAAGCGTGCCCTGGTGCGTGGCCTCGCCGTCGAGCAGCTCGGCGAACAGAGCCGTCAGGTCGGGCGCCATCCCGGCCGCGGACGGCCGCACGATGCCGTCGATCTCATCGACAAATACGACGCAACGCAGCGGCACCGCGTCCATGGCGGCGACAGAGGCGGGGGCGTCACCCACGCACGCTGTCGGCGGCGGACGCCGACGCGCCGCGCCCGCCTCGCCGAGCACCAGCAG
Organism: Caulochytrium protostelioides; assembly: GCA_003615045.1. Lineage (NCBI taxonomy): Eukaryota > Fungi > Chytridiomycota > Caulochytriomycetes > Caulochytriales > Caulochytriaceae > Caulochytrium > Caulochytrium protostelioides. Next base: position 69,818 of record ML014131.1, on the reverse strand, counting down.
CTGGGCGGCTGTGAGACGGCCGCCCTCGAGCACCACGAGGGGCACGCCGAGGCTGCGGGCCAGGTGGGACACGACGAGGGTTTTGCCACATCCGGGCGGGCCGTGGAGCAGGATGCCGCGCGGCCGGGCGCGCGGCGGCGCCCGCGTCCAAGCCACGAGCTGCTGGAACGCCGGGCGCAGGGTGGACGGGACGGCGGCCAGTGACGACGCCGACGGCGCCGTCGACGGGGGTCGCGTGGCGAGAGGCGGTGCCGGCGACCACGCGAGCGCCGTCTGTTGGGGATGGATCACGCCGTAGGACGCCGCCGCGCTGCGGGCCGCGGCGGAGACCGTCGGGACGCAGCGCAACCAGACGGGCATCCACGACGCCAGGTCGCCGAGGCGCGTCGGGTCCTCCTCCGCCGCGGCGCCAGCGGGCAGCGCGATGCGGCACCAGGTGGTGTCGCCGCCGAGGGCGACGAGCCCGCCGGCCAGCTGCTGCGCCACCGCGGCCAGCGACCCCTGCGTCAGCCGGCGGCGGTCGTCGGTCCAGGCTTCGACCGTCACTCGGGGCACGACGGGCCACGCCGTCGAGCGGCCCAGACGGTGCGAGGCCGAGACGCCGTCCGAGCGGCAGAGCGGTTCGAGCAAGACCGGCTCATAGACGCGCGATGACCATGCGGGGTGCCATGGCAGCTGCTGTGGCCGTGACGGCGATGGCGACGATGGCGGCGGCGGCGGGAGAGCGTCCGCCCCGCCGTGGGCGGCCGGCTCATCCGTCGCCGCGACGAGGATGGTCGGCACGAGCGTCCCCACGGGCCGTACCGCGCCACCCGCGGCGTCATGCGCGTCCGCAGCATCGCTGTCGTCGGCACGATCGACGGACGCCGCGGGCCACGCGCAGGCGAGCACCGCGACCCAGGACGGACCACTGGGAGCGGTGACCGGCAGCGGGATGCGGCACCACTGCGCGCGGCGCCAGGGCGTGCCGTGCCGCGCCGGATCGAAGCAGGACCGCGGGAGCGTCAGCCGCGCCGCGGCGGCGCCGGACCGCGGCGCGACGACGTGAAGCGCGTACGCATCGGACACCAGCGCCACGTCGGACGCCAGCGCCACGTCGGGTGCGAGAGACGGCGTCACGGCCATACGTGGAGACAGCGGAGGGGCTCGCTGCATCGATCCGGTACCAGATGCGCGGGCAGGCAAGCGATCACGCGCGCGGATCGGCGGGGACGGGGCGGGGCGGCTCCACCGGCGAAAACTCCGACACCGGCGAGGTGGCAGGGCGCGCCAGGAAGGCGCCGGCCTGGCGACCGTGCGACCTCACGGCCATCCGAATGCGAAGGGGGTGCCGACGGTTGCCATCATCCCGGCTGATCGCGGTATCGGTCCTACGGTATCGTCATGAGCTTTTCAGCTCACCACGGATGCGGAACGTCGGGCGTTCACCGGCGTAGACGGTCGACGTTGTGGCGCACCCCAGCGCCACCCGCCGCGATTTGGGCGGCTAAGCCTCCTTCGGACTCCGACGCCGGTCACCCATCGCCACCGATTCGTGAGGAGCGCGGGTACCCATCTCGGCATTATCGACCTCGACCATGCGACTTCAGTGGGCGACTCTCGTTTGGAAAGGATACCCATCCCTCGCGAGCCACCAATGACCAGTGGAGAACATCATCGGGATCGCCGTATGAATCTTAGGAACGATCTCTCTGATGAGACGTTGCCGCTCGTGCAAACGCCTCGTGCTATCAGACCACTTCATCGATGGGCGAGATCTGCTGCATGAAGCATCCGTGAATGCTTGCGGCGCTGGTCGCCGCACTCGGCATGAATGGCTTGAGCGCCGCGAATGGGGCGCGACGTTGGGTCGAGGCTTTGAGACGGCGCGGCGGCGCCCCTGGTGATGGCGGCCACGGCGGCGGCAGCAACGGTGGCGGCAGCAGCGGCGGCGGCACTCACTGCGGGCGCACCCCGCATGCGGGGTCGCCGCCGCCGCCACCGGCCGACGGACGCTGTGATGATCCAGCCGGAACACGCGATGACCACGCTCCCATATCTGCACACGGCGCAGAGGCGCGCGGCCGCCCATGCCGCACCAGGCAATGCCACGACCCAGCGCGGTACCAACGCGGCTGCCGCGTGATGCGATGTCATCCAACGGGGTTGACGCTGACCCGTCGGCGCGGAGGATGGCGCATTCGTGCATTCGTGGTCGATGCTTCGCCGCAAGGCATCCCTCACCGCGAGGATCCTGAATTGAGGACAACGCTGCCGCATCACTCATCACTGCATCCCCGAGATTGGAACCCGAGATGGAAATGAGGCAGGACCTCGCGATGGCCGTGAAGCGGCATGAAGCCCGGCCCTTCGCGTCGCACCGCATGAGCTCGAACGTGGCCACATGGCATGGTATGGTATGGCATGGCATGGCATGGCATGGCATGAAAGACATGACGCTGTCGCTGCCGCTACGATAGGCGCCACCCCACTCGGGAACGAACCATGAGGAGCCACCGCGGAGCTCACGCACTTTCTGCATGCTGGGCACGGAGGCGACGCGACGGCGGCGCGCGGCACGCCGCCTCGATGACGTGAAAGCCACGGCGTGGTCGTGTCGCCTCCTGCCTTCTGCGCCTCCGGCCGACGCCGCCGCCGTCGCGGCATCCATCCCGACGGTCGCTCGAGCCCGCGCACGGCTTGGCCTGCTCGGGGCGGCAACGGGCCAAGTGCCATCTCTGGCGGAGCGTGGCAGCAGACGGCCCGCGGGGGCGGCGGCCGACCAGCTCCACGTGCAAGGACGAGGACCGGACGGCCTCGACCGCTTCGAGCCCCGTGCTGCGAGCATCCGCGATACGCCGGACGCCATACCCTTCGCTCACGCGCGCGCAAACGCCCTCGACTTCGCTCCGACTCGCTCGCCGTCGCGCAGCACCGCGCCGCAGCATCCTCCCGCGCGACCGACACGGAGACCCGCTGCCGCCGCCGCTGCCGCTGCCGGGACGCCGTCTGCCGTCGCTCGCCGACCCGCGAACCCAGCCAGGACCGCGTGTCCGGCACGCGGCTCCATTGTCGCTGAAGCTTCGCCATCGCCGTTCATACCGCTTTCTCGTGCGATTGGCCGTCGACGGCGTGGCATCGTGGTTCCGCTGGCATCCTCCCGGGCCTCGCCATCGGCCGTGTCCCAGGCCACGCCACAGTGCTGCTGCCCCCGCGTCGCTTCGCCGGTGGCGCCGCCAGCGACTCGTCGGCCCCAGACGCCGTCCCCGTCCCTCCAGCGCCACGCGCCGCCCCGTGGCGCAGCCGCTCTCTGGCCGCCCTCGCTCCCCACCGCCGGCGCCGCCATACCGTCGTATCCTTCGGATGCCTCGGCAATCCTCGAGCGATTGGTCACGGCCACGTGCTTCGCGGTTTATCACTCGTCCCCTCGTGCTGGAACCTGCGTGACCGCCGTGGTCGACCAGCGCCGGCGGACGTGAAGCCGCGCGTGCCGCCTCGCGCGGTTGACTGGCTGCTACTACCGGCTCGTGAAAGCGACGATACCCCCCGGGCCACGCGTCGTCCCGTCGGCTGCCCGACGCCGTTGACGCCTGCGCTACTCCCGCCGCCCGCGTCGCAACGGCCTTCGCTGCCGTGGCCGCTGCCGCTGTCGCCGCCGTCTGGCGTTGCGGTCTGCGAGCTCCGCCGTCTCGGTCGTCGTTCGCGGCGAACCTCCCCTCGGGCACCGACGTGCCCTCGCCAGCGCCACGTGGACGGCTCCGCCGCTGCTCGCGGTCCCGCCTCCGAGGCGCACGCCAGGCCCGATCCGCGCCTGCTGGCCGGAGCGCCGATCCCCGCTCGGCGCGGACGCCACACGGCCGCCGTCGCCGCCGCCGCCGCCGCCGACGCGACCCCGCGCAGCCCCAACGCTCGCGGACGTTTCTGGCATCCGCCGTGCGCCACTGGCGGTGCCTGCACTCGCCGCGCCCTTGGGCCGCTCTTGGTGCCGCGTCGGTGGGTCGCCGTGTCACTGGACGCGGCTGACCTGCTGCCGCTTCCTGGGGCCGCTGCCGCTCCCGCGTGTCGCGGGCGCCGGCGCCGCACGATCGCGAGTGCCACGGCCATTGCCACGGCCACCGGGCCGTCGCGCGCGCTCTCGCCCACTTCCCGGGGCGCCGCCCGCCGGCGCGCGTGCGCCCGCCACCGAGAGACTGCCTGCTTCCTGCGTCATGGTCGTCTTCGCCGAGGGACCTGGCCGCTAAAGCGGCCTGAACACGATTGAACACGCCGCCCGCCGCCCACCGCCGCGTCTCTGCATCTCGTTGCGCGCGTTGACGCTTCTGCGGCTCCGCGCGCTTGCTGCGCCACGCGCCACGTGCTCGTGCAGCGGCCGCTGGATTTTTGATACCCCGGATTCCGCGCGGCATTGGCCCGAGTGAACGGATCAAGCGGCGCAGGATGGCGCATCCGTCGCGGCCCGTGCCCTACTTGGGCAGGAACCTCACGTTCGCCGATGACCACGACGACCAGGACGATGAGGAGCGCGTCGTCGAAATGGACCCGACGGGCCGCTTTGAGCGCTACAACATCTGTCTGGGCAAGGGCGCGTACAAGGAAGTCTTTAAGGCCTTCGATACCGAGGAGGGCCAGGAAGTCGCGTGGAATCGGCTGCTCAGTATCAACCCGCGGCGCGAGGCGCAGCGCCTGCTGTCGGAGATTCGGATCCTCGAGGACCTGCACAACGACAACATCATCAACTTCCTTGGCAGCTGGGTCCACAAGACCCCGGACGGCCACGAGCGCGTCGTCTTCATCACCGAACTCATGACCTCGGGCACGCTCAAGAGCTACTTGCGCAAGACCAAGGGCGGCAGCATCAAGCCGAAAGTCCTCAAGAACTGGGCCCGCCAGATCCTCAGCGGCCTGCACTATCTGCACACACGCGACCCGCCCATTATCCACCGCGACCTCAAGTGCGACAACATCTTTATCAACGGCAACAACGGCCAGGCCAAGATTGGCGATCTCGGCCTGGCCGTCGTCAAGCGCCGTGACCACGTCTCGTCCGTGCTCGGCACGCCCGAGTTCATGGCGCCCGAGCTCTACGAAGAGCGCTACGACGAGCGCGTCGACATCTACTCCTTCGGCATGGTCATTCTCGAAATCGTGACGCGCGACTTTCCCTACAGCGAGTGCCACAACCAGGCCCAGATCTACCGCAAGGTCACGTCGGGCATCAAGCCGGCGGCCCTCACCCGCGTCCAGGACCCCGAGATCCGCGCGTTCATCGAGCTCTGCACCGAGTTCGATCCCCACCGGCGGCCCACCGCCGCGTCCTTGCTCGAGCACCCCTTCCTCGCCAACATCGCCGCCGTCGGTCCGCCCATGCTGTCGGCCGCTGGCACGACCCTCGCCGCGGGCCAACCGTCAGCAGCTGCTGCTGGAACCGCCACCGCCGCCGGGACCGGAAGCACGACGGGGACCGCCATGCGCCACTCGCCCGAAGCGGCGACGCCACGCCGCAGCCATACCCTGCCCTCGCATGCGTCACCTGCGCCCAATCAGCCGCATCACATGATGCACGCGCACCATCTGCAGCAGCACGCGATGCAGGCGATGCAGACGCCGCCGGGAGCCCATCGCACCACCATCGCGTCACGGGAGGCCCAAGCGGCCGCGGGCGGCGCCGCGGGGCACGCCGCACATGCCGTGATGCACCCGGCCAACGGCGCCGCGGCGGCCCTTGCGGTCGCCAAGGCCGGCCGGCGGCCCTCGGTCGGCTCGGCGCTGCCGCCGGTCACCGCCAGCCTTGCGGCGACCGCCAACGCCGTCCACCCGGCCGCCGGCGGCAGCGGCGGCTTCTTCCGCACGCCCTCGACCTCCGGCGCGACAGGCCACTCCGACCCGGGCTCGCAGACCCCGTCCGAGTTTTATTGTGCCTCGCCGGCCACCGGCACCCAATCGAGCGGCGGCCACCATTACGCGATCGGCAGCGCGTCGACAGGCCCGCAGCAGCAGCAGCAGCAGCAGCAGCAGTCGCATCCGCGCGGCACGAGCCTCATTCGGTCGCGCGCGCAGTCGGGCGAGGATGTTACGACCACGGCCACGACGTTCACGCCGTCGCCTCATCACTCGACCACCTCGTCGCCCTTCCCGGAGTCCGCTGGCCACTACCCCAGCCGCGGCCCCGGCGGCCACCCGGGAGCTCCGCAGCATGGCGCTGCCGCCGCCGCCGCCGCCGCCGCCCGGACAGCCGCGGCTCTCGGCTTGGTGCATGGCGGCGACCACGATGACCAGCACCACGAGGGCGCTGGCCGGTTCCATCACTCCTTTAACCCGGATCTGGGCGACTTAACCGACGGTCATCGCGGCCGTCGCGGCGACGGCGGCGATGGCCGCGACGGCGGAGACGGCGACAACGAAGGCGGGACGCCCGAACCGCAGCGCAAGACGGTCGAAGGCGATCACGTGTTCAATATCCTGCGCCCGTTCCCGCCGCACGAAGTCGCTGTCGCCAACCGCTGCGTCTGCCTGGTCCACGTGCTGCACACGCCTCCCGGCGACGACCGCGTGCCCGACCAGCTGACGTTCAAGATGATCTACTCGCCGGGCCAGGGCGCTTCAACGCAGGAGATCACGTTCCCGTTCAACACGCGCGACGACACGATCGCCGACGTCGTCCACGAAATGGTCCGCGAGCACCTCATCGCGGCCCAGGACGAAGTGACCGTGCGCCGCAAGCTCCAAGACGTGCTTGACGTGCTGAGCCAGTCGCCCGACGCCGCCCATGCCAACGCCCCCCTGGTTCTTGACGCGCTCTCAGCCATCTCGGTCCAAGCGCCGCCCGACGGAGACAAGGAGGATGTCAACACCGACGCCGACGCCGACGCCGACGCCGACGCCGATGCTGATGGCGACGGCGATACCACGAGTCTGTCCGACCGCGCCGCGCCCTCGGCACGCCGCGGAGGCGACGACGACGCATCCGTCGCCGTCCAAGCGGCCGCACCAGCAGCCGCTACCAGCACCGAGACGCCCGCGCCCGCGATCGCCGCGATACCTGATTCTCGTTCCAACTCGGCGTCGCCGCTCACGGCGCCGGCGCCGGCGCCGCCGGTGCGCCAGGGCCACGCGTTCTCGCCGCGTCCGAGCGACTCGGGGCCCATCCAGCGCTCGACCTCGACGTCGTCGGCGCCGGCGGGGCCCTCGCCGACGGCCTCGCCGACCCGCAGCCGCCGCAGCTCGGCCACGAACGATTCGGCCGCTGCCACCGCCATCGCTACTGCCGCTGCCGCCGCCACCGCGGCGCGCGCATGGAACACGGCGTCCACGGCGCCGCCGCGATCGTATCCTGCCCCGCGGTCGGTACTGCCGGGCCGCTCGCCACTCGCCGTCCAGATGAACGACGAGCGCGTGCTGGTCCTGTCGTCGTCCTTGACCTCGCTCGGCAGTCCGGCGACCACGGCCGCGACGGCCGTGCCGCGGCGGCCCCACTCCTACGAAGCGCCGCAGGCCAGCGACTTGCCGACCGTCGTGGCGGACCCGGGCGCCGCCACGGGCAGCATGACGGCGTCCCCGTTGTCGCAGCCGCAGTCGCAGCCACCGTCGCAGCCACCGCCATCGTCGGCTGGCCCGCTGCATCTGCGGCAGCCCATGACCTCTCCGACGGTCGCCCGGCTGCACCCGGCGAGATCCGCCTCGCTCACGACCGACGGCCCCGCCGGCGCGCTGTACCAGGCGCCGCCAACGCCCGTCGCCAGCGCTGCCGTCACGGCCGTAGGCTCGCTGGCCGCCACGCCGTCGCCGCCGCGGGTGGGCCGCATGGGCGCGCCCGCCGCGCCGCCCCTCGTGCCCTTGCCGCCACCGCTGCTGCTGCACTCGATGCTTGCCCAGGACGCCGCCGCCGCGCATATGTCGCCTGTCGCCGTGAATCCGGTCGTCACGCACTCCCAAGTGCAGCTGAACGCCATTCCCGAATCGACGACGCTCGGGTCCGCGACACCCACGCCCGGCGGCGGTGGTGGCGCCACCGGCACGCCGGCCTCGGCCCACCCGATGCGCTCCAGCGGCTTGTCGAGCCTGCGCCCGCGCTCGGGCTCAGACGTCGGCCCCGATATGCACGACGCCATGCGGCGCAGCGCCATGCTCAGTGCCACGTCGCCGGCCGGCGCGACCATCGGCGCCTTCCCGGCGCACCATCCGCTCACGGCCCACCACATGTCTCTGCCGCGCACGCAACCGAGCCCGTCGGCGGGCGCCGCCGTCGGCAGTGGTTCCGAGGGTCCCGCCACCGCTGCTGCTGCTGCCGCCGCTGCTGCTGCCGCCGCCGCCACGACCGCCGCCACGACCGCCACGCCGGGTAATATCGCTCCCGGTGGGATGTTTTCATCCCCGCTCGCGTACACGATGGCGAGCCACGGAGGATACGGGCAGGCGGGCATGATCACCGGGTATGGCCAGCTGCGCCACGTGCTCAGCCACGGCGCCCTCGCGGCGTCCTCCTCCATGGGCTCAGCCGGCTCCTTTGCGCCGCCAACGACAGGTGCAGCTGGGACGGCCGCGGCTGCGGCTGCTGCGGCTGCAGCCGCCGGTCATCCGTTCGCCTACGGCTATGGCTATGGCAGCCAGCCCGGCGGCCCCGGCGGCGCGGGCTCCGTGGCTCTGGGCGGCCACCCGTACGGCCACCAGCCGCTATACGGCGGGCAGCGCTCCGCCTCTGAAGGCGGCGCGCGCTCGCAGCTGCGCAACAGCACAAGCAGCCACGGCCTGTCGGGAATGGGCGGCACAGCGGCTTATGGGACGGCGGCGGCCGCGACATCCTTGCCGACCTCGACCGTCTCGTCGACATCGACGACTGCGAGCGATACCGGCGCCATGTCGCCCCGCGATATGGCGCTGCCGCCCGCCGCGCTGCCGCGGGGCGTTTCGCAGTCGAGCGCGCTCGCCGCCGTCGGCCCCCTCGACCACGACCACGCCGTTCACGGCACCCTGCAGCAGCGGCTGGCGGAGCTCCAGGAGCTCAACCTGCTTGGCTTCGGCAAGCACGGCATGCCGGACGCCCTCGTTGGCACGACGACGCCGAGCGACAAAGCGCGGCCCATGAATCAGATGACGGCGTCGCTCACGGGCAACAGCGTCGCGTCCTCGGCCGGCGGCCATGCGGCGACCTCCGCCGCCGCCGCCGCGGCTGCGGCCGCCGTGCACGCCTCGCCCTTGGCGCTGTCGGCGGCCGCTGCGGCGTCCAACGGCGTCGCCATGACGGTGCCCATGACGCCCGCAAGCGGCGCGTTCCGCATCGCGTCCGTGATGCCCGCCGCGGCCACGTCGACCCCCGGAGCGACGACCGCGGCCTCGGCCGCGAAACCTGGCGCGGCGCCGACGCACTGCGGGGCCGTCAACCCGGCGCTGCTGGTGCCCGTGGGCCTCCAGGCGCCGCTCGTCCCGACCCAGATCTGGCCCGGCGGCCTGCTCGGGACGCCGGCGGCCGCGGTGGCCTTCTCGCCGCTCATGGGACAGCACGCGACCCCCAACGCCGCCGCGGCCGCCGCCGGGCTGGGCCCCCGGCCGCACACGGTCAGCGGCGCCGGCGGCAATCATCTGAGCCATCCGCGCCAGGGCCCGCTGCCGGCGCCGCCGTCGTCGTCGGCAGCGTCTTCGGCACGCGCTTCGCTCGCGACGGCCGCGGCCGGAGTCGGTGGTGCCCCCGCCTCGGCCGCTCCGCCGCCCGGCAGCTTCGGCGGGACCCTGGCCGCCACGTTCGCCGGCATGAGCGCCGCCCCCGGCGTCCATGCGCTCGGCGGCTGGGGCACGCCACCCACGATGACCGCCGCCCACCACCACCAGGCCGCCGCCGCCGCTGCCGCCGCTGCCGCCGCCGCGTTCATGGGGGTCCCGACACCCCCCAAGCTATATGACCACACGACGGGAAACGTCAGCAGCGCCAGCCTGCCGGTCACGGGGCCCGGCGCCGTGAGTCTGGCAGGCGTCGTGTCGCCCTCGCCGATACCGGGTGGCCCCGCAGGCGTGTCCGCCACTGGCGGCGCGCGGCCCCCGGGCGCCGCCGCCGGCGCTACGCCCACGGCCCTCTCGTCGTCGACGTCGTCATCGATGCCACAGCGCCACGCGACGACCGGCCACGGCGCCGGCTCCCATCTGAGCTGAACCCCCGTCTCTCTCTCTCTCTCTCTCTCTCTCTCTCTCTCTCTCTCTCTCTCTCTCTCTCTCTCTCTCTCTCTCTTCCTTGTTCGTTCGTTTTCTTTTTGTTCTGTTCTGCGCTTTTGTATTGTTCTCAATCTCTCCCTCTCCCACGCTCCCACGTTGACGTGCGCGCGGTGATATGGTCGGAAATCCATCCTGCTGCTGCTGCCCGCCGCCACGGCTCCCTGGCCCGTGGCACGTCGCCATCCAGCCACTCTGGTTACGCGGTGAAGGTGAAGGTGGGCACCTTCGCTTTAATGAATTGGACGGTCTTGGCATCGCCGATCATGGCCATCTCCGCGAGCGTCGTCTGGGCGTCCTGGTTGCGCGCAAACACGAGCCGGCCGAGCGGGGGCACGAGCTGGGGCATGCTGGCGAGCACGGGCGGGCCCGCGGCCCGCAGGAGGTGGCGCAGCGTCGTCATGGCGCGCGCCGTGACGACCGCGTCCTTGCTGCTCAGCCCCTGCTGGACCGCGGGCACCGCCGCCTTCAGCTGGCGGGCCCAGAACGCCGCATCCAGCCCGGGCTCGGCCAGCAGCGACGCGAGGCCCTGCTCGACCAGCAGACTGTACGGAAACGTGGTCTCGCTGAGCCCCGAGAAGAGGAGCGGCACGAGCGCGTCGAGGTCGATCTTGTGCAGGGGCAGCGTCCACGTGATGGAGTGGCGCACCGAGCCGTGGACCGGGCGGATGGGGATGCGGCCGCTGTTGTACGCCGCGGCCAGCGGCGACGTCGCTTTCCGCGGGCCCAGCGCGTTGGTGGTCGCCGGGGTCAGGCGTGCCGAGACTTTCGTCGACCGCGGCGTCGCTGCCGAAGCCGTGTCCTGATTGTTTGTTATACCAGCATCGAAAAATAATCAACATCACATCAACCAGATGGTCAGTGAAGGTCCATGGGCGTCATCATCGTCGAATGAGAGCAGTCGCATCGTCGTCGAGGATGCGGGAGCTTTTACCGACACGGTGGATCGGGTCGTTGAGGCGGCGCTGGCGCCCTGCAGCCGTCCGGTTGACGACCGGGCCGTGATCGACATGGCGACGAAGCAGCAACTAGCCCAAACGAGCCAAGAAAGGAGCGATGGCACGCCGGAGACGGATGCTCGCGCCGAGACGTCTGAAGGCGCTGCGAAGGATCAAGCAGCCGTATGAATCCCAAAAGGGAGGATGAATGGATAATGAAAATACAGTTGAAGGACAGATATATAACACTTGCTTTCCCCGTTCAGATCGTCGTTCAGATGCATGGGAAGGCCCTGACCCTCAAGAGCCGGTGGACGGCACGACGAGCACGTGGCCCTGGATTTCATGGACGGAACGCGTCGGTCCGCGTGTGCAGCGATACGGGCGCTCCCGGGATCGGCACCAACCCGTCGGACACGAGCAGCGACCGCGTCGGAAGGTCCGCCCAAGATCGCCGCCGCCGCCGCCGCCTTCCGCATCAAACCCCGCTCGCCGCGCCCTCCGCCGCCTCCGCTCAGGGTCGGGCGGCGCCGTCGCCACGTGGCGCAGCCATCCAGGCGGAGGCGGCGGCGCACCACACCGCACGATGCCTCAGGTATGACTGGTAAAGGTGCGGACCTTGCGCCAGGACTTCGCGTTGTAGTCAAGGCAGATCGAGTAGAGCACGGTGCCCGGGACGCCGTCGCGCTCGCTAGGCTCCGAGTACAGCGGGAAGCGGGCGACGCCCGGCGGCTGCGGGAGCCCCGGCGGCGGCGGCACGTTGGGGTCGGGCCCGTCGACACGGCCATGGAAGAACTCGCGCACGTGGTTGTACTCGTGGGCCTTCAGCGCCGTGGCGTTCTCCATCGCCTGCAGGAACCGCGCTTCGAACTCCGCGCGCTCCTGGTGCGCCTGCAGGGCGCGGTGGCGCAGCCGCTGCGGCGTCGCGGCCGCCGGCGGCGCCCCCGACGACCCGAGCAGTGGCGCGTCCGGCGGCAGCTCCGTGTCCGAGATCACTTCCGGCGACGGCGACGAGGCGCGCGGCCGCTGTGGCCGCTTCGCAGGTTTCTTGACCGCTTTGGGCGCCTTCGCCGTCCTGGTCGTCGCCGTGGGCGCGGCGGCGACCGGCGCTGGCGCTTCCGAGTGGGGCGCCACGGCGGCAGCCAGGGCCGGCGCGCTCGCGGCCGAGACGGCGGCGGCGGCGGCGGCGGCCGCTTGCTTCGACTCGCGCGCCTGACGCGCCTGCTGCAACCGCAAGCGTTTGCGCGCGATGCGGTCCGGCGTGCCCGCCGCCGCGTCCGCGGGCGGCGACACCTCGGCAGCATCGCTCTCACTGCCGCTCGCTTCGCGGATACGCTCAAGCGCCGGCGCGGGCGGCGCTTTCCGCTTGCCGCCGCGGCCACGTTTCGCAGGCGCGGGCGCCTCCGTGGCGGTCGTCATATCGGCGGCGGCAGGGGCGGCGGCGGCAGCAGCCGCGGCTTCTGCTAACGCGGCTGTCGAGGGTCGGCCGCGGCGGCGCGGGACCGGCGCGGCCGCCTGGGTTGCGGCATCGGGCGCCGCGGCCGGCGCCTTTCGGGACGTCTTGGCCGACGTTTTCGCCGGCGTCGACGCCGCTTTCTCCTTGGCGGCGGCCTTTTCTTTGGCGGCGGCCTTCTCCATGGCCACGGCTTTCTCCATGGCTACGGCTTTCTCATTAGCTGCAGCTTTGGCGGCGGCCTTGGCGGCACGGGCCGCGACGAGGGCGGCCGTCTGGGCTGCGACGGCCGCCGCCGCATCGGCCTGGGCCTTGGCGGCACGCTCGCGGCGGGTGGACGCCGGCGGCGGGGAGGGCGAGCGCTCGGGGGGTGCGGGCGCGGGCTCGTCGTCGCTGTCGAGGACAATGACGGACGGCTCGTGCTGTCGACGGCGTGCGGCGGTTGGCGGCGGCGTGGCCGACGTCAGCCCCGGCCCCGGCGCTCCTGCCGCCGCACGCGGCGAGGCCGCGGCTCGCGACGCCGACGGGGCGGCGCGTTTTGAGGCGGGCGCCGCGGCCGTCGCGGACGGGGCGGCCGAGGCCGAGCCGCGGCGCTGGCCAGCGCGGCCGCGAGACGCCTGCGGCGTGGCCTCAGACGACGCGTCCGAAGCGTCGGTCTCGGCATCCGAGTCGGATGAGGACGTCGGGCGGAGCAGGGTGCGGCCGCCGCGGCCGCTGGAAGCCGGTCGGCGGGCGGCGCGGCGCTCGGCTTGGCGCTGCGCGCGGCGCCGCGCGCGCTCGTCGGCCTTGACCTGCTGCATCTCCTTGAGCTGGCGGTCGCGCTGCCGCGCCTTCGCTTCGTCGCGGCGCTGCCGGTCGGCCTCCTTCTGCGCCGCGATCTTGCGCAGCCGCTCGGCTTCGAGCTCCAGGCCGATGAGGCCCGGCTGCTGCGCCGGCGGCGCCGCGTAGAGCGGCGCGCGGCGCCCCGGGCTCGTGTTCCGGCGCACGCCCGCGCGGACGGCCGAATGAGCCGCCGCTGCCGCCGTCGCCGCCGCGTCCTCAGCGGCGCCGGCGACGTCAGCGTCCGGGGCGTCCAGCACGGACGCGAGCGGCTCGAGCAGCGGGAAGGGGTCGTCGAGGAGATGCCGCTTGGACGCAGAAGCCAGAGGGTCGCGGGAGGCGGTGCTGGCACCGGCCGCGGCGTCGTGGAGACTGGTGGGACGGTGCGGCCGCACGCCACGGGCAGTCGGGTGCGGGTGCTTGGGACCGACGGCGGACAGCGGCGCCGTCGAAGCCGCCGCCGCCGCGAGGCCGCCCGAGGTGCTGGCCGAGGCACTGCTGAGGGTGCCCGTGGCCACGCCGGGCGAGCGGCTCGCTGCCTGCGGCGGATGGGTATCGAGCCACAGCCGCCAGTTGGGCGGCCGTAGCGGCTTGAGGCGGAGGCCGCCGTCCGGGTCGGCGGCGCTGCGGCCACGGCGCGGCCGTGGCGGCATGGGGACGCCCAGCGCACGCGTGGTCTCGCGCGCCAAATACCGGCAAGCGGCCGGGAAAAAGAGCACGTTGGGGCCGATCCACGGCCGATCCACGGCCGACCCGCGGTCGGGCGACCCGCGACGGGTCAGTCCTGGTGACGACGCGCTCTGGGGTTCGTCGTCGGGTAACGCGTGGTCCGGCCGCGGCGCGGGCAGGGGTGCCGTGTGCGGGAGCCCGTCCATCCAGGCCTTCATGGCCGGATGCAGGGTGGAGAGGTTGGCGTGGACGACGAACGGCAACGAAGCCGGGCGGTCGCGCGGCCCGGCGGCGGGCGCGGGCAGCCAGTCCTTCAGCACGAGCGCGATGCCGCGGAGCATCAGCCGCGGCGCGGCGCGGGGGTCGTCCAGGGCGCACGTGGCGACCTCGGCGGCCGGCATGGCGAGCACGCGGCTCAGGACGTCGCGGTAGGCGCGCAGCAGCACAGCGTCCGGTGGCTCATGCGGCGCCGCGGGCCGCGCGGCGCGCTGCACGTCAAGCGGGGTCCACGCGAGCATCGTCAGCAGGAAGCACGCGAGGTCGCGCGGCGCGGGGGCCGACGGCCGGCCCGCGGCGCCGACTTCGCGGGCGACCCACGCGGCCAGCACGGGCTGCACGCGGAGCTGCGGCGCGGCGCTGAGCACGAGCCATGCGCGGGCTCCGAAGCAGCTGTCGGCAAGGCGCGCGAACGAGCGCTCGACCGCGGCGTGGGACGCGCTGGTCGGCGGGGCGCCGGGATCCGTGCCGCGGAAGCCGCGGCCGCGGACGGCGTCGCCGCTGCCATACGGAGTGGCACGATAAGGAGCGGCGCCGCTGCCGCTGCCGCCACCCGGGCCAGCGCTGCTGCCGCCGCGGAAGGCAGGCGTGGTCATGGTGCTGGCGAGGCGCGACGCGGGCGCTGGCGCACGAGTGAAGCGGTCGCGGCCGTCATGAGCGTTTCACGCCGAGAGCACAGCAGGCCATCGGCGCCGGTTCGGCGGAGATCCAAGCAGAGCACGTGGTCATGCAGTAGCAGCTGCGACAAGAGAGAAGCAGGCACGGGATCGCGGCAACCAGGCGCTGGGACGCATCGCCGCAGGACGGTACCCGCGGATGCACGATGGCAGAGCACGTCGGTTGGCCGCATCGCAAGCGGCTCGCGTCAGCCGACGTCGACTTCCAGGATCCTCCATACGGTTCGTTTCAGGTGATCGGCTGGCGGCCGATGCGTCCGAGGCGCGGCGATGGCGGGAGCGGGGGTCGCGACATGGCGTGAAAAGCCTCCCGTCGGGGTTGGGCGGCGCCACGGCCCTGAATGCCGCCGGCCCCGCCGGCCATCGCTGCGCCACACGGCGGCGGCGGCATCGGTGGCGACCGCCGCGGGGTTCCATCCGATCGCCATCGCCACCACTTGATCCCGCTCGCCTGGCCCGCTACCAACGGCCATCCCAACGGCCATCCCATGCATGGTGACCAACGACACCTGCGAATGGGACAGATCCTCTCATGGATGCTGCTGGGTCCGGAAACGCTGCGCTGAACCTGCCTACGAACATCCCGCACCAATCATCATGAACAATGCGAAAAAATGCTATAGAACAAAAGAATCCCGGGTCAACGAGGGAGGATACGACACGACACGACACGACGACACAAGGATGCGACGATGCGACAGTTTCCATTTAAATGACCCGCCGCACGGTGGTCCGGCAGATGGTCCACCACAGGCCGAAGCTGAGCGTGCCCGGCGGTGAGCCGCCGATGCTCCAGATCCAGCTGAGGGGCGCGGGCCCCACGAACGCGGGTGGCAGGTACAGCATGGGCAGCGTGCGGAAGGCGAGCCAAAGGAGGAAGTGGACCACCAGGACGACGAGGCCGATGGTGGTCTTGATGCGGCGCGCGGCGGCCTGGCGCTCGGCCAGGAGGGCGGCGGCCTCGCCGGTATACGCGGCGCGCTCACTCTCGAGTGCGCGCTGCGTCTTGGCCCACAGCGCGAACTGGTCCTGGGCCGAAGTCGACGAGAGCGTGTGCTCCAGGTCGCGGAGGTGCGCGGCACGGCGGCGGTGCGCGGGGCTCGGCCGGTGCACGAGGTTGACGAGGCGGGGGATCACCAGCGGCGGCCCGAACCGCTCGAGCAGCGCCGTGATGATCGCCGTCACGAAGACGCTGAGCAGCGTCGGGGCCGGGATGGTCACCATCGCTCGACGACCGAGGCGCAGGGGAATCGGGGGAAAAAAAACGCGGGACCACGGGCGCCCACGATCAGCGAGGCACAGCAGCGAGGCAAGGAGGCAACGCGGGGATCGAGCGGCGCGGCAGAGAGGCGGAGGCAGACGTTCGGACGCAGCTCGACCTCACGACGCTGGCGGCTGACGACGGACGGACGGACGGACGGACGGACGGACGGACGGACGGACGGACGGGGGGCGCCGGTCACGGGCACGGGAGCCGCGGCGCCGTCCCCGAGCGGCCTTCGCGGCGCGGCGCGACGTCGCGCGACGTCCACCGCGCGTACCGCTTCTCATGAGTCTGCGGCCGCCGCCGCTGGTGGGGAAACACCGCATCAGGCATCACGACGGCCGCACGTGGCCGCGCAGGAACGCGCGGCACGTGGCGGGGAGGGTCGCCGACGCGTCGGCTCGCGGCGCGGCCGCCGTGGGCGAGGCCGCCGCCGCCGGGGCCGCCGCCATTCAGACGGACGCCCGGGCGCGGCGAAGGCCCCGACGGCCATGGACGGACGGGCGCGCGGTCGGCGGCTCGGTCCCGGGGGGCGCGCGGATCAGGGGTGCGGACCCCACGCGCATCGATGATGGGAGATGGAAGGTCGCGAGGGCAACGGCGCTCGTGGCCGCATTCACGAGCACGATCAGCACCCATCCATACCTCGTCCGTGACTATCGACAGCGCCGACACATCCCCAGGATGAGATGAGCTTAAAGCGTGGTTTGGAAACTCGCTGTCGAGTCTGTTTGATGCGAGATGGCATGCATTTCTTTCTGTCGGGTTTATTTGTAGCTACCCCGATGCTCCTTTTCTGATCCGCATCGATGGCTTCCCACTTTTCTAAGTTGACTATACCCAGCGGATTATGCGTTCTCTGAATAGTCATGTTTGCTGCTGAATGTTTTCACTGAACATGAAAATCGACCGTACAATACACAATGCTGGGTCATCCTAGTGGAATGCGCTACAATTCATCGTGGGCCACCCTGCCGGCCGCGCCACTCTGTCGCGCTCCAGTCAACCGATGATGATCGGCGTCGATGCCGGTCGTGTCCGACTTCTTTGATCACGTGATGAGCCCTCCCGATCGGCACCGAATCCCAGCTCGCCTGGGCCTCTGTTGGTGAAAGTAGCGACCCCCTGTATTTCGGACTCTTGGCAGGACCGCCCCCCAGGCGCTATAGCTGCTTCTGATTGGATCCCTCGCCTCGCAGAAGCGATGTGTGGGTGTGGACGGCCGGCCCCGACCGTGGCTCCAGCAAGGCCACGCTCGATGCCGTCTGATGGGCGAGCGTGGACGCGGCTGCAAGATCTGGCCTGCTTGGGCTTTGCGCGGCGCCATGGGCCACCTCGCCGTGGCCACCTCGCCACCTGGCCATTGCCCGCCCCTTTCCCTCGGGTTTGACCCCTCGAGCCCCTTGTCTCGCAGGCCTACGACCACGGCCAGGACCACGACCCGGACCACGACCCGGACCACGGCCAGGACCACGGCCAGGACCACCACCACCAGCAGCTGCAGCACGACCAGCACGAGCCTTGGCCCACCAACGCGCGCCACCGACGTCTCCCTTCTCCCGTCTCGCGGCCGCCGTCCGTCCTCCCCCGGCCGGCTTGGCGTCGCGGCGCCCCTTCGCGCCTGGCCTCGCCTCGGCCCGTCGCCACCAGCAGTCGGGCACCCCCGGCGACGCCAAGCCAGGGTTCATTCGCGGGCTCGCCGTGGCGCGACGCGCCGCTTGGATCCCCTGGGTCCTCCGAGTCCTCCCTCGCGTGGGGCCGCCGGGTTCAGCGGCCGGTGGCGCCGGTCGTTGCGCCTCGTCGACGCCGGATGGTCGATGCTTGATGCTAGATGCGAGATGCGAGATGCCAGATGCCAGATGCCAGATGCGATGGAATGGGTTATCAGACCGCGCCCTCGACGGGGTCATCAGGGCGATGTGCTCGAGGACGCGTCGCATCGCTTGGCATCCGACGACGCTCATGGCGCTCCTGTATCTGAGCTGACTCGTGGCCTGGACCCGCTGTCACCGACACTCCCGCGATATCCTCATATATCTTGACCTTGCTTCCTGCTTCCCCTTCCCCACCTCCTGCCCTTCTGTGTGATTCCTCCGTCTGCGAATCTCCCTGACCGCCACGATACGGTCGCCCATATCCCCCTGTTCGATACTCCCCATCGCCGCCTGAAAGATTATCCGTCGCCATGGCTATGAAGATTCCCAAGGGCGGGTTCACCCAGCTCCTCAAGGATGGCTACCAGGTAACGTATCGAGCCGTCGCGGATGCCGCCCGTGTGGCGCGTGCCCACTGGGCCACGCGCTAGCGAGCAGGGCAGCGGGTCTCGCTGGCAGCAGCTTGTCACTCGCGCGCGCCCAGTCTTATCGTATCTGATACTCACCGCGCGTTTTCTTTTATCTTTTCTTGATCGCTCCATCGATCGCCATGCCTCCGATCTCGGCGGGATTCTCCAGCACTCGCAAGGTCTCGATGAGGCCGTGTACCGCAATATCCAGGCCACGCGCGACATGGCGCAGATCACCCGCACGTCGCTGGGCCCGAACGGCCGCAACAAGCTGGTGGTGAACCACCTGGAGAAGCTGTTCGTGACGAGCGACGCGGCGACGATCGTGCGCGAGCTCGAGATCCAGCACCCGGCCGCCAAGCTGCTCGTGATGGCCTCGCAGCGCCAGGAGGCCGAGCAGGGTGACGGCACCAACCTCGTGCTCGTGCTCGGCGGCGAGCTGCTCAGCCAGGCCGAGAAGCTGCTCCGCATGGGCCTCCACCCCTCGGATGTGATCGCCGGCTACACGCTCTCGCTCGCCAAGACCCTGACCGTCCTTGACGAGCTCGCCGTGGCGGACGCCGCCGTGAAGGACCCGTCGAACCGCGTCGCCCTGCACACCGTCGTCCAGTCCGCGCTGGCCTCGAAGCAGCACGGCTACGAGCGCTTCCTCGCGGACCTCGTGGTCGACGCCTCGCTCCACGTGATGCCGTCCAACCCGGCGGCGTTCAACGTCGACTCGGTCCGCGTCGTCAAGATTCTCGGCGGCTCGATCCACCACTCGACCGTCGTCAAGGGCATGGTCTTCGGCCGCCAGCCGGAGGGCACTGTCAAGTCGGTCCGCGACGCCAAGGTCGCCGTGTTCACCTGCCCGCTGGACATCTCCCAGACCGAGACGAAGGGCACCGTGCTCCTGCACAACGCCGGCGAGCTGCTGGACTTCTCGAAGGGCGAGGAGCGCCAGCTCGAGTCGGCCCTCAAGGAGCTCGCGGACGCCGGCGTTAACGTCGTCGTCACCGGCTCCGGCGTCGGCGAGCTCGCCCAGCACTTCCTGGACCGCTACAACATGCTCTCGATCAAGGTCCTCTCCAAGTTCGATCTGCGCCGCCTGTGCCGCGTGATCGGCGCCACCGCGCTCGCCCGTCTCGGCGCGCCGCTGCCCGAAGAAATGGGCCGCTGCGCGGCCGTCGAGGCCATCGAGATCGGCTCCGACCGCTGCACCGTCTTCCGCCAGGAGGCCATGGGCACCAAGACGTCGACCATCGTGCTGCGCGGCGGCACCCAGAACGGCATCGACGATCTGGAACGCGCCATCGACGACGGCGTGAACACCATCAAGGCCATCGCCAAGGAGGCTGGCCAGACGGGCGCCGGCCGCGTCGTCGCCGGCGCCGGCGCCGCCGAAATTGAGGCCGCCCGCCGGCTCACGCAGCTGGCCGAGAAGACCGCCGGCCTCAGCCAGTACGCCATGAAGGCCTTCGCCCAGGCCCTCGAGGTCGTGCCGCGCACCCTCGCCGAGAACGCCGGCGTCGACGCCACCGAAGTGCTCGCCCAGCTCCACGCCGCCCACGCCAGCGGCCAGACCACCGCCGGCGTCGACATCGAGGCCGTCGAGGCCGGCGTGCTGGACAGCGTCGCCGCGGGCATCGTCGACGTGCTCAACGTCAAGCGCTCGGCCGTCAAGCTCGCCGCCCAGGCCGCGCTCACCATCCTCTCGGTGGACCAGATCATCATGAGCAAGCAGGCCGGCGGCCCCAAGGTGAAGCCGCAGCAGCAGCAGGACTGGGACGAGGAGGACTAATCGCATCGCCGCATGTCCCTCCCTCCCAACTCGGGAGCTCTTCTTTATTGTAGTCTTCGGGCCCGGAGGCGGCGATCCACGCCCTCAACCGGATGCCGATGTCCCCCTCAAGCCTGTGTTGTTTCTTTTCTTTGCCTTTTTTGTAGCTTCTCTTTCTCTTTCTCTTCCCATCAATCCACGTATTCTGGTTACGGCTCATACTGATGGTTCCCATCCTCGACCAAAGTCATTGGACACCGTCGCGCGGGAGCGGCACAGGATGCCGCAACGCGGCGCCTCTGCGTCGGGGTCTGCGCCTGCGCCCTCGAGAAAGGAAAGCGAGCCCGCGGCTCATCCAGGTGCTTTCGCTGGGTGCGGCCGCGGTGGCGCCCGCGCCATGGCGGCAAGGGGCGACGACCGGTGTGCTTATCGCGCTTATCGCGCGCATCGCCGCCGCCGCCGGCCAGGCCATGCCGCACGGCGCTCCGGGGGCCTCGCGGCGGGGCTCGGGCGGCCTCGGGTCCCCGTGGCGCGCAAGGGGCGCTCACGCGGAGGCCGTCCCTTCGGCGGAGGCCGCTCGGTCGTCCGATGAATGATACTGCTCGAGAAGGTGCGATGGGTACCCGGTGGCTCGCTGCGGCTGGTACGGCTGCTACGTGCGCGTCGCCGCCACCGTCGCCGCCACCGTCGTCGATGCCGCCGCCGCCGCCGCCGCCGCCGCCGCCATCGTCGTCGTCGTCGATGCCGTTGGGGTCCGCGTGGTGTCGTGTATATCATGTCGGCGGCTGTGCTCGGCGGCGCGTCGTGCTCTTCTCGCTGGCTCACCCTTCTGCCTCGCTTGACTCCTGCTCCTGCGCGTCGCACGTTCTCGCCGCTGTCCTGGCCGTTACGACTCCGCCCGCTTCGCTTATACGCCGCCCGCTGCCCGCTTGGTCGCCACATCCATCAGTCCCGCCCCGGTTTGGCTCCCCTCGCGCCGGCACCCCCGATCCGTCCCGCCACCATGGCCAGCGAAGGTAACGCCGACTCGACCGTCTGGGTCGCTGATCGCGGCACCACACCCGATGGAGACGAGGCCAGCAACCCAGCCGCCAGCGATCCTCTTGGCCCAGCGCTCACATACTCACCACGTCATCTGGCTCATGGACTCATGCGCTCTGCCTCACCCGCGCCCGCCCCATGCGCAATGATGGATCTCCCCTCCTGGTCATTGCGTTGCGTTGCGTTGCGTGGCATGGTGATGATGGAACACCTGGCGCACGCCGTAATTTCACGATGCGTGTGATTGACACAGGTCCCGCCATGGAATTCTACATCGACGAGGCCGCGGGCTCTGACGCGGCCGACGGCCGCTCGGCCACGACGCCGCTCGCGACGCTGCTCGCGGCGCTGACGGCCGCCGAGGCCGCCGGCGCGCTCGAGACCGCCGTCCTGCACCACCGCAAGACCGCCGACGACACGTACGGCGCGCCGCCCAAGGCCGGGCTCAAGAAGGCCCAGAAGGCGCTCGAGCTCGCCAAGAAGAAGGCCGCAAAGGCCGGCGACGTCGCCGCGGCAGAGGCGCAGCGCGCTGCCGACGAGGCTGCGCGGCTCGAGGCCTCCAAGGCCGTCGTGCTGACGGAGGACGCCTCGCTGCCGAAGGCCGTGCGCACCGGGCTGAGCGCCGACGTCGCGACGCCGCGCCGCGGCCAGCGCATCGAGGTCTTCGGCTGGGTGCACCGCCTGCGCGCGCAGAAGGGCATGACCTTCCTGTGGCTGCGCGACGGCCGCGCCCAGATGCAGTGCGTGCTCAGCGGCAAGCTGGTTGAGACGTACGACGCGCTGACGCTCACGCTCGAGTCGACCGTCCGCGTCGTCGGCACGCTCACGGCGCTGCCCGAGGGCAAGAGCGCGCCCGGCGGCCACGAGCTGCAGGCCGACTACTGGGAGGTCGTCGGCAAGGCCCCTGGCGGCGACCTGGCCATCACCAACCGGATCACCCCGGACGCCGGGCCCGACCTACTGCTCGACCAGCGGCACCTCGTGCTGCGCGGCGACGTCACCTCGCAGGTCCTGCGCACGCGCGCCATCGTGCTGCGCGCGTTCCGCAACTTCTTTGACCGCCGTCAGATGACGGAAGTCACGCCGCCGCTCATGGTCCAGTCCCAGGTCGAGGGCGGCTCGACGCTGTTCTCGTTCGACTACTACGGCGAGCCCGCCTACCTGACCCAATCCTCGCAGCTCTATCTCGAGACGTGCCTGCCCGCCCTCGGCGACGTGTACTGCATGTCCGAGTCCTTCCGCGCCGAGCGCTCGCTCACCCGCCGCCACTTGAGCGAATACACCCACCTCGAAGCCGAGATGGCCTTCATCAACTTCGAGGACCTCCTGACCCTGCTCGAGGACATGGTCGTTCAGGTCATTGAGGAGGTCCTCGCCAACCCCGTGGCCGCTGCCGCAATCAAGGAGCTCAACCCGGACTTCAAGGCCCCGCAGAAGCCGTTCAAGCGCATGACCCACGCTGACGCCGTGGCGTACCTGCGCGAGCACAACATCACCAAGGACGACGGGTCCTTCTACACCGAGAACGACGATATCCCGGAGGCCCCCGAGCGCCGCATGACCGACGCCATCAACGAGCCTATCCTGCTCACCCACTTCCCGGCGGGCATCAAGGCCTTCTACATGCGCCGCTGCGACATTGAGAAGACACTGACCGAGAGCGTTGACGTGTTGATGCCCGGCGTCGGCGAGATCGTCGGCGGGTCCATGCGTATGACAGACCACGACCAGCTCATGGCCGCCATGAAGGCGAACGACATCGATCCAAAGGCCTACGGCTTCTACCTTGACCAGCGACTGTACGGCACCTGCGAGCACGGTGGCTTCGGGCTGGGCATCGAGCGCTTCCTCGCGTGGCTGCTCAACCGCTGGTCGGTCCGCGAGACCTGCTTGTACCCGCGCTTCATGGGCCGCTGCTTGCCTTAAACATAGAATGCTGCTTTTTGTTAAATCTATTCATCAATCCGACTATATATCCGCATCATCCATCCAGAGCATCAAGATGCAGATGCAGGGGTGCCCGATGCAACGAGGCCTCAAGGGAATTGACATCATTGACGTGATAGGCAGCATGTTCATAGGCACCCATCTGGGATTCAGCCGACACGATGCCTGCCTTTCCTCCAAAAATTCTCGGATCGGCCATCCTTCTTTTGACCCGCATCCGTGTTTGTGTCCATTTGCGGAGCGTGCGTGCAAGACCGGGCCCATCTCGGCTGACATCTGCCTTGGATCCGGCCTTGGATCCCTCCGCCACCCAAGGCATCATCGGGCTTAATAGGTTCGTGAACCCGCCTTCTCGGGGGATGTGCCTGTCTCGGAGTATGGGTATTCATCGGCGGGCCTCCCATGCCCATGACGAGCTGGACCGTGCCGTGCCGTGCTGTGTCCAGACGGCATCGACACCACGCCGCATCGAAGCACGCGTGTCCCCATCGTCCTGCCTTGCCGACGTTCCCCTCTCTCTCCCTTTTTTTTTTCGCACAGAAAAACAAAGCGAGTGGGCCTTCCTCGTCCCGAGCGCGGCGACCAGTATCGTCGGCAAGAGCCCTCTCTCCACCGGCTTTTCCGGTATAATTTTCTCAATTGGCACTCCCCTCTGCGGACCGTCGCCGGGTGCTCGGCCCACGCCGACCGCGGGGCCTTCGCGGCGACTCCGCACGGCTGCGCACGCCACCGCAGTGCCGAGACAAGCATGCTTCCGCAGCACGCGCGGCGCCTTGCCCGCGGCGCGTCCCCATGTGAGCAGCCCGAAGGGCGCGCGATGCCTGCGAAGCCTCGGATGCCCGGGTCGCGGACGCCGCCCAGGCTCGGAGGCGCCAAGTCGGCATCGGCCGGAATGTGGTCATTCGTCGACCGACCGACGCTGGCTGACCACAACATCGATGCGACGCGTCTCCACTGACTGCGGCGCGGCGCCGCCCGTCGCGGCACACGACCGACGTCCCCGCCTGCTTCTGTCTACGCAACCGCCGCTTCTTCCTTTCTGGTGTTGTATGGGTTTTTTCGCGGAGATGAGGTGGCGTGGTAGACGCTGCGCCGTCTCACACTCTCTCGAGCGCCCGTTCGGGGTAGCCCCGCGGCCTCCGTCCCCAAGGGGGGGTGCGCGGCCCGTCGCGACGGCGTGTTGCATGGCATTGCATCGCATTGCATCGCATTGCATTGCATGGCATGGCATGGCTTGGCCTGGCATGGCATGGCATCGCATCGCATCGCATCAATCGCGCCTTGGTACGGTCTGGCCAATCCCCGCTCGCGCGCCTCCGAACCTGGCCGGCGCGTGTGGAAGCCGGTGTCCGCGGAGGGACGCTCCGCAGGGCCGAGCCGGCGCTCGCCCTTCCGGGGTGCACGGGCCCCCGGCGCCGCCAGCCTGCGACGAGCAGCAACTCCCGCAGCGCAGCAGCATGGCGTCAAAGGTATGAACGTTGGTGCTGTCGGGGACCAGGACCATGGCGGCGGCAGCACGGCGCATGCGGTAGGACGGATGTGGGCAGACCGATGCGAAGCGACGCGGCACAGGGCACTGTTAGAACAGACCCGGCGGATAAGGCTTAGGTTGCATGACGACACCGCTCCGCCTCAGTCCCTCCCCGGACCCAGACCTCTCCCAGCAACGACAACAACGACGACAACAACAACAACAACAACGACGACGCGCATTGCTGTTGGTGAGCTTCGCCTGTTCGCAGCTCACTAGGATACCCGGCACCTTCTGCCCTTACCCCTCGCGTCCGGTGTGCATCGACGTCCCCCATCGATCCGTCGTCATTCGACATTGGTCCCTCTTCTCGATATCCCTTTTGTGATACGATTGTTCGTGGCTATCCTGCCGTTCACCAACTCCGCTCTTCACTCCCCGCACGCGGAACGCCAAACGCCGATCTCGCCATTCTGCCGTCTCATGCACCACGGCCCCGCTCGTTGCTAGAAGCCCACCGCGGGCGTGACGGCCCCTCGCGTGTCGCTTCTCCTGACGCTCCGTCGCCTCCAGCCGCCGTCGCCGTCACCGTCGCTGATTCTGTTCGGCCCGCACGACCCCTCTCCGCGAGCCGGTCTCCCTGAGCCGGCCGTGAGCCGCTCGCGCGATGCTCTCGCCGTCGTCGTCGCCCGCCGCTTCGCCGTCGCCCGCGCCCACCGCGGCGTCGGCCGCGGCCGCCGACATCAAAGCGCCGCCGGGGCTCGCGACCACCGCTGCCACTGCCGTCGTCGCGCAGCCCACGGGTCACGGCCACCATACCCGCGCGCGGCTGCGCCTGCCCGGCCTCACGACCGGCGGCCCCGCGGCCGTCACGATCGCGCCGGGACCGCACAGCGTCGCGTCGGAGTTTCCGAGCCACGGCTACGGCTTCGCCGACGACTACGATGCTGCCCCGCCGCTCGTCCCGCTCGCTGCGGCGACCACGGCCGCCGCAGCCCTGGCCTCAAGATCCCTGATCGCCACCGCCGCTGGCTATGGCGCGTCGCAGCCGGCCCAGCCACTGCCGCACTATGCGTCGCCGCAGAAGCTCCACGCGCCGCCGATGCCGCCGCACCAGCTTCACCGCAGCGCGAGCCATGCCTCGGTGTACCCGTCGCTGCACCACGCCCCCGCGACCGCCGTCGCCGCCCACGGCCATGCGCACGCGCACAGCAGCACCGCCCACGTCAGCAGCTTCGGCGGGCCGCTCGGACACGTGTCCAAGAGCCAGCACGGCGCCGCGGCCGCGCACACCGCCTCGCAGCCCGCCGCCTCGCATCCGGCTTACCTGAACGCGGCGTCCAGCCCCCAAGCGCACGCCCATCTCCATCGCCCGGGACCCGCGCTGTCCGCGGGCATGAACAGTGCGCTGGATGTGGCGTCGGAGGCCCACGCCGCCATGCTGCCGACGCCGCGCCGCGCGCCCGTCGCGTCCTGGAACGACGGCCGGCCCGCGGGCCCAGCGATCGCCGCGGCGCGCGGTTGGCCCTCGGCCTCGGCCGCCGTCGCGGGCGCCACGCCCTCGGGCGCCGCGGTCCACGCCGCGCCGCACGGCGCCACGACGCCGAGCGCGTCGCACGGCGCCGCCGCGTTCCACAACGGCACGCTGACGCCGCCCGCGACGCCGACGTCGAGCGCCGTAGCGGGCCTCCCGCTGCCGCACCTCGCGGCGACGCGGCTGATGGCCCAGCACGCCGGCGGCGGCCATGCGCCGCCCGCCCAGCCGCACCTCAACCGCTCGCACTCGTGCTCCGCGCTGCACGCGATCACTCATGACCTGGGCCAGATGAGTCTCGCAAGCGGCGGCGGCGCCCTGACGCCGTCCGGCCTTTCGACGCCGTCGGGGCTTTCGACGCCGTCGGGGCTTTCCACGCCGTCGGGGCTTTCCACGCCGTCCAGCACGACGGGTTCCGTGAGCTTGACGCCGCTGTCGTCGGCGTCGTCGTCCGTGGCGACGTCGTCGTCGATGTTGGCGACGAGCGCGGGCCATCCGGCGCCATTGCCGCCGTCGCATCCGGCGGCCGAAGAGCCCGATCTGAATACCGGGCCGAAGGGCCCGCACCACCGCACGATCTACGTGGGCAACCTGCGCCCGGGAACGACGATGAACGAGGTGCTCAACTACATCAAGTCGGGGGCGATCGAGACGGCGCGCATGCTCGAGGAAAAGAATTGCGCGTTCATCACGTTTGTCGAGTCCGCCTCGGCGCACAAGTTCATGCTGGACTACGCTGCCTTCCGCCTCAAGATCGAGGGCCAGGACGTCAAGATCGGGTGGGGCAAGCCGACGCCCCTCCCGCCGCAGCTCACGAGCGAAGTCGCTACGGGCGCCTCGCGCAACGTCTTCATCGGCAACGTCGACGAGGGCGTCACCGAAGCCCACCTCCGCCACGCCTTCTCCTTCTTTGGCGCGATCGATGAAGTCGACCTGCTGTCCGCGAAGCGCATCGCCTTTGTCCATATGATGTCGCTCAGCGCCGCGATCCGCGCCGTCGCCGTGCTCTCGCAGGATGCTGAGTGGCGCCACCGCCGCCTCTTCTACGGCAAGGACCGCTGTGCCCCGGCCGTCCGCCGCTCGTCGCTTCTAGTCTGCATGGACTCACCCGCTCCGCTGACGGGGATGCACGGACCCTCCGGCGGCGTCGGCCCCTCGGGGCTGCCCCACGGCGCTATGGCCGTCGCGCCCATGGGCAGCCTCCTCGCGACGGGCCCCGCGGCGCGCCGGCAGCTGCTCGGCGACGGCGTGGGCGACGGCCTCCACGGAACCCACGGCCATGGCCACGGCGCGCACGGCCACAGTTCTCATGGCGGCGCCCACGGCGGCAGCGGCGGCGGCGTCGACCTCGCCCAGCCGGACGCCTACCGCGCCCTCCACATCCGGTCGCTGCCGCCGCCCGGCGAGCTCGCGGATATGGCCCATGGCGGCCACATCATCAACCTCGGTCAGACCGCCAACCCGGGGGTCGGCTCGAACGGGTTGCGCAGCGGCATGCTCCAATCGGTCGTCTACCAGAACCACTTGCCGCTCAACCGCACGGTGTATATCGGCGGGATTCATCCAGACGCGACCACGAAGGACCTGTGCGACGTGATCCGCGGGGGTCTGCTGCAGCGCATCAAATACTTCAGCGACAAGAGCATCGCGTTCGTGACGTTTGTGGATCCGCAGGCCGCTGCCAATTTCTACGACCGCTGCTATGCCGACGGCTTCCTTCTGCGCAACAAGCGCACGAAGGTCGGGTGGGGCAAGCCGACGACTCTGGCGCCCATTATTGCGTCCATCGTGGCTCAGAACGGCTCCCGCAACGTGTACATTGGCGGCGCTGACGACGCGATCACGGAAGACCGGCTGCGCCACGATTTCGGCGAGTTCGGCACGATCGAGCTGATCAACCTCGTGCCCGAGAAGAACATTGCGTTCGTCAACTTTACCGATATTCTCGCCTCGACGCGCGCGATCGAAGTCATCAAGACGTTTCCGTTCTACGCGCCGTACAAAATCAACTACGGCAAGGACCGCTGCGCCAATCCGCCACGCACGGTGCTCCGCTCGGCCCCCGTCAGCCCGCTGCTGCCGCCCGCTAGCCGCGGCCACGAGCTAGAGGCCGGTGGCGCGCCCGGGTCGTTGCGCATGCCTCAACCCCCCCTGCACCCGGGTGCCCACGCGAGCCACGCGCAGCACCACGACGGCCACCACCACGGCTATGGTCACCCCCAGCACCACGAAGATCGCATGGACCACGCGGCAGACGGCGCCCTGGACCACGACGTCGCCGCCGACCACGGTATGGCTGACCCGTATGCTGGTCACGTCCATCACGCTTCCGCGCACGTCAGCCCGCATCACGCATCGCATCTTCCGCACCATGCTCAGCACCACACGCACTCGCATCCGCATCAGCACCACACCCATCAGGCGGCGTATCCGATGCGGAAGCACCACGAGCTGAAGGAGCACGGCGTCGACGAGATAGCCGCCCGCCACGGCGGCGGCGCTCGCGCAGCGGTGCACCACGCGGCGACCCCGCCGCCGCCGCATCCCATGCGCTCTGCCAGCCATCTCAGCCTCGCAGCAGTCTCGGGTCACGGCGCCGCGCCGCCGTCGGCCGCTATGGCGCCACACGCATCCGCCTACCACCACGGCTATTCGCACTCGGCACCGACCTCGCCGGAGCTGCGCGCCCAGCCAGCGCCGCGCCATGCACACGTGGCCACCGGGCACCGCGGCCACCCGCAGCCGCACCACTTGCTGCATGTCCCGTCGCATCACCACCACTACGCGCACCACCACCTGCAAGCCGTCTCGACGGCGGCGGCTGCGTCGGTGTCAATGGCGGCGGCGGCGACGGCGGCGCCGCTGCTGGGCGCGCCGTCCTCACTGACGGACCCGAACGGGCTGCCGGCCCTCAACAGCCGCTTGTCGTCCGTGTTCGGGATCCGGGCCTCGACGCCCTCGCCGACCGCGAGCCACGGCATGCCCTCGGTCACGTCGCCTATTATGCGCCCGCTCTCGGCGTACCCAGCGCTCTCGACCAAGGCGACTCCCAGCCACGGCATTGGCAGCGGCAACGGCGGCCCGGGATACTACGCAACGCATGCGATGCCGCTCCGCAGCCAAGCCGCGCCCGCGCAACATCAACCGCATCACCATGCTCACGCGCATCTCGCCCACCACCGCGACGGCACCGATGCGAACGACGACGGCTCGCTCCTTTCGCATGCCGGCACGCTTGCGGCGCACCCGCATCACCCGCACCGTGTTGCGAGCCCGCGACTGAGCCACCCGAAGCAGCTCGCACACCACGATGCCGGCGTGCTGCCGACGTTCGCGCCGTCCTCCCCCGCGGCGCACCTGCGTGACGGCGCCGATGCCGACGACCTCGACGAGGAGCAGCTCGCCGGCATGGCCTACCTCTACCAGCAGGATATCCTCGAGAGCGAGCGCCAGCACTCGGCGTCCGCCTCGGGGATGCGTCTCCTGCGCGGCTTGGTCGGCGGCGACGGCAGCGGCAACGGCAGCACGACGGGCAACGGCGCACCCACCACGGCGGCCGCGGCGACCGCGCATGCGCATGCGCACGCGCATGCACACCCGCAGCTGGCATCCTCCTGGCTGCACCGCGACCTCGCTTGAACCTTCTTTTTGCTCCCCCCCTGCCATTTCCTGCCTGCCTGCCTCCCTTCCTCTCCCTCATTCATGTTTTTGTTCCTGGATTCGTGTCACCTTTTTCTTTTTCTTTTGTTCTTGCCTCTTTTTGATACTACGGCTTCATGCGCTTATATTTCTCTCTTTTAGCTCTCATCCCTTTCTCCTTTCCTTTTCTTGCGGATGCGATTGGTCTGTGATCGCTCCCGACCCCTCTCGCTCTCTCCACTCTTCTACCTCTCTCTGTTTTTCATGCGTTCCACTGTTTCTTCGTTCTATACGTTCATTCTGTTTTTCTGCGTTTTGTTTCTCAATCACATTGCATCTATTTCTGCGGCGCCGCATCGAATCAGGAGGTGGCGGGAGGGGACGTTTTCACAGCACAGGTGAGAACGGCTCGTGACGGCCTTGAAGCCGTCGTGCTGCACGTCTCAATGCTCATCGAATGCGATGATCGAAGTATGGCGAAATCCTATCGATATTCCGATCATGAGACAAACCGGCGGTTGTCCAGAGTGATGGAGTGAAACTGGAGAATACCGTGCCGACAAGGGTCCGGATACTTGAATCGAAAGACCATTGACTTGAAGGTCCATCGACTTGAAAGTCCTTCCTGTCAGCTTCATTGTCATAGAGGACGCTTTCAGTTCCAGCTATTTCTCCGTGGCCGGATTCCCAATTTCAATCGGAGGGATATCGTTGCGCGATGGCGCGTTTATTAATGCACAGGGTCATTGATGGTATCGAGTTCGTAAGCGGCAAACAGAGCCGCTCGCATCGATCTGCCCATCCCACGCTTGCTCCAAGCGTGGCCCCCCCATTCGGAGGGGCCGACGAGGGGGGGGAAGGTCCTCACTCAAGCTCGTCCAAGCCACACCAAACCCTTGGACCCGCTCTCCGCCGCTGCTGGACCCTTGGTGTCGATATCATACGCGCGTCATATATGGTGCCAGGTTACGCGTTCGCCACAGGGTTTGCGTGCACACTCTAGTGATAGATGTATCAAGACATTGCCACGATGATCGCTACGGACTAGCGATCCATGCCTGGATGACCGGCCAGGTCTGTTCAAGCATCGGGCCGACGGCGGATGGGTCAACGCCTCCAAGCACGCGCCCAACCTCCACCTCCGCCCCGTGCGCGGAAGGCCAAAAGCGCCGCCACACGGGTGCTGAGCGTGCGGGTCCGAAGCGCACGCCGCATGAGCGGCCTCGCTCACCAGCGGCTGCCGCTCGCTGGAAGTCACTCAGCCGCTAGGACCGACCGAGCCCATACCGGGGACGGCTATCACGGCTGACTCTAGCGGGTACTAGCAGCCACGCTGCACGAGGGAGCCCCCTCCATCCAGTGAAATCGGCATGCATCGCATTAGGCGATGCTGCCGTCTCTGTCCACGCTTCGGCCCACCTGATGCCACGCCGCGGGTGCCTGCTTCGCCTGCGCCTTGCCTGCGCTTCCTTCATCGAGACGGACTGACTCTCTTCCCCGCAGTATCCTCTCCGCGGACGGCACGGTCCTCTGTTCCCGCGTAGCTGCCGCTTCTCGTATTAGCGTCACCCCCAACTGCCGCGACTCCGCATTGAGGGCGTCGCGCTCTCTT
This sequence comes from Caulochytrium protostelioides, assembly GCA_003615045.1. Taxonomy (NCBI): domain Eukaryota; kingdom Fungi; phylum Chytridiomycota; class Caulochytriomycetes; order Caulochytriales; family Caulochytriaceae; genus Caulochytrium; species Caulochytrium protostelioides. The sequence goes on along the minus strand of ML014131.1, from coordinate 38,259 downwards.
TTTTGTGCTCCCCCCGTGCCGAGTACCCTTGGGCCGTCTCCCCGTGGTACCGCCCCGCCCGCTGAGGCGCTGCTTGCCGCGATGGCGATTCCGACGGACGCCCTGTCCATCAACATGGGCAATGGGTCGGAGTTTGGCGACCTTGCCGGCTCGCAAGACCCGCCCGAGGCCCCGGTCGTGCCGGCCAAAATCCAGGCCATGCAGATCAACATGATCAACAACACGATTATGCGGGTCGAGGACCAGCTCGCTGAGCAGACGCGCCGCGAGTTCCTGCACTTCTTGCAGCAGTAAGTCTCGTCGTCGTCGACGCCTTGCCCGTTGCGATCCCGTCTCGGACGACGGAGCGAACAAGGACGATGCAAGGTAAATAGGTCAACTCACTCACATGCTGGTATGGTTGCTATGATTATCGACGGCTCATAGATATGTGGATGCCGCGGGCGAATCCTACTACATTAACCAGATCAAAAACTTCCGGTACCAGGACATCACGACCCTGTACGTCGACTTCGAGCACGTGTTTGCGTACAGTGACGTGCTGGCCAACACGATTGTGCAGGAGTACCACCGCCTGGACCCATACCTGCGCCGCGCCATCCAGGACGCCGTGGCGCTGCACGACCCGTACCACCTGCACGTCCCGGGTCCGCCCGCGGACGCGTCCGGGGCGGGGCCTGCGGAGCCGCTCGAGGCGCGCGAGTTCTGGGTCTCGTGGTACAACATCCCGCTCATTCGGCGCCTGCGCGAGATCCGTCTCGGCCTGCACGGCCAGCTGGTGTCGATCTCGGGGACGGTCACGCGAACGTCCGAGGTGCGACCGGAGCTGCTGGCGGGCGCGTTCCGATGCACGCTGTGCGGCACGGTGATGCCACTCGTGGAGCAGGAGTTCCGATACACGCCGCCAACCACGTGCTACAGCGTCGTGTGCGGCAACAAGACGGGGTTCGACCTGATCCCCGAGAAGAGCCGCTTCGCGGACTGGCAGAAGGTGCGGCTGCAGGAGAACGCCAGCGAGGTGCCGAGCGGTGCGATGCCGCGCAGTATGGACGTCATTCTGCGCAACGAGATCGTCGAGCGCGCCAAGGCTGGCGACAAGGTCGTTGTCACGGGGACGCCTATCGTCGTACCGGACGTCTCGCAGCTCTTTGGGCGCGGCGTCGAGGGCCAGAAGGTCCACAACCAGCGCGGGCGCGATGGCTTCGGCGGCGCCAGCGACGGCGTCGGCGGTTTCAAGGCCCTCGGCGTGCGCGACCTCTCTTACAAACTCGTCTTCCTCGGATGCTTTGTGAAGCCGGCCCAGGAGAAAAACGCGCTCAGTGCGCTGTACGATCTGTTCGACGAGGAGGACGTCGAGGCGAGTATCCGGCAGCAGTTCTCGGCGGCGGAGCTCGCGGAGCTCGCGGAGATGCGCCAGGACCCCAACATCTACCAGAAGCTCGCGTTCTCGATCGCGCCGCACATCTTCGGCCACGAGGACATCAAGAAGGGCATGCTCCTGCAGCTGCTCGGCGGCGTCCATAAACAGACTGCGGACAAGATGAACATCCGCGGCGACATCAATGTCTGCATCGTGGGCGACCCCTCGACGGCCAAGTCCCAATTTCTCAAGTACGTCGCCAACCTCATGCCCCGCGCCGTGTATACCTCGGGAAAAGCCTCGTCGGCTGCGGGTCTGACGGCGAGCGTGATCAAAGACGAGGAGACGGGTGAGTTCACCATTGAAGCGGGCGCACTCATGCTCGCGGACAACGGCATCTGCTGCATCGATGAGTTCGACAAGATGGACCTCAAGGACCAGGTGGCGATCCACGAAGCGATGGAGCAACAGACCATCTCGATCGCAAAAGCGGGCATCCAGACCACGCTGAACGCGCGCACCTCCATCCTGGCGGCGGCCAACCCCGTAAACGGCCGGTATGACAAGCGGCTGACGCTGAAGCAGAACATCCAAATGTCGGATCCGATCATGTCGCGATTCGATTTGTTCTTCACGGTCCTCGACGAATGCCAGGAGTCGACCGACTGGAACATCGCCCGCCACATCGTCAACTTCCACCGCTTCAAGGAGCAGGGCGTCACGCCCGACTACACGACGGAGCAGCTCATGCACTACTTGAAGTTCGCGCGCGCCTGCCGGCCGCGCATCCCCGAGGAGACCCAAGAATATCTCGTGTCGCAGTACCGCTTGCTGCGCCAGAATGATGCAAACGGCGTCAACCGCCCCAGCTACCGCATGACCGTGCGCCAGCTCGAGTCGATGGTCCGTCTTGCCGAAGCCCGAGCGAAGGTCGACTGCGCACCGTGGGTCACGCTGCGCCACGCCCAAGAGGCCGCGCACCTGCTGCGCACCTCCATCGTGCAGGTCCAGCAGGAAAGCATCCAGCTCGAGACGCTGGAAGACGCCGACGCGGGCCGCGAGACGGAGGCCGCGAACGCCGCCGCCGCTGCGCAGATGGGGCTCGATGCCCAGATGGCCGACACCGCGTCGCCGGCCGCGCCGGGATCCGCGCTGCCGACGGCATCGGGCACAGGGTCGCAGTCGTCGCGGATCCAGCTCACGAGCGAAGAATATCTTCGCATTACGAACATGCTGCTGATGCACATGAAGGAAGTCGAAGCGGCGTCCACCTCGCAAGCGCCGGGGTCGCGGCCCGAGACGTCGCAGGAGAGCCACGTGGCGCCGGCGCCGATGGCCGAGGGCGGCTGCACGCGCTCCTCGCTCGTGGCGTGGTATCTCGAAGCTCTCGAGGCGGACGAGCGCATCACGACTGAGGAGGAGTTCATGCTCGAGTCCAAGAAGATCAAGTCGGTCCTCAACCGTCTCGTCAAGGTCGACGGCGTGCTGATCCAGGTAAGCGAGACGCAGACCGAGGCCGAGGCCGAGCAGCTGGCCGAGTCGGGCGAGTCGGCGCCGTTGTCCAAGGATCCCATCCTGATGGTCCATCCCAATTTCGTCGATGCCGAGTTGTAATGTCGGTCTCTCTCTCTCTCTCTCTCTGATACATAATAATCTGCCCCGTGATCAATGTGATCTGTCTGATACTCGCTACTTCAAACGATACGCTATCATATACTACGGACACGCGATGCGATTCCGCGTAGGGACACGTATCGAACAATGGGCGAGAGGTGTGCTTCTCCGGAGGGGCGAGCCGCCTTCCCATCGGATCAACACTCGACTGGGCAAAGACAACCTGGGCAAAGGCGCCACCCCTCCTCGCCGGCCCCAGTTCCCCTTTCGTGGTTCTGGAAGCTTCGGCGTCGGGGCTTTCTTGAGCCGTGCCAGACGACAAGCATGTCGCCCGCAGCCCTCGCGCAGAGCAGCGTCCAAGGCGCTCGCGATCGGCGCCTGCCAGCCTGATTGCAGAGACAACCGACGGACAGCATCGCTCGCGCGCCACGTGTCAGCGCGACGCCGACAGGTCCGCGCACCGCACTCTCCTGTCTCCTCGCGACCCCGTGCCGGATCCAGCTTGCGCGGTGGTGCACTCCTCCTCACTTCCTGTGCGCCTGCTCCGGCGGTTATCTCCGACCCCTTGCTGATCGCCGCCGCGTCGGCCTCCTTTCGGCTACGAGCCGGATGATGCGGTGCTGCTGTGCTGGATCGGTCTTGACGTCGACGCGGTCTTGCCGCTGATTGCTGATCCGGCATTTCTGTGAGGCGCGGGCGCGAACCATGGGGCTCCGCCCGGGACGATGGCCTTGACCGCTTCCTCCTTCACGGTCAGGCCTGACATGGACGGTAAGACGTGCGACAAGCCTCGGGCCGTACGAGATATGACCCATGCTGGACATCAGATCCATCTGAACGAAGCAGTCTGGCTCACCTTACAAGATGACATCTTGATCCTCCGTCATGGCTGTGTGGAAATTACGACCACCGTGAATTAGATCTATCGCTTCTGCGACTGGTGGTCACGACGGCGACAAGCGGCGTGCTGAGCTCGCCCTCCAACACTGTCACCTTTTTGCGGATTCTGCGGACGTTTGATGCGCTCGTGGCGCCCGGGTCCGGCAAAGCCCTGCGTGCCTTGCTGGTCCAGCTGCAGCAGGATTTCGCGTACCTGACCTGGGGCGAGCGGCTGCAGGTGCTCGAAAAGATCCTGCCCCCATCGGCGTATGGCGCCCATGCTTCGAGCGATGCGGCCGCCGTGCAGCTCAACCGCAGTGTCGTGGAGCATCTCCTGCGGCAACAGCAGCTCCAGCTCCAGCAACAGCAGCTCCAGCAGCAGTATGAAATGTCGTTCCACGATGTGCAGCGGTCGTTCGCTTACCAGCCGCAGGAATCGCCCTCCCTCTCCATCGGTGGCCGCGGCGGACGCCGGAGCGGACCGCTGGCATCGCGGTCTGCCTTCCGATCTGCCGACCGGCTCAGCTCGAGCGGGTCGAGCAATACGCGTCTGGCAGCGTCAACGTCGCCGGGACGGCCGGACGCGTGGCGCCCGCCGCCCGCGCTGGCTCGCTCGCTCCATGGCGACGAATCGATCAGCCGCGCGCCGCGGTGGTCACCGCTGCGCCACGACCAGCACCACGTGACCTTCATGACGGACCCCGGCGCCGCCGCCGCGGACCACGACGGCGACCATGCGGTCCTGCCACTGCTCGCGGCCGAGACGCCGTCGATCCCGCAGGCGTCGGCGACATGGGCGCCGCTCCCGTCGAACGGCCGCGCGTTCGTAAGCGTGACACGCCCGCCCGCGCGGTCGCCGTCGCCGATCCGGTCGATCCCTCGGCCTGGCACCGTGTCGGACATCCTACCGGACGTCCTACTGGACGGCGCGCCGGAGGCCGCGGACGCCGCGGCCGTGCCGCTGCCACCGCTGATCCTCGAAGAGACGCCGCCGCCCGCGATGATACCGCCGTCGCGGTCACCGCCGCCGCCGACGGCGGCGGCGTCGACGCCTTCGCAGGCACTGCGTCTGGACGAGCTGACCGACGCGGCGCCACGGCCGCGAAGTCCGCGCCAGCCGCCGGTCGTCGCTCAAGCGTCATCGTTTCCGCGCCCGTTGCCAAACCCGCTACCGGTCCCCATGGCGTCGCTGTCGTCGTCGCCGTCGTCACCGTCGCATGGCGAGCATAGCCACTCAACGGATGCGCCCGCATTCACCACGTCCTTGAACACGGTCGAGTCGATGTGGATGGACACGCAGGCGCTGCGTTTCAGCGAATCGCGGTGCTATGTCCGCTCGTTCCATACGTGGGCGTCGCGCTACGCCGCGGCGCGCGAGGCCGCACGCCGCCAGATCGAGACGAACCGTCGCGTCGCGCACTTTCAATCGCAGTGGCGGCAGCGCCATGCGTTGACCACGTGGCAGCATCGCTGGCACCAGCGTCATGCGACCGCCATCCGCGACGCCCATGACCAGCAGCACGCGGCCGCGTACAATGCCCGCTCGTGCCTCGTTGCGTGCTTTGGCCGCTGGCGCCATCGCTTTGAAGCGTGCCGCACCCTCGACGCCCACGTGGCCCACGTGCAGCACGTGAACCGCTTGACGGTGCTGTCCACGTGCCTGACCTACTGGCGCGTGACGCTCCACCAGCGGCTGCGCGCTATGATCTGGCAGCACCACGTCGTGCCGCAGCGCCGACTGCGCCGCCTGTGGCAGCACTGGCAACTCCAGTGTCGCGTCGCGCAGCACTTGCGCGACCAGCTCCAGCGCGCCTTCGCCATGCAGCGGCACCGGTATAAGCAGCACGCCTTCACGCGGTGGCGGGCGCGGATGCAGGCGCGCCAGCGGATGCGGGACGGGGTGCTTGCCGTGCAGCGGCACCACACCACCTTGACGCGGCGTGATCTGTTTCTCGTGTGGCAAGCGCGGGCTCAGCGCCACCGCGACCTCCGCGAGCGAGCCCTTCGCTTCCAGCAGACGGCGCACCACCGCGCCTGGCGGCTGTGGCGCGAAGGGCTCGTCCGCCGCACCAGCTGGCATCTCGCCTGCCTGCAGGACCGCCAGCGCCGGACGGAGCATGCCTGGGACACGTGGCGTGTCGCGCGGCGACGTCGTCTGGCCGTCGCGCATGATACTCAACGCGTCGTCGCCGTCGTCTGGCGCGTGTGGCAGGATCGGGCCACGGCATGCGCCGCCATGACTGCGCAAGCCATCGCTTACCGGGGGGCCAAGCAGCAGGCCACCGTGGCCCGTGGCACCGCATTCTGGCTGCGGCGCACGCGGTTCGAGCACAAGCGCGCCTCACTGACCGACGCCTACGCCACCACGCGGCGTTTGCGCGCGGCCTGGCAGACCTGGCAGGACCGTCATCTCGCGATCCAGCGCCGCCATCATGCCGCCGCGCAGTCGGCCGACGCCACGCTGCTGGTGATGGCGTGGCGGGCCTGGCAGATGGCGCGCAAGGAGCTGCGCGTCCATAAGGCCATTGCGTGGGTGGCGCAGTCGCGGCACCGCCGCCTGCGGGCGCGCTTCGGGCAGTGGCGCCAGCGGGTGCTCGAGCAGCAGGCGCAGCAGCTCTGGCAGCAGATCCGGGCGCATCGGCATCGCGCAGCCCTGATGCAGCGCTGGCGCGCGTGCTTGCAACAGCGCGTGGCGCTCCATGAAACTGCCGTCATTCTCCAGTTGTTTTTCGCGCAGCGCCGCTGCTTCGTAGTCTGGCGCCGCACGCGGACGCTGGTATCGCGCGAGCGCCAGTTCAGCAGCCGCGAGACGGTCAAGCGGGTGCAGCAGCAGCACGTGGGTGAGATGCTTGCAGTATGGCATACCGCAGCGGTGCGCGCGCGGCGTGCGCGCTCCCAGACCGAGCACGCGACCCAGGTGTGGAAGACATCGATGCAGCAGCAAGTCTGGCGCGTGTGGCGTCGCCAGGCCCGACAAAAGCACCTGAGCCGTCTTGCAGGACCTTTGGTGACGCGGCACCACCAGGCCCGGCTGCGCACGTGGTGGTCCACGTGGCGGGAGCGGCTGGCCGCCCGGCGGGTGGCGCAGTTCGCGGTCCACCATACCGGCCGCGCGGTGTTCGGCGTCTGGTCTCAGCGGGCGGCGGCGCGGCTGCAGGACCGACTGGCCGACCGGCTCCGCCACCAGCGCGTCGTATTGAAAGCGTTCTGGGTCTGGTGGGCGGCGGCGTGCGACGACCCGCATCCGGGGCGGCTCGCGATGACGTGGGTGGTGCTGCCCGACGCGCGGCTTCTGCTGCGGCCCGGCCGCGACCTCCTCGTGCACCGCCTCGCCCACGTGGCGCTTTCCTACCGCGCCAACTTTTATTCGAAGGCTCTGGGGCCGTCGCCGCGCTCCCGCTCGCCGCAGCGGCTGGCGCAGCGCGGCGATCGGCGTCTGAGTCTTGGCGACGGCAGCACCGGCCGCGCCTCGACCGCTTCGTCCTCGACCCCGCGCGCATCCGCCGGCGTGGTCATCCCCGCGACGCGCAAGCGGCGGCTGCATACCGTCCTACAGACGTGGCAGCAGCGCCAGCAGCGCCACCGCGCGGACGGCGTGCTGGCGCGCGCCGTCGAGAGCCACCGCGTGCGGCAGCACGCGTTCCGGCGGTGGCGCGCCGCCCAGCACGACCGCGACGTTGCGCGGCGCTACCACCTGCACCACACCCTGCGGCGCTGGCGCGACGCGCTGCAGCGCCGCCGCCATGTCCTGCGCCAGGCGGATGCGTACGCCGCTTTCCACCGCCTGAACCGGACGTGCGCGTGGTGGATCGTCCGCACGCAGCAGGCGCACGAGGTCCTGGCGTTCCGAGAACAGCACGCGGTCCGCGTGGCGCGCGCCGTGCTGCACAGGTGGTGGTCTCGCGTCGAGGCGCAGCAGTTCCGCGAAGAAGCCGCGGCCGCGTGGGCCACGACGACCGCGCTCACCGGCGCCGTGCATCGGTGGCGGCTCCGGATCGCGCGCGGACGTCTGCTGCAGCGCGCCGCGACCCTCCATGACTGCAAGCAGACCGCCGCGGCCTTCGCGGCCTGGCGGTCCGCGGCCCTCGCGCGGCGCACACAGGCCGCGGTCAGCGATGCCCTGGCGCCATGGACGCAGCGACAGCAGCGCCGCCGGTGCCGCGCGGCGTTCGTGTCGTGGCGCCGCGCCGCTGCGGCGCGCCGGCAAGCGCGGGACCACGCCGCGGCCGTCGTGCAGCGGCGGCAGCGCCGCGGGCGGCTCGCGGCGGCGTGGGCCGTGTGGTCGGATCACGCGGCGTGGCATGCGGCGGCGGCGACGTATGCGCGGCATATGGCGCTGCAGCGCGCCGTGCGGCGGTGGCGCGGCGCGGCGGCGCGGTCGCGGCCCGCCTCGCCGGGGGCGGCGGCCGCGGCGCGGCAGACGGTGGCCGCGGCCTGGCAGGGCTGGCGGCAGCGCTATGTCTCCGCTCGCGCCGCGGCAGCCCGCGGGGCGGAGCCACAGGCGGACGCGGTGTATGCGCGGCACGTGCTGGTGTCGGCGTGGGACCGGTGGCAGCACCAGCTCGCGCAGGCGGCGTTCGAGGCGGAGCGGCAGCTGATCTTTGTCGAGACCTGGGCCCAGCAGCGGCTGGAGCAGCGGTGCTTCCTGGTCTGGCGCGACCGCGCCCGGTCGGCAGTCTTGCGCCGGGAAGCGGCGCGGCGGCCGACGGACGCGTCGCTGTGGCGTTCGCGGCTACGGCCATCTCACGGTCGGCTTTCGTCATGAATTTTCTCTGTTGGTAGCCCATGAGGACACCTTATTCGGTGGAGGATGGGGTAAAGATGTGGGGCGGACACGCAACGAGGTATGGATGGACGGGCCCCGCGAGCAAGCGCTGCCGCGGGTGGGCCGCGACATCCATCATTGCAAATTGGAGGCGGGGCAGCGACCGGCTCATCTCATACAAGCGCCCGCCCGGCGCGAGGTCGATCGTCTGATCGAGCTGCGTAAACAGCCGCGCCACGTCGTTGTCGGCCGAGGGCTTCTCGTGCACAAACAGGACATCCAGCAGCACCAGCTGCTCGGTCAGGATATAGCGCTCGGAGGGCGACAGCGTCGTGACTTCGCCGTGCGAGCGGCTGCTGAGGAGCAGGACGTGGATCTGGACGCCGTGCGTGGGCGGCGACGCTTCGCCCGTGCAGCCGGTTGCCTCGTGGACTCGTTGGCCAGGCCTATGGAGCACGGGGTCGGTCTCGGGCGCGGGTTCCGCGCGCTGCAAGAACTCATTCAGCTCGTGGAACATGGAGGAGAGATCGAGCGTCGGGTCGGCGTGGCTGATACTGTCGAGCGCATCGAGCATCTCATCGAGACGCTGGCGATCTCGGGTGAACTCGACCAGCTAGCGACGGGAGGCCGCCGGCGCCGCCGGTTCGACGGACATGGCATGGCATCTGTGGTGTGAGTCATTGGCTAGCCAACCCTTCGTTCAGGGATCGTGCGCGCGGGTCACTTACCCAGTTGAAGCCGCCGGAGACCACGGCGATGCCGAACTGGTGCTGCAGGCTCGACATCGACTTGAGGCGGATGAACTCTTTGATGACGCCCCGGAGCGCCGTCGTTAATGGACTAGCATTGGCATCGATTGGAACATGTGAGCATCGACGGTGTGAGCAGGGACGTGATTTGGCCGTGAGTGTGGCGCGAAGGTGGCGTCACGGGCATGCGTGCGACATTACATGTTGCCTGGCATCATCGTGGTCTGCTGGGACGGCGAGGCCAGATCCAAGCAGATGAGCTGCCGCCGAGAAGTTCCAAGGCGCCAGCCCCATCAATCATCCATCCCAAGAGACAGAGCAGGTGAGTTGATCCAATCGCTGATGACCCAGAGGCCTCGAGCCCCGAGCATCGCCGTCCCGTCGCTGCCCATCTCCTGTCGATTCCACTTTACGATGTGCTGCTCTAGTCGCTGGGGCGTCTCGGCCATGATGGCAGCGATGCGCAGAAGCCCATCGATGCTATCGCCAGAAGACGAAGCGTCTCGGACGGGAGAAAGGAGGAGGCGGACGACCCGCGCTGCGTGATGGTCCGTCCCGGCCGACGCCGCCGGTCTCGCTGGCCGATCAGCGGGGCCGCATACCCGTCGATACCCGTCGATACTCGTCGATACCCGTCGATACCCGTCGATACCCGCGGCCGCGCCGGGCGGCCCCTCGCGTCTCAAGTCAAGCCGCCGCCGTCCGTCGTGGTGCGACTGTGCGGTGCGGCGTTGGTGGCGTCTCGCGGCTGGACACGGCGTGGCCCGCGCGCCGCGGCGGCGGCGGCGGCGGCCTGCCGGGGGGTCTGCCGGGTCCGGCGCCGCGGCGGGCGGGCGCGTGGCGCGCCGGCCGCGGCCGCGCGATCTCCCGCCGGCGGGACGGGCGCCCGCGGCGGGCGCCGTTTCATACCGCTGGCTGGCCGTCGCCGCGACGCGTCCGAGCGCCGCAGGGCCACCGAGCGCGGCGATCCCCGGCGATCCGCGGCGCCGCGCGGCGGCCACGTGGGCGGCGACGGCGTTCGGGTGTTCAAGCGGCGGGCGTTCGGCCGGCCTGGGCCGCGAGATGGGCGAGAAGCGTTCATGCACGGACCAAGGCCGTGGACTCATGAGACGCGCCGTTGCTCCCGCATCAACGCGATCCTCACGCCACGCCGACGCGTCGCTTTCCTTCCACCGGTTTCTACTTCCTGCCACTGAGATTCATACTGAGATTCATACTGAGATTCATACGGATACCGAGACGCCTCCCTCCCCACTCGTCGACGCGTCGACGCGCCGTGACTGCTGCGCCTCCCGGCCCTGATCCGTCCGCACGGCGCCGCCTCCTGAGCCGGACGCCGTTCTCGACGCAACGGAAGCGCGGGGGCATCCGAAGCATCGCCTGGTGCGCGTCAGCCACGTGCCCACTGTCGCGGTCACCTCCCGCGTTGCGCTGCCACTGACGCCGACTCGCACGCCCTTCGTTTCACCGGCGCGGCCTGCGCGTGTCCCATCATGGTAGGGCCATACCCCCCGCCGTCGCGACGATCCTACCACACCACATCGTCCTGGCCGCGCGGCCTGCGTTGTGGAGGGTCCGATGCCGTCTCCTCGGCATCGCTCGACTCGGCACGAGGCGAGCGCGCCATCACGATCGGGCCATAGATCCATGCCCATGGGGCCACCAGACGATGCACCTACGGGCTTGCGGTTGGGCCGCTCGACCGACGGCAGCAAGGATCAGTGATTGATTTGGATGCGCCGCCGTGCTGTGATATCTTTTTTTTGTGCGATACGGCGGGCTCACCGTGTTTTGCTGGAGTTTTTTTGATGCAATGTGCGCAGGTCGTCCTCGCTGCGTCAGTATGCACCAAATCGGGAAAAGGTAAGCCGTTCTCTTGAAAGCTCTTTGCTTCAGCGTCACCCACCCCGCGCCGGAACCCGAGACTCATGGATGTCATGGGGGTTCTTGTCTTCTTGCCGAATCTGTTCGTACGTTCATCGCTAGCCGTGGTATCGCGGCAATTTGTCGAGATGCCGCGGTCACGGATTGAGACGCTGCTCTCGAGCTTCCCGAAGCTCATCAGCATCGGCGAGGAGCACACGTTTGTCGAGACGGAAGCCGTGCGCTATGTGTACCAGCCGCTGGAAGAGCTGTTTATGGTGCTGATCACCAACAAGCACTCCAACATCCTGCAGGACCTCGAGACGTTGCACCTGTTTGCGCGCACCGTCACCGACACGTGCCGCTCGAACAGCGAGCGCGCCATCGGGCAGCACGCGCTCGAGCTGCTCGCCATCTTTGACGAGATCGTGACCGTCGGGTACCGCGAAGACGTGACGATCGGCCAGATCCGCACCATCGTCGAGGCCGAATCCGCCGCCGAGCGCGTCCAGGCCGAGATCGCGCTCCAGAAGGAAAAGGAGGCCAAGACCGAACGCGACCGCAAGATGCGCGAGTTCGAGAAGCAGCGCCGCGAGGCCGCCAAGCAGCAGCGCGCGGCCGGGGGCGCCGGCGCCGGCCGCGGCGGCTTCGGCGCCGCCATGGGCATGAGCATGGGCATGGGCGGCGGGCCCGGCGCCGCCGCCGGCGCCTACGGCGGCAGCGGGCCGGGCGCCGCCAAGAGCGGCTACGGCTCGCCCGACCTCTCGGGCTTCGGTAAAGGTATGAGCACGCCGCCATCGCACCCGACGATGGCGTCGCCGTACGGCGGCCTGGGCGGCGGCGTCGACGGCAGCGCCTCGAGCGAGTCGGCGGCGTCGCTGGGCGCCGGCGCCGGAACTGCCGCGCCGTTGTCGGCCGCCCGCCCCTCCCGCGGCATGCAGCTCGGCCGCTCGCAGGGCCAGGCCATGTACGAGGCCATCAAGCACCACGAAGGCATTCCGGGCAGCCCGAACCCCCCGAACGCCGCCGCCAAGGCGCCGCTGTCGCATCTGGTTCAGCAGAACGAACAGCAGCAGCAGCAGCAGCAGCAGCATCAGCAGCAGCAGCCGGCGGCGGCTTCGCCGGCCGTGTCGGTGCCGTCGCCCAGCGTGGGCGGCGCTGCGGCGGGCACGCTGGGCCCGGACGGCGAGTCGGTGGTCGTGACGATCGACGAGGCCGTGACGGCCATCGTGGGCCGCGACGGCGCGCTCGCGCAGCCGCTCAAGGTCACCGGCGTGCTCAACCTGCGCGCGATGGACGCCGCGAACGCGCAGCTCCGCCTCCACGTGGCCCAGCCGTCGCCCGCGGGCGCCATCACGTTCTCATCGCATCCCAAGATCGACAAGGCGCTCTTTGGGCAGACGTCGCAGCTCGCGCTGCGTGACGCGAGCCGCCCGATCCCGCTCAACCAGACGCTGCCGATGCTGCGGTGGGTGGCGGCAGCGGCGTCCGCGGACGGCGTCGGGGGCCTGCCGCTGGTGCTGACGTGCTGGCCGGCGCCCGACGGCCGCGGCGGCCTCGATGTGACGATGGAGTTCGAGCGCGCCGCGCCGCTGGCGTTCCAGAACGTCGTGATCGCGATCCCGCTGCCTGCGGGCGTCCAGGCCACCGTGCAGAACGTGGACGCCGGCGCAGCGCAGACGGATCCTGCGCGCCGCATGCTCGTGTGGCACGTGCCCGTCGTTGACGACGCCCACAGCTCCGGCGTGCTGGAGTGCCACGTGGCCGGGTCCGAGGACGCCGACGCGCTCTTCCCGGTGACCGTGCAGTTCGAGTCGATCAGCCAGCGCGCGGGCCTGACGGGCGTCAGTATCGACGCCGTCCAGCACGTCGTCAGCGGCCAGCCCGTGGCGTTTGCCCTCCAGGTCCGCACCGTCGCCGAGGACTATCGCGTGGTCTAATTGACGTCTAGTAATTTGCAAGCCGAATCGGTTCATGGCCGCTGGGCGCCACCGCCTACTTGCCTTGTGGCGAAGGGATCTGCGACGCGGCCGCGTGGACAGGATGTCGCCGGTCTATCATCTTTTCATGGAGAGATCGGGTGGGCCATGGGGTCATGCCGATCGCGGCGACAAGGGTCGGCCAAGGGTCCGGAGCCGTGGCGCGACGGAGAGGTGTGTGGCGTGTGGCGCACCGATGGTTGGGGGGCCGGCGGGCGTGCCGTCCACGGTCGAAGGCAAGCTTCCAGAACACCGCCGCCGCCGTTCTTGGCCAGCCGTTCACGACGGCATACGCTGCAGGCCGTCAGGAACGGCGATCCCCACCTTATGGCGATCAAGCAGTTGGCTGGCATACATACCTTACCCCGCGTAGATGATCATGCTGCTGCTGCTGCTGCTGCTGCTGCTCTACGTCAGGCCTCATCCTCAAGGCCTTCCCTCCCCCCTTTTCCTATCGGAAACCTCCCGCAACCGAACGGCTCCTGCCATCATGACGGGCACCCTGGGCGCCGTGATCGTCGACTTGAATCCATTAGGCTGGGCGCAGCTGGCGCGCGTGCAGAAGCAGGACGATGTCTTTGAGAAAGTGCTGCAGCACGTGCTGCTCTACATCAACGCCTTCCTGGGGCTGCGGTATGACAACCACCTGCTCGTGATCGCCGCGTGCCCGAACCAGAGCCATCTGCTGTACCCGGCCGAGCCGCAGGCCGCCGCCGAGGCCGCGAGCAAGCCCAAGCCGGTCAACGTCTACGAGGAGTTCCATACGGCGAACGAGCAGGTCGCGTCGCAGCTGCGGGCCGTGTTCCGCCAGCAGCAGGCGCAGTTCCGCGCCGCTGGCGGCGGGGACGACGACGACGCTGCGGCGACGGCGGCGCGGCGCGCGGCCACGTCGCCGACGGCCACCGCCGCCGAGGATGCCGCGCACGTGGCGGCCCACCTGGGCGTGGCCAAGACGTCGGCGACGGCAGCGACGTCCGCCATGGCGTCGGCGCTGTCGAAAGCGCTCGCATACACGAACAAAGTCAAGGTCGCGCGGCCCGACATGGAGATCGCGACGCGCAGCCTGATTATCTCGCTGACGCCGGACAACCCGGCGGAGTATGTGCCTCTGATGAACTGCATTTTTGCGGCGCAGAAGATGGGCCACATGCTGGAAGTGTGCAAGCTGCACCGCGGGGATACCGCGTTTCTCGAGCAGGCGGCGCATATCACAGGCAGCAACTTTATCCAGGTCGACGATGTCTCGCGGCTGGCGCAGACCTTGCTGCAGGTGTTTCTGCCGGACCAGGAGACCCGGCGTTGGCTCGTCCTGCCGACCAAGGAAGATGTTGATTTCCGCGCCGCGTGTTTCTGCCACAAGCGCATCGTCAGCGTAGGGTTTGTCTGCTCCATCTGTCTCTCGAGTAAGTGGACTGGTCTCACCCGTTCAACGGTCAGATGACATCAAATGGCCTCAGACTGCCTCAGACTGATGTTGACTGGGTCTGATTGAGAGCGGGCGCGACCTACATTCGTCATCCGTGGACATACTTTTCGAAGTACCGATGTGCACTCACCCCTGATTCTTTGTTTTTTTGGTGATCCTATGTAGTCTTCTGCGCGCCGCAGAAGGAATGCATTATGTGCGGGACCGAGTACGACATCTCGTCGTTGCCAGCGAGCCTCGAGTCGTAGACGCGCATCGACGGCGCGCATCCATGGTCCGCGACGGACCATCGCGCTCTCAACATCGACTCCTTGCGTGTCCTGGCAGGAATGGCCGTGTGTATCATACAGGATTGACCGTGTAAAAATGGAGAAAATGGCACTGGAGCGCCTCCCCAAGTGGCGGTATGCATGCCCGTCCCATGGGTAAAGGGCCGCCATGGATCATTGATCATTGGTCAGATCGAAGGCGATGGGTCCAAGTGCTCGACGGTCGTGGTCGTGGCCTTTGATCGGTACAGGTCCACGCGCCGGCGATAAGCCCATCCCGCATGCTTGCTGACAGGCGGTCACGAGGGCATGGCGGTGTTCAAGCTCGCCCCGACGCGTGGCGGCGGCCCGACGCTCGCGAAGGGACCGTCGGGCAGGAAAAGGCGGTGAATCCGGAAAAGCCGCACGCGTGTCGGACCTTGCGGGGTCCCGGATATGATCCAAGATCGGTGAAGAACGGCGATCCGGCATCACCGTCTCCGCGTCCGCAGCAGGGGCTGCATCGGCGGATGAACGCTGCAAGGACCACACGTGGTCTACGTGGGATTTGACCACGTAGCCCATGTGGGCGGCAAGACAGACCCACCGTCGAAGACGTCGCCGAAGCGTGCCCAGCTGCCGTGCGGCGCAAAAATAAACGCACCTGCGCCGACGATCGTTGCCCACACGATCCACGCTACGCTCTTGATTCATCCAGTCTGTGATCGCCGCGAAGCCATCCGCGATGCCGTCCGCGATGCCGACCCCGACCTTGCCCGCCGCCCGCACGGTGATCAGGATAGCCCGGCGAGGCCGACTAGGCCACCCGCTCGCCAGGGTCCAGTGGCGGCCCACGCTGGCTCGTCGCAGCAGCAGTACCAGTCTCAGCAGCAGCATGGGTTCTACCAGTCGCTTCATGCCTGCACGGCCGCTCATGACCACCTCGACGACAGGACTCGTGACGACGCCGGGCTCAATGCCGCCATGGCGACGCCCGAGCGCCTGCATGCCGCGCCGCGGGACGGCGACGGTGCCGCCCGCGACCCCTACCGCGGCCTCCGTCGCCAGTGCCGGGTCAGCGAACGCGACGCCGCCGCCGCCGCCACCGCCGTCGATGGCCGCGGCGATGCGGGAGGCGGCGTACGAGATGCCCGTGAACCCGATCTGGCTGTCGACGGACCGCGTCGAGTCGTATGCGCAGATCCGGCTGCAGCCGATCACGCTGAACTCGCTGCTGGATCTGGGGCTCCAGAACAACATTCTGGCGTCGGCACGGCTGGTGCACGCGGAGCTGCCGGGGCGGCTGGCGCGGCGCGTGCGCGCGATCCAGCAGCTGCCGTTCATTGTCGGGGTGAACCCGTACATCAAGAACGTGTACAAGATGTACAACGACTCGTTCGAGATCCTGTCGCAGTATCCAGAGATCAAGGACGAGGCCGACGTGCGCAACTACACGACGCAGCTCCGCGCGCTCGTGGCGTCGCACGAGCACGTGATCCCCAACCTGGCGCGCGGGTTCATGGAGTGCAAGAAGTACATGTCGACGAACGAGATCAATGCGTTCCTCGACGCGATGATCCACAGCCGCATCGGCATCCGCGTGCTCGCCGAGCACCACCTCGCGCTCCAGGAGCGGCTGCCGAACTGGATCGGCATCGTCAACACGACATGCTCGCCGGTCGCGGTGGTCCGCGCGACGGCCGAGAAGTGCGAGACGCTCTGCGAGATGAACTACGGCTCCTCGCCCGAGTACCTCGTCAACGGCCACGTGCAGACCACGTTCGCCTACATCCGCGTCCACCTCGAGTACGTGCTGCTCGAGCTGCTCAAGAACGCGTTCCGGGCGACCGTCGAGCACTCGGACCGCATCGGCCGCGCCGAGCACCCGCCCGTGGAGGTCACCGTGAGCGCGTCCGACCGCGAGTGTGTCATCCGGATCCGCGACGAGGGCGGCGGCATCACCGCCAAGAACCTGCGCCGCATCTGGGAGTACAGCTACACCACCGTCGAGCGCTACGACGAGGCCCACGACAGCGTGCTCGGCATGCAGTCTCACATGGCCATGCAGCAAGGGTCCGGCGGGCCCATGGCCGGGCTCGGCTTCGGCCTGCCCATCTCCCGCATCTACTCCCGCTACTTTGGCGGCTCGCTCGATATCGTCTCCATCACGGGCCACGGCTGCGACGTCTTCCTCAAGCTGCCCAACATCAGTCGCATCGTCGACAAGGTGAGCATCTAGAAGAAAAAAGGGCTCGGGAAGCCCCTCCCCTCTTCCCGATCGACGCGTCGATCGCGTTGATCATTATAATTTTTTTTCAGTGATCCATAATGCAAACTAAGGACGAATGAACGCCGTTCAAATCAGACCGATCGGGCGCCGCTCGATGCGCGAGTGCGAGGCGTCGTCTTTGCGGATTAGGTAATACCAGTCGGTGAACTCCGACTTGCCCAGCAGTTGCATGAACTCCTCGTCGTGCGTGATAATGACGAGCTGAAAGTTCTGCTGGTGGCGGCGCTGCTCGAGAATATGGCCCAGCGCCACCGCGAGGCCGCGCACGTTGTCGCTGTCCAGGTTGGTCGTCGGCTCGTCCAGGGCGAGTACGCCGCACTGCGTGCCGAACGTCTCGGCCAGCGCGAGACGGATCACGATACACGCGAGGACTTTCTGGCCCGCGGAGCAGCGCCCGCGCATGTCCAGGGCGATGTTGTCCCGGACCATCACGACGCGGTAGTCGTAGGACCGTGCGCCCTTGCCCTCGGACGAGCGCAGCTCGATCGTGTCGATGTCGGGGCCCTGGTACGTGGTCCGCCACAGCTCCCCGATGATCTTGTTGATCTCCCTCATCTTGAGCTGGTGGAACTGGATGATCGCCGACTCGAGGGCCTTCGCGTACGTCTCCAGGTCCTGGTGGGCCATCTGGCATGTGCGGAGCTTAACGATCTGGTTCTTGAGGCGCTGGTCGATGTCCGCATACTGCGACTGGTAGAGCCGCTCCTGCGTGCGCAGCCCTTCCTCCTGCTCCTTCATCTCGCCCATGAGGCGGTGGCGCTCGCCGACGAGTGCCTCGTTGCGGTCCCGCAGAGCGGTATACTCTTGCTTGATCGATTCCATGTTGAACGTCCGGTAGTGCTGCTCCTGCTCGGCGAGCGCCGCTTCGTCCTGCTCGATCGCCGCCGCCAGCGCGCGGATCTGCAGCGTATTGGCGACGTCCCGCTCGAGCTGGCTGAGCTTCGTCTGCTCATGCTCGACGGCCTCAAGGCCCTGGCGGCAGCTGAGCAGCGCTTCTTCCTTGGCGCGCAGCGCGGCTTGCACCTCGGCGAGGTCCTCAGCCCGCTGGTCGCTCTGCGCGCCGACGGCCGCGAACCGCTCGATCTGTCGCATCAGGCTCTCGAGCTGCGTCACGTGCGTGCCGAGCGCGGTCAGTGCAGAATGGCGGTCGCGCTCGGCGGCGTCGTGCGCCGTCTGCGCCGCGGCCGCCTCGGCCTCCAGCCGGCGCTGCGTCTGCTGCGCTTCCGCCGCAGCGCTGCGCGCCGCGGCAAGAGTCTCGGTGTGCGCCCCGACGGTCGCGGCAAGGCGTCGCCGCTCGGTGCGCAGCCGCAGGCGCCGCGCCTGCTGCTGGTCGAACGTATCGAGCGCCGCGCGCGCCGCCGCGAGCCGCGCCTCGGCCGCCGTCCGCTTCTCGTGGTACTGGAACGACTGCTGCTGCAGGTCCGCGAGCCGCGCGCGCGCCTGCTGGAGCGCCGCGCGCGCGGCCGCGAGCGCGTCCTCGTGCGCCGCGACCTGGCGGCGCTGCGTGGCCGTCTCCGCGAGCTGCGCCGCCATGGCCGCGACGTCCGCCCGCGTCGCCGCCACACGCGCAGCGCGCTCGGCGCAGGCGTCGAGCGGCCCCTGCGCCGCGAGGAGCTCCCGGTCGGCGGCCTCCGCGGCTGCGAGCGCCGTGCGCATACGTGCCGCGGCCGCGGTGTGCGAGGCGTGCGCCGCGGCGGCGTCCGCGAGACGCGCGTCGAGGGCCGGCGCCGCGGCCGCGAGCCGCGCGTGCTCGTCGTACGCCGAGCGGAGGGCGCGCAGGTCGCGGCGGCGCGCGACGGCCTCGTCTGCGCTGGACCGTGCGGCCGCCACGTTGTCCGGCAACTTCGCCAGCTGCCGGTCGAGTCGCTGCGCAAACTGCACCATCGCTTCGGCGTCGGGGCGCGGTGCCGTCGCCTCCCCCGCTGGCTGCGTAGCCACATCGGCCTCTTTGGCGTCGTCGTGGGCATCAGGAGCACAGCCGCCCCCGAACCCGCGCAGGCACAGGGGGCACCGGGCGTCCGCCAGAAACTTGGCCTTGAACATTTTGAAGATGCCGCCCGCGCTTTCGAGCGACATGACGAGCTCCTGCCGCTCGTCCGCCAGCGTGTCGACTTCGGCGAGCGCGGCGAGGTACGCGGCCCGGTCGACGCCGGCGTCGGCAAACTGCTGATCGATCGCGTGCAGGCGCGCCGTGGCGCGGTCCCGCTCCGCCGTCGCCGACTGCTGGTCGGCCGCGGCGCGCGTGGCCGCCGTCGCCGCGGCTTCGGCCTCGGACCGCGCCGTCGCCACCGCCGCCTGCGCGGCCTGACGGCGCTGCGCCACGACCTCCAGCAGCGCCGCAAAATGCGCGGCCTCGAGCGCGTCAGACGCCTCCGGCACAACGACCGCGGCGACGACGCTGGTGGGCAGCGCGGCCCGCGTCGGCGCCCACTTGGCCGCGAGCGCCGCCGTCTCCTGGGCGAGGTCGGCGCGCCGCACGTCGAGCCGGGCCTGCGCGGCGCTGGCGCCCTTGACCGCCTGCAGCGCGGCGTCGGCCTCCGCCACCGCGGCCTCGCGCTCGGGAACCAGCGCGTGCGCCGCGCTCAGGTCGGATGGGAGCCGCGCCATAGTGTCCGCCGTATACGGCGCCAGCGCCTGCTCGGCGTCGGCGACGGCGTCCGCCAGCGGCCGTCGGCGCGACGCCACGGCGTCGTCGTCGTCGTCGGCGTCGTCACCGTCGCCGTCGCCGCCGCTTCCGGGCGGATGGCCGGCCAGCTCGGCCAGCTCGGCCGTGACGGCATCGCGCTCGGTCTCGGTCTGCGCCAGCGCACGCTCCGCGGTGGCGAGCGCGGTTGTCGTCGTGTACTGGGTCTGCGTGGCGTCCGCGAGCGCGTGGCGCAGCGCGTCGAGGGCGGCCTGCTCCGAGGCCCGCGCGGCCCGCGTCTCCTCGGCGAGCGCCGTGTGCTGCGCCACCAGGCCCGCGAGTCGCTCGCGGAACGCCGCCACGGGCATCGTCTCGATGGCCACCACCGCGTCCGCCGTCTCCGGCGAAGCGTCGTCGGACGCCGCGGCCGAGCCGTCGGCGGGGGCGGCCTCATCGGCCGCTTCGGCATCGGCCGCATCGGCATCATCGGTCGCTTCGGCAGGACGGGACGACGCCGCCAGGGCCAGAAACTCGCGACGGACGCGGCGGTTGGCCGCACGCTTGGCCTGGTCCGCGCCGGCGGCCTTGGCGAGCGCCGTTTCGCGGCGCTTGAGGGCGGCGATGCCGCGGGCGAGCGCGGCGGCGCTCTGCGACTGGTCGGCGAGCTGGGCGCGTTGGGCGGCGAGCTGGGCGCGGCGCGCGTCGACCGCGTGCTGCAGCGCGTCGGCGTCGCCACTGAGCGGCTGCTCGATCTGCGCTGCCACGCTGGCGCGGTGCTGCTGCTTCATCTGGAGCGCGAGGCGGGCCTGGTCAAGCGCCACCTTAAGGTCCATGATGTGCTGGCGCTCGGCGAGCTTGGCGTCGAGCTGGCGCGCGAGGGCATCGACTTCGCCGCGGTCGAGGGCGTCGAGGCGCTCGCGGCCGCGCCGCACGCGCTCGCGTAGGTCGTGGATAATGGTGTCGAGCTGATCGGCGCGGCGCTGGTCTTCCTCGAGGTGGCGCAGCTCCTGCGTGTCGAGTGCCATCGTCTGGTGCTGCTCCTTGCGGATGAGCTTGAACGCCTCGAGCGCCTTGGTATACTTGGTCGCGGCAAAGATCTCGTCGAATTTCTTTTTCAGCTGCGCCGCCTCGCCCAGCGGCCACAGACTGTCCTCCTGATGGCAGAAGACGACGTTCTCGAGAATCGCCTTAGAGACGCCCAGGTTGTGCGAGATCTCGACGTCCATCTCGGCGCACTTGGTGCTGATGGCGTAGCGCTCGCCGTTGGCGTGCTTCGCGAGCAGCGCGTTCTCGAGCGTCTTCTGCGTGATGCTGGCGGCCTTCTGCTGCGCGAGCACCGACCGCGTGCAGACCATCTCGGTGCCATTCACATTGCGGAAGCGCAGCCGGACCTGGGCCTTGATCTGCGTCACGTTGGCCAGCTTCGGGTCGAAGAGGAATGCGCCCTGCTTGCTGTTTGGCGGCAGATCGCCCGTCGTGACATACTTGAGACACTCGATGATCGTAGTCTTGCCGGCACCGTTGTGCCCGACAATCAGCGTGAGCGGCGTCTGGAACTCGAGCTGCTGCGGGTCCTCGGGGCTGAAGGACCGGATCCCGCTGATGGCCAGCTTCTCGAGGCGCGCCATGCTGGTGACGCGAGCGTCGGTGGGCCGAAGGACGCCGCGGTGGTGACCGAGACAGCAGTGGCAGCAGCGCGAGTCAAATCGGCGATGGCGCTCGCGGCGGCCACACCGCCAAGCGTCACGTTCGCGTGGGCGCCGGCGGCGGCGTCGGAGTTGGAGCCAGGTCCGACCTTAACGGGCAGCAGGGTCTTTACCATAGCGAACGAAGCGTCTCGCCATCGGCGGCGGAGGACCTACGATGTGGAGAGCCAGCGACGGCGGACGATGGGCCCACGAGCACGTGGCAATGATGGTTCGTCGACGGCTCTTCGACACAGACACGCGACGTCGAACCTGGCGACGCGAGCCCGAGGATCGCCTCGGGGGGTCCTGCCGACCGACGGACGCCGACCACGGGCGGGGGTGCTGCGCCACGCGCCGCCGGCCGCCGGCCGCCCGCCCAACGCCCAACGCCCAACGCCCAACGCGTGTCCGGCGGGCGACAGCGGCGCGCGCGCCGGCGGCGGCGGGCGCGTATGAAGATCCACGCAGGCGGCGCCATCGACCGCGACACGTATCGCTGTTCCCGTCTGCAGCATGGCGCGGCGTGCATCACTGCCTCGCGGGGAGACTGCCTGGGAGGCCCATGATCTGATGGCCGCTGTTCCTGGCATACGCGTCGCAGACCATCACGTCTTGCCACGCCCTGCTTCCACCGACGGTATCCGGAGACGTGCTCGACGACTGCGTCTCGCCGCCCCTTCCCTGGTGTCCCTTCTGCTGTCCCGGTCTTTGGCAAAACGTCGCGCTGTTAATTTTTTTTTTGACTGATTTGATTGGCGTGCCTGTGCCCCTGTCGCGTCCCCACCATGGAGGAGATTGGCATTCCTGCCGCGATCGCGTCGTCGGCGAAGGTAAAGCGCTCGACCCGATGTGGTCTCTGGACAATGGCATGATCCGGCGTCTCCGGCCCACTCCAAACAAAACGAACGGCCGCAACGAGGCAACCAACGCTTCTACGATTACTCACGGGCTCTTTCTTGGGTTGACGCATGATTGATGATCGATGATCGATGATCGATGATCGATGGTCCCCTGCTACACGTCTGATCCACGGATACGACGGATGATCCACGGATGATACGCATGGTGTGCAGCCGGCGGCCGGCAAGGCCACGACGTCGACATCGACGGCTGCAGCGCTTGCGGCGGTCGAGCAGGATCTGTACACGACGTTCAAGAAGCTGCAGCGCAATCTACAGTTCCTGGAGCTGCAGGAAGAGTACATCAAGGACGAGCAAAAGAACCTGAAGAGCGAGCTGCTGCGCGCGCAGGAGGAAGTGAAGCGCATCCAGTCGGTGCCGCTCGTGATCGGGCAGTTTCTCGAGCCGATCGACCAGCACACGGGCATCGTCGGCTCGACGACGGGCTCGAACTACATCGTGCGCATCCTCAGCACGATCGACCGCGAGCTGCTCAAGCCGAGCGCGTCCGTGGCCTTGCACCGCCACTCGAACGCGCTCGTGGACATCCTTCCGCCCGAAGCAGACTCGTCGATCACGATGCTCTCGGACAAGGAGCGCCCGGACGTCGGGTATGCGGACATCGGCGGCCTGGATATCCAGAAGCAGGAGATCCGCGAGGCCGTCGAGCTGCCGCTGACGCACTTCGATCTGTACCGGCAGATCGGCATCGACCCACCGCGCGGCGTGCTGCTCTACGGGCCACCGGGCACGGGCAAGACGATGCTGGTGAAGGCGGTCGCGCACCACACGACCGCCAGCTTCATCCGCGTCGTCGGGTCTGAGTTTGTCCAGAAGTACCTCGGCGAGGGCCCGCGCATGGTCCGCGACGTGTTCCGCATGGCGCGCGAGAATTCGCCGTCCATCATCTTCATTGACGAGATCGACGCGATTGCGACGAAGCGCTTTGACGCGCAGACCGGCGCCGACCGCGAGGTCCAGCGCATTCTGCTCGAGCTGCTCAACCAGATGGACGGCTTCGACCAGACCTCGAACGTCAAGGTCATCATGGCGACGAACCGTGCCGACACGCTCGACCCGGCGCTGCTGCGCCCCGGCCGACTCGACCGCAAGATCGAGTTCCCCACGCCTGACCGTCGCCAGAAGCGCATGATCTTCCAGACAATCACGGCCAAGATGAACCTCTCCGACGAAGTCGATCTGGAGGAGTTTGTCGCGCGCCCCGACAAGCTTTCGGGTGCCGAGATCGCCTCCATCTGCCAGCAGGCCGGCATGTACGCGGTCCGCGCCAACCGCTACGTGATCCTCTCCAAAGACATCGAGAAGGGCTACAAGGCCAACATCAAGAAAACTGATCTCGAGATGGAGTTCTACCGCTAAGCCACGCGTCGCGACGGGGTCGCGGCGTGATTCGATGTGACTTGAATATCCACGTAAAAGGTTTATCGCTGGGGAGGGCCTCTCGTCGTTTGGTTTCATATTCGTTTTTGTTTCGAGGCCACCTACTGAGGGATGACCTGAGTGGTTTCGCGGTATCACGCGGACCCAGAGACCCCTGCCGTCGGATGACTCCTCGTCCGCGTGCGTGGCGCGGCGCACCTGCGCGGCCATGTGTGATGACCATGTCGGCGTGGGCATCGGCAAGACTGGAGGAGGATGGAAGCGAGAGGCGAGGCGAGGGGTTGTCACCCCTTCACGTAGGCTTTGTTGATGGAGCGGCCCCCCGAGGCGGATCTCCGCAGGCGGTGGTCGCCCCGCGCCGCGGCCCCAGCGCGTGTGTGCCGATCGCGATGCAGCGGACCTTGGGACCGAGAATCCCCGCCTGCGTCGGCGCGAGCGTCGGCGTCGGCACGAGTATCGGCGGGATCGGAACGATGGCGATGGCCGCCGCCAACGCTTGTATCACGTCATCCGCATCCGACTCGATCCGACGGGGGCCCGCGTGCATACCTGCCTATCATCCCTCGTGGCGGTCGCTGAGGATTGCTGAGACGACACACGCAGAAAAGGTCGCTATCGTCCGATGCCGTGTCAGAGGAAAGGATTGGCGGTGGGCTTTGGGGGTGTCGCGTGGCCGTCGCGATCGAACGCTGACGTGGCCCTGCTCCTCTGCCTGAGCGCCGTCACCGCTGTTCTTGCCAGGACCCGTCTGGATCGGCGCCGCCCTCTCGCCGCCGCAGTCGACGTGGACCGCGCTCGCACCGACTCCGACAAGGACCGCGTCTCCGAGGCTCCGAGGCGACTCCGACGCCGATTCCGAGCCCGACGGCAACTCCGAGCCCGAGCCCGCCGCCATGTCGTCGACGCTTAAGATCGATACTTCCACGCGGAAGGGCTCGGTGCCCGGCCTCCGCACCCCGACGGTGTCGAAGGCGAAGCTGACATTCAACCCGCGCGAGCTGACGCCGTGCATCCAGGACTACGAGCTGCTCAGCGACATCGGCGGCGTCGACGACCTCTCCTACCTCTACCTCGCACGCTTCAAGGGCGAGCACCTGGTGGCGCTCAAGTATACCGATCTGACGCTCTCGCCGGACTTCGAGTTCATCCAGGACCTCGTCTGCACCGTCCAGAACACGAATCTGTGCGCGCATCCGCATATTCTGCCGTACTTTCTGACGTTTGTCGAGAACGAGCGGCTGTGGACCGTCACCCTGCCCATGCGCGGCGGGTCCTGCCGCCACCTCATGAAAACCCACTACCCGCGGGGCTTCAGCGAGACCGCCGTCGCGACGCTCCTCAAGCCCGTCCTCACCGCCGTCGCCTACCTCCACGCCAACCACCTCATCCACAACGACATCCGCGCTAACAACATCCTTCTCGACCGCCAGGGCGATGTCCGCCTCACGGGCATGCGCTCCCTCGTCAGCCTCTCGCAAGGCGGCGAATACGTCAAATCCGTCTTCCAGCTGATGGGCGACAACATTGAATGGGCCGCGCCCGAAGTCATGGCACAGGTAAACTCAACAATCAAGCAAAAGGATTTCTTTTTTGCCCTCATTGCCGTATGAAAAAGGATCGGCCGCGGGACTCACAGCGCACTGTTAGTTTCTGTTCTTCCGTGAATACGGGATCGATTCATGGGTTGGTGCGATGCCATCAGAACGCCAACTACAACCAAAAGGCCGATATCTACAGTTTCGGAATCACCGTGCTCGAACTCTACTACAACAAGACCCCCTTCGACGACTGGGCACCACTGAAGGTACTGCTATGTAAGCTGCGGTATGACTGCCCGGCCATCGACCAGACTTATGACGCTGACCCTCAGGGTGCCGCGGGGACGCCGGCGCCGCCCCAGGCCCACGACACGGCCGAGACCCGCCGGGCCCGCCTCGCCGACGTTCGGATCATGAGCCCGCACCTGCAGAACCTCGTGCAGGCCTGCCTGCAGAAAGACCCTGCGGCGCGGCCGAGCGCAGCCGAGCTGCTGCACCACCCGTTCTTCAAGCAGGCGCGGGGCCGCGAGTACCTCGAGCAGAAGCTGCTGCACGTGCTGGGCCCGGCCGGCGAGGCGTCGCCGGGCGCCGGCGACAAGACGGCCGCCGTGCCGGCGTCGGCGTCGGCATCGGCGCGCAGCCCGTCGGCGGCGTCGGCGGGCGCGCCGCTCACGGCGGTGTATGGAGGCGGCGCCGCGGCCGCGGGCAAGCTGGCCCCGAATGCGCCGTCGCCGTCGCCTGGCACGGCCGGGACGGGCGACGACACGCCGCGGACGGCGGTGCCCCAGCGCGCGGCCGGCGATGGGGACGTCTACGCGGACGACGCGGCGCCCACCAGTCACTGGAACACCAGCGAGCCCGAGCACGTCTGATGGGCGCTTCACTCGGGTAGGTCCCTCGCCGCGTGGAACGCGGGGGCGGATCGACGGGACATCCTCGGCCTCGAGTGCGATAACATCAATAAATAGAAAAAAAAAACAGACAACGACGAGTTCGATCCTGTTGGCGATAGGAGGCCGCAGATGGGGTCGCACAGACGCAGGATTCGTGAAGAGAGAGAGGGAGCGAGGATCATGCGCAGTTCCGACTCGTGAAGACGCCGCGCACAGCATCGGACACACCGTGTTTATCCCCAGACGGCGGTCGTGGCATAGTTGATGATAAGCTGACCGTTCGTGCCAAAGCACTGTGGGGCAGTAGCCGTCGTGGTCGAGGCAACAAATAAATATAAAACGGTGGCCGTCGAGCGAGCGGTCCGACGTGTGCATCGTGTGAGACCTGGTCCTTTTTTTTCCTCCATTGATGCCGGCACCGAGACTCGGAGGACGCAGAATGAGGCCGCCTTTGGGGTCCACACGTTACCTTGAAGAGATTGGAGACGAGTTCGTCAGCGGAGGGCGAGAAGGCGCTGTTGACATAGAGGAACTGGAACCGTTTCATTCCCATTTCATTGATTTCATTGATTCATCGCGAGGCACGCATGGACCGGACACAGCGATTGTATATCAGAGATCAGAAGTCGTGATGTCACCGGTGAGTGATGAGCCCTTCTCCGCCATGCAGACATACGCGATGCCGATGCGTCAACACCCAGGCATCATAAAAAAAACGTTACCAGCGGATCAGTCGGCCGGCACTTGAGCTGGTCGCGGAGGAATTTCACAACACGGTCGAAGCGATTCGAGGCGCTGATTTTGAAATACGTCTGCTTCAGAATAGGCGCGCTGCCGGTGGCGATGAAGCGCACCACCACTGTGCGTCGGACCCACCCATCGGGGACAGCGATGGCAGATGAATCATCAAAAGAGCGCGGTCAGCCAGGCCCTCGGGGTCGACATGTATCATTCTTGCTGCGCCGACAAGACAGTGTCGACAAGACAGAGCCGACGAGACGGTGTCAACGAGACCGTGCCGACGAGACGTGGCGATGCCAAACCATCATCCTAGCCAGAGGAACGTGGCGTTACCTTTCTGGGCGGGCTCCGCGCCCGCGATCGGCGTCTGTGTGCCTGACCCCGGCATGGTGTGTGGTCCTCTCGACCGGCGCGTGGGCCGCGATCCCTCAGTCGTCCAGATGGCGCGCACGTGCCGCGCGTTCCGGCGCCGGACCCTGGCGA
This sequence comes from Caulochytrium protostelioides, assembly GCA_003615045.1. Taxonomy (NCBI): domain Eukaryota; kingdom Fungi; phylum Chytridiomycota; class Caulochytriomycetes; order Caulochytriales; family Caulochytriaceae; genus Caulochytrium; species Caulochytrium protostelioides. The sequence continues at coordinate 10,820 of ML014131.1, read as the reverse complement.
TCGGCGGATCAGACCACGCTGCGTGCCGATGGGCGAGATAGTCACTGCGTGAGCGCAAGCGCAAGTGCCAGCGGAAGCGGGTCAAGCGGGCGAAGGTTGGGCAATGGCGAGGCGAGGCGAGATGAGTCGAGATGAGTCGAGACGAGGCCAGGCGCGGCGAGATCACGGACGGGGACGGTTGCTGAAGCCACGCTGACGCCCTTCGCCCTCCGCCCGTCAACCATCAACCACGTTTGAGCTTCGCCGGAGTCTATCGATCGGTCGGCTCGCACGCTCCTCAAGCATTGTCCATCAATGCTTCTCCGTCTTTGAGAGATGATCTTGAAGGGATCGGAGGGATCGGAGGAGCCTGGACCAGGAGGAATGACACCGCTGAGTGCGGCGGAGCCGCCCGCCGCCCGAGACCCCTTCTGCTGCGCCACCGGATGCCACGCGAGCCGGGAGCTCAGCCACGCGGCCCTGCCGGCTTGCCGACGCCACGTGGTCGCTTGTCGCCCTGTCTCTCTCCGTCCGCGTCATCGGCGATCGGGTGGTATCGGGTCGAGAGGTCGCGGCTACGGGCCGCGACAGCGACGCGCAGCCAGCCTGCCGGTCCGGCGCCAACTCCGACGCATACGCGCGAGCGGGCTGCAGTGGACGCGTCCATCCGCCGCTCGCCAGCCAGGCTCAGCCACTCGGTGCGGCCGCTGCGCCACGTCGCCCCGCCGGCCCCGCCGGGTCGGCGGCGGAGTTCCCAGCCTGGTGGTCTCCGCGCGTCGACCTCTCGGCCGGCTATATAAAGCGGGCGCCGGATGCCGCGCGATGCCTGTTGACGTCGGTTCCATGGCAGACGTCCACCGTTTTCTCGTCCAGTCGACGGTATTGAGCGAGGACGCTGGCTGTCGCCAGCGCGTCGTGTGCTGGATGCGGCTCGTCTCGCCGGGGCGCAACGAGGCCACCCTCAGCCCTGGTCGCAGTTGCGGCGTTGACGAGGCCCCTATTCTGGGTCGGCGCGGCGTCGCGACACGACCCTGGCCCGCATTCGCATCCGCTCGCTTTTCGAGGGCCACGTGCCCATCCCTACTGACAAGCGTCTTCGCGCACGCCCTTTCCGCTGTCACGTGGCGTCGCGTGCTGCACGACGGCTGTCCTGCGGCATACGCGCCCACCGCACCGGACCGCACCGCACCGGACGGCGGAAGCGGCGTCAACTGTTGACGCTTTGAGCAGGGCTGGCAACCACGACCTTGGACAGCTAGCGGCGATCCACGCGATGCGTCTCGCTTGCATCGGTTGATCCCGTCGCCATTTGGCGGCATCGGGCAGAGAGCAGAGAGCAGAGACAACTGGCAAATGACGAGACATTCGAACATTTGCACGTCAGTCATAGGAGTTTTCACGTTCACGCGTGCTTCGATGCTGATAAACCCATCGCCCTGGACCGGCTTCGGCCGGTCTGGGACACTTTTCATCCGATGCCATTGTCTTCTGCCTGTCTCCCTTCCGAACGACCGACCGCGATATGGTCAATGTCACGGGCTCTCTCTTGACCCGGCCATCACGATGCGATGCATTTAAATAGGGCCAAGCGATGAGGAAGGGGCCAATATGACGTCTATGATGGGAACGAAGGGGAACCTTGTAACTTTGCAAGGGCTCTGTTCATGACGGACGATACCCCGTGCACGCACCCCCATGGGGCGCGTGCTCATGCCGAGTAGGAGCGAAGGGCCAGAAAGCGGTCCACCAGCCGGAGGAGGGTCATAGGTCCCCATGCCGGCGAGGTCAGGCCCACGTCCAGGTTCAGCAGACCGGGCCCGCCCGATGCCGGCGCAGTCGCGGGCGCTGCTGTGGGCGACACCGATGCCGAGACAGCGCTGGCGCCAGGGACCGGCGCGGACATGGCCAGATCCCATCGCACCGTCTGATCCAGGAGCGGGTCGGCCACGGCCAGGCGCTGCCGCAGCCGGTCCAGCAACCGGCGTCCGTGGGCCTGTTGCCGCGCGGCAGCCATGCTCAGGGGCGCGGTGGATCGCATGCCAGGTTCATCCAGCAACCAGCAGAGGAAAGGATACGGCAGACGCAGGGTCAAGGGCGGGAGCGACGCCGTGGCCGGGTCGTCCCTGCTGTCGGACGACGAGGGCGGGGAGGACGGCATCATCGGGGTCGCCGCCATCGCCGCCACGGCTTCCGGAAGCGAGCATGCGTCCGCGGGGATTGCCTGACGCCAGGCCTGCTGGAGCCGATGCCGCAGCCTCGCGACGAGCGGGTCCGAAGGAAGCGGCGGCGACGCCAGGCGCTCGGCGGTCGAGGCGACCGCTGTCTCCCGCTGCACCGCACAGAGCAGCTGCAAACCGATCAATCCGCGCACCGTCGCCTCGACGTCGGCGGGGGCCTCCTCACCGACACCTGCACCGTCGCCCGACGCGGAGGCAGCCGCCGAAGCGCCGTCTGTCTCGACGTGGTGGTCGTCGTTGCCGCGTGAGCGAGAACCGGGCGTCTCGATCCGCGCGAGCGGCGCGTTTGTGTCGAGGACGAGCAGCAGGCACAGGGCTTGGTCCAGCACGGCGCGCGGAGCCGTCTCCGACGCGATGCCGATGCCGCGGCTCCTGGTGCTGTCGCCTCCGCGATCGTGATCACGCCGCAGGCGCTGCGGATCAAACCGAGCGAGAAGATGGGCGAGAAGGCGGCGGCGAGAAGCGCGGGGCGCCGCCGCCAGCACCCGCGCGACGTCCCGGTGCCGCAAGATCAGCGTGTGCAAGCGGTGGTGGGCCCGCGTCGCCGGGCAGGCCTCGTGCATCCACCCGAGACCAGCGGTCACGGGCGAGCGTTGCGCCCCGAACACACCGCCGCCGTCTGCCGTCGCCATCAGGCAGCCCCAGAGCCGCCCGTCCCACGCCACCAAACGCGCTGTGTGCATCACCAGGTGCCCGATCACCGGGCACGCGTCGCGTGCGTCGCCACAGCTATCGCCATCGTCGTCGTCGCCGCTACCGCTCTCACCGCGGTCTGCCCGCGCCGCTACGATGTGGCGCAGCGTCGGCGCGAGCCGAGCGTCCGGAAGCATCAGCAGGTGGCAGTACGTCTGGACGACATCCCACTGGTCGCGGGGACGGCACTGCGGACAGAACGGCAGCACGTACGGGAACCGGGCCGTGGTCGGCGACGGCCGCCGCATGGCGTCAGCGGGCGGATGGCGTGAAGCCTCGGCCGCCGTCGAGCTATCCCGTGCGGCGGCGGCCGCCATGATCGCGACGGTGGCGGTCAGATGCGGCGCAGTCTGGCGGAGCTGTTCAGCCCAACAGCACCCTGGGGTAACCTTAGCGGTGCCAGTGGCGGCACCGGTGGTCTCGGCTGCCAGCTCGGGGCCCACCGCCGGAGCCCCTGTCGATGTGGCGAGAGAGGGCAGGCGCGCGCAGGGCAGGCGCAGGTGGATCTGGAGCGTCTGCCAGAGTTGGCGCACGATGGGACGCAGTCGACTCGGCCGCGGCGTCACGTACAGGAGCCGGACGACCAAGTCCTCGGCGGCGCCGATGAGCGCCCGCGTCGGGGCGTTCATTCGTAGCGCCGCTCCATCCGCGTCGACATCAACAGCATCAGCAGTAGCAGTGGTCGTATCCGCATGCCGAGGCTCGTTGGCGAATCTCCCTAGCGAGCCCATCGACGGCGCGGGAAACGGTGTCGGCAAAAGAAAGAGGACGGCATGTTGGGCCGCGAGACACATCCATCGCGCCGGCGATGTGCGGTGAGCTGTGTCGAGATGGCGCCACCATCGCTGCTGGAGCGTTCGCAGATCGTCCGGGCCGCAGCAACTGGCGGGAAGCACCGCCGCCAGCCACGATGCGAGGGCCTGTCTCCAAGCCGCCAAGTGCCAGGCTTGTTGCATCGGATCACCGGGGCCAACGGCCAGCCCCGATGCCGATGCCGATGCTGATGCGGTACCAGAGAGCGAGGAAGGCCACTGTGGATCGGCCAAGTATCCCGCATCCGCCAGCGTCGGGGCCAGAGCGTCGAGCAGCCGCGACACCCTGACGTAGCGGTGATGGTCGGTATCGGCATCGACCCACGAGGGATGGTCGTGCCCGCGCTCATAATCGTGAGCACCAGGATCATCTGTCTCCGGGGTCCACGCGGCCAGCGTTTGGTAGAGGGAGCGGTGGATCAGGTCCGCATAGGTCGAGCTGTCCCAGCCGCGGCGCGGTAGCGACGCACACCACGCGACCCAGTGCAGCGCTGCTGTCGGAGGTGACCCAGCGTCACGCACCGCAAGACGCCACGGATCCGCCGACGCCCCCTCCGATGACGAAAGAAGCGCCAGGAGAGCCGGCGAGACGACCCGCCGCGGGCCAACCGGCCGAGCGAACGACGATGCCGATGCCGACCATCCCAGGGAGGGCTGGTCGCCGCCGCCGCCGCGGCCGCCGTCGTCGTCGACGTCGTCGGCGTCGTCCTCCGCCCCTGCGGCGCCATCTGCCACATCCTGGAAGCGGACCCAGTCCTCCAGCATGGCAAAGCGACGACGCGACCGCGGGTCCGCGCCCCACATGAATCCTTCGTGCATGCCGTCACCGTCGCCGCCGTCGGGGTCGTCGGGGTCGTCGGACGCAAAGAGCCTCTCGGTGGCCAGGCAGGCCTCAACCATCCGCGCGGTCCGCTCGGGAGACGCTGCATCGACGAGCAGCGAGCGCAGGAGCCCATCGAGTTGGCGGTGGCGTCCCGTGTCCGCCAGATCGTGGCGGTCGGCCCACGCGCAGGCGGCGGCGAACACCACGCCCAGCGTCGTCTCGTGGGCTGGGTCGAGCCCGGCATTCCCGCCGCGAGCCGAGGCAGACGCCGCCGCGGCCGGGTCCAGCCACGCCGCCACGACCGCCAGCACGGCGCCGAGCAGCCACGAGTGGTCCGTGATCGTGCGCAGCACGGCCTCGGTTGCCCTCAGATGCATCGTGCCCGCGGGCCCTAATGCCGCAGTCGTCGTCGTGGCTCCGGCAGAGTCGTCGCATGGCGGCGGCCGAGGCGGGGGCCGGGGCGAGGGCACCGGCGGCGGCAACGACGCGATCCGGGTGGTATGGAGCAGCAGATGGACGGCGTCCAGGCACGTGACCGCACAGCGATGGAATGCGTGGCGGGCGGCCGGATGGGTCGTCGCGGTCCGCAGCACAGAGTGGCGCCATGGGGACCGGTCCGAAGGGGGGTCGGGCGGCGGCATCGACGACGGCCTGGGAGACGCGGGCGACGCGGGAGACGCGGGTGGGGACACTGAGAACCCGGTGCGCGGCGGACGACGCCACAGCGTCTCGCAGGCCTGCCGAAGCCGCATCACGTGGCCTGGTAGCTGTTGAGCGCCATAGTCGCCCTGCGTGGTGCGGTGGTTGGCCGTCGCCAACGTCACAGCCTCGCAGAGGCTCTGGAGCTGCGTCTGGACATGGGCAAGGTCAGTCTCCAGCTGATCGATCCATGCCGCCGTCGTGTCGTCACCCACTACCGCCAACGTCAGTGCCGGAGCCGCAGCCGCAGCCGCAGCCGGGTCCGAACGGGCGGCCGTGATGGCGCGCCGCGTGTCGCCCTCCAGATCTCCGATCTCCGCGCCTGCCATACCATGGACCTCGGGTCGACCCGGGCGCGGCGATGGCGATGACGACGACGACGACGAGCGCGGCGGGTGCTGCCGCTGGACCAGCCATGCGTCGACGGCGGGGTGCGCCTGCTTCAGCAAGGTCATGAAGCGGACGACGTCGACGACGCGCGGCGCATCCCGCAAGGCCGGATCCCACGCGCCGGTGCCCGTCCACGCGGCCCACACGACGGGCAGCACGCCGTCGCGGACCCACGCCCACTGGAACCGCAGCCGGGCCACGAGGTCCGCCGACAGGGTGTCCGACCGGCGCGTCGACGCGATCTGGGCCCGCACATAGGCCGCGAGGGCGTCGCTGTCGGGGTCGCTCGGCAGCACGGCGGCGAACTGGCGGAAGCGGCAGGCGGCATCGATGTCGGACCAAGCGGCGCGGCCGTCGGCGACCGCACGACGCGCCAGCTGCGCGAGCGCCGCGACCAGCCCGGTCGGCAGGTCCGGCAGCACCGGCACGAGCCACGACGCCACGTGTCGGTCCATCCCCGCGTCGCGGTGGAACAGACGCGCGAGCAGCGGCAGCAGCAGCGCCTGTGTCCGCTGCGCCACGAGCACCACGAGCATGAGCACGAGATGCAGCGTCGAGGCACAGGGTGGGCGGTGGCGGTGGCGCAGCGCAGCCTCCCACAGGCGCATCAGGCCCTCCATCAAGCGGTCGTGGTCCCGGCGCGCCGTCGGCGCCGTCGGATCGCCGTGCCCTTCGAGGTGGCCCAGCGCATTTTCGGGAGGGTCCACATCGGCGTCGTCGCGGACGTCGGCGGCCAGCTGCCCGGCGGCGATCTCCAAGCCACGCTCGACGAGGCGGACCAGATAAGCGAGCTGGGCGATGGCCGTCGCCTGGGGTCGGTCGGCCGTGAGCGGCTGGGCCGGGGCCGAGGGCAGCGCCGAGGGCAGCGCCGAGGGGAGCGCCGAGGCGTCTTCCCAGCACGGGAAGCGCGTGGCTTGGACGAGCGCCACGAGGCGGTCGCGTTCCGACAAGTGGCGATATGCGTGGTCCAGCAGCGCGATGCAGGGCTCGAAGGCGCGGGTGCCGACGGGCGCCGCGCTGAGAAGGCTGAAGGCGGCCCAGGGCCGCGCGACGTCGGCGGCGGACTGGTGCGGCCGCGTCGGGTCGGGACGCCGCGCCGCCGCTCCAAAGCGTGCCACGGCGGGCGCCACGAACGTCCACAGCGTCACCGGCAGCACGACATCCGTCCGCACGGCCGCGGGTGTCGCGTCGAGCAGCGTCCGGGCGACGTACTGCGCCACGGCGATCGGCCAGCCTGGCTTGGCGGCCGCTGCTGCCGCCGCCGACAGTGCATTAGGGCGTCCATCGCAGGAAGCGTCCGAGGCGCGGCGGAAGACCGGCGACGGGGCTGACGCGGTCCACAACGCCCAGTGCGCCTCAAAGGCATCGATCGACGGTAGAAGCCACCGGTGCGCTCGGGGCGTCGCGATCGTTCCCGACGCCGGCACGGACGCGGAAGCCGCCGCCGCCGCCGCCGCCGCCGCCATCCCGCCGCGCCGCGGCGCGTGCGGCACGACCGCCACCAGGGCGGGCGCCAGCACATCGGCGGCCAGCGCCATCAGCGTGACCGTGGCGCCCGCTGCGGAGCCGGCGCCTGCGAGGCCGGCACGCACGCCGAGCTGGCGCCAGTCGTCGGGCCAGTCTGGCGGCAGCGCCGGGAACGCCAGCATGCCGCGCTGGGCGCCGAGCGGGAGGCGGTGCGCGGCGCGGCCGCCGTGGGCGCGGCGCCACACGGCGAAGGCGCCGACCAGCGCGTCGTAGAGGGCCGTCCGCGGCGGCGCGCCGCGCCCGTGCCGCGCGACGGCGGCGTCCATGGCCTCGGCGAGCCACGCGTCGGACCCGACCGCGTCGCGCGCGCACGTGGCCGCCGCGGGTGACGCCGCGTGCGACGCGGGGGGCCGCGGCGAGGACCCGTCGCGGCTTCCGGGCGGTGGGCTCGGCGCGGGCCGGTGCCGCTTCGGCGGCCGTGGCCCGGCCGCTGCGGCGGCGGCGGCATCAGCCGCCGAGCGCAGCCGCGGCCAGGGCGGATCGTCGCTGGGCGGCGCGGCGGCGTTGCGCGACATGAGGGTGGTCTCGCGTTGGTGCGTGCTCACGCCTCCAGGACGGCGGCGCGATCCCAGGACGGCATCGTTCCGCGGCACAACAGAAGGGATTGGCGAAGCAGGCTGCGCGGGCAGTGGGGCAGCGGAGGAGCGAGTATGGGAGCCGGAGCCGGAGCCGGCGTCGGCGTCGGCGTCGGCGTCGGCGTCGGAGTCGGAGTCGGAGTCGGAGGGCCCTGTGGACCGCGATCGCCCAGGCGCGGCCGTGTATGCCACGCGCTGCGTTCATGCGCTGTCGATCGCGACGCCACCGCCGCGCTGTGCCCACGGCCTCTGGGCCGTGGCTCGCTCCTGGCTGGGTGCTGCCCATGCGTCTGCGTGGCCGACCCGGCGTGAACCCCGCCGCCGGCGTGGCTCGGCGTAGGGGGCACCCGTGACTGCCATCGAGAGACGTGCTCCAGGGCGCCGCGCCATCGGTCGCCGGAAGACCGTCGGGAGACCGAACAGGCCCCAAAGCCGTTATCGCTCAAAGCCGCTAGGCGGCTTTAAAGGAGTTAAAGGGCTTGGAGACCCGCCGCGGATGCGGGGACCGAAGCACCCGGAGACATCAAGAGCGCTCCTGTCGAGCTCGAGGATCACTAGCCGGCCGAGCCGAACCTCTCCCCATGGGTAGACCTCAACCACGAGCACATGGCGAGCCAAAGCTTACACGCTCACCAGGGGCGAGCTCCTGGACCTTGCCTATCAACCTTCTCGCTCTGAGAGCAGATCTAGTCTCTCTCATTCAGATCATATCAGTAGGAATACGGTTCTTTGCCAAGCGACGTCGCCATGACGGAAAGACGACGACACATCGGCTGAGCCACGCATCCCTACTAGATCCAACGAGATCCTACTAGATACTAGAACTAGATATCGATACAAACTGCTCTCTGTTCTTAAATACCGCTCGGTTAATCATGAAAGGCATCGAATCGATTGTTGACATGCGGCGTCGATATTGAATTATGGAAGCTCCACCGTTCTACGCTGCCCTCAGCGCGTCGCAGCAACCGCATGACGGCACTCGAATCTGTCCAGGCATGCCCGTTCTCCCCTGTTGTGACCCGTGGTGGGGGCATCAAAGGTGAATTGTTTCGTTCACCGACCACGGCAGCCTCCGCCGGGGGCCACGTTGTCGCGAAATGGTATCCGCTTCCGCTGGTGGTGAAGCGGAGCGTTGTCTAGATATTGGAAACGGAAGGGTTCCTCATGCGCCATGATCTCACCCCATCATCGGCCTTTTCAAGACACAGCGGGCTCACCATTGCGCTCTGTTTTGCCTTTGATAAAAGTGCTATCTGATGTGCGTTCCGAGCGGAGTTTGACGGCACCATTTTTATGATGAAGGGAATGATATCGGTATATCAGAGGCGCGTGAAGCCTCGGAGGATGTCGATACGGCTGCGTGTCCGACGGGTCATGGATTGATTTCCCGCGGATTCGTTCGTGATGATGCCGACCCTCGGTCGAACGTAATGGATCGCTTATTCTGGGCCGCCGTCCGGACCGAGTGGCCAGCCAGGGTGACGGCGGCCGTCGTCTTGGGTACGTTTGTTTACCGGTCGATGCCGACCGACTCGACGCCGCGACCACGGCATCGCACTCTGACATCCCGGGCAACAACGAAACGTGATCGGACGCCGAAGGGTCATCAGACCCGCGATCCGCGAACCCCGTGTCATCCGCGGCTAAGACGCTACGCGGCACCTCATACTACAAATCCCGATATAACGGGTCCAACCAGCATTCAACCCCAGCGCTCGTGCTTGTCTCATGTTTGGTGAGTGTTGGTGAGTAGCGATTCAGCGTTGGACTGGGCTTGACTTCAATCTGATCTCGCCGCCGTGGCCGCCATGGCGCCACTCAATCGGCAGTGGACGTCCAGCATCATATATGATAGGCGTCGTAGTGCTGTAGCTCGGGCTTCATGACATCAGATCGGCGCAGATTGCACCAAGCCTGATCTTACGAAGCACTGCTTTGCTTCCGCGACAACCCCTTGTTCTCACTCTCACTCTGTCTCCCATCGATCCGATCGGCAACCACCGACCTTTACGTGCTTTCTGCACCGAGACTCCATCAAGTCCAGCCACGCAATCACGATGCCAGGCAGCAGCTTCTCGCTGCTGGCTCTGGCCGGCAGCGCAGTCGTACTCGGCACCATGGGTGTGCAGGTATCGTCGGCGACACCCTCCCAGCAGCAGTTTCCCGGCATCTTTAACGGGACGAATATAAATCCCGACTGCGAGGCGTCCAGCATGCCGTCTTTTATAATGTCGTATAAGATGTTTGTGCCCCGCGCGAAGCCGATGCATGTCTGGAAAAAGATCGGCAACCCGTATGACCTGACATGGACCGATCTGACGACTTTTCCTGATATTGACGAGCGCGTTCGAACGGTCATGCTAGAGGCAGTATCCGACCCCCAAAGCATAGTGGCCAGTCAAAGCCATCTATTCCCGGATACGTCCCTGTCCGGCACAGCGTCGCCTTACGATGCCCCAGACAACTATGGCTACTACGTGACGTCATCGCGAAGCCGTGACTTCTACAATTCGCTGGAGCTACTGCAGGTCTCAGTGGGCGCATGCAGCCCGTCTCTGCTGACCAATACGAACGATCTCCTTGCGAATAATCCCGAATACCGTCAGGATGATGACCCTGATGCGTGGACGATTACGCAGGTCGATTTCAACGTAACGGCCTGCTTGACGATGTCAACTTTCGGATCGGGCCGGAATGCCATCGCCTTCTTCGGGGAGGCCATTCAAAGAGGAATCACCAATCTGTACCCCGATGCCACTTCGACGTGCCTAGAAGCGCTAGCAGCGGGGGCGGCGACAACACCGACTGATGAGCCGTCGACTGACGAGCCGTCAACCGATGAGCCGTCGACCGATGAGCCGTCGACCGATGAGCCGTCGACCGATGAGCCGTCGACCGATGAGCCGTCAACTGACGAGCCGTCGACTGACGAGCCGTCGACCGATGAGCCGTCCATTGACGAGCCGTCGACCGATGAGCCGTCGACCGACGAGCCGTCGACTGATGAGCCGTCGACTGATGAACCGTCGACTGATGAACCGTCGACTGATGAGCCGTCGACTGACGAGCCGTCGACTGATGA
>ML014130.1:0-181699 GCA_003615045.1 Caulochytrium protostelioides | reverse complement strand
GGCCCAGGACATCGAGGACGTCAGTGCCGCCGTGTACCGCTTCAGCCACGTGGCGCAGCGCTTGAAGGTCGCGCTCGTGCAGCCAGGGACGCCGCCGCCCGCGCCGACGCCGCCACGCGATCCGCACGACGCGCTGGGCGACGAGCTGATCGATATCGACCTCGAGAGCAGCGCCGGCTGCGACAGCAGCATCGACCTCGAGACGCCGAGCGCGCTGACGGCGCTGGAAGCCGTCCGCGGCAGCGGGGCGGCGGTCCTACCCACGCTCGCGGCGCCGGTCGCGGCCTCCGCCACGCTGACGCCCGCGGCGTCGCCCGCGCCCTCTACGGCATCTTTGGCGTCTTCAGCGTCCGCGGCATCGGCGCGCCGCACGGCCGCAGCGCAAGCATCCCCGCCATCGAAGCCCGCGAAGCCCTCGAAGCCGCCGCGACCACGCGTCCCAACGCGGATGGTGCCGGTGCATCAGCAGGCGGACGCGGCGCTGCGGCAGATCCACGGAATCCTGATGGGCCTGCGGGCGCAGTTGATCGGCCCGGCGGAGGAGCGGCAGGACCCGCAGCTGCCGCCGGCGATCGACCGGCTCGTCGGCGCGCTGCGCGGCTTGCTCGCGCTCGTCGAGACGGTGCGCGACCCGGCATCGCGGACGGTCGGCGCCGACGGCCGTGCCGCCGCCGACCACCACCTGGACGTCCACAACATTGCATTGACGCTGTCGGCGCTGAGCCACGCGGCGACAACGGCGACCGCGGACGCGTCCAGGATTGCTTCGTATACGCACATGACGCTCGTGCTCGACAAGGCCGTGCAGGCCGTGACCGCCCTCGTGGGCGCGCTGCACACCGACATGGCCGTTCCGCGCCCGGCGGCGCCGATCCCAAGCCATGCGCGATCGAGCCAGGCGCAGCAACCGCAGCAGCAGCAGCAGCAGCAGCCGCAGCAGCAGCCGTCACTGCAGCCAGCAACGATGATGACCACGACGACGATGCGGCAGCCGCCATCGTCGATGCCGTCCATGTCGCAGTCACTCACGCCGTCGGCCCCAGGGCGCCCGGTCGTCAAGTATCCCCCGGCGCAGTTCCATCCGACGCATGCCACCTCGCGCACATTGCCGCGACCCGCGCTGGTGTCGTCACAGGCTTCATCGCATACGAAGACGCCGACACAGGCGCAGACGCAGCACGGCGGCACGCTGCCACGAGGCCGCGCGACGGCGGTGCCGCCGCCGTCCCAGCCGGCCCTTTCGGGCCCGGCGCGCCTGCCCTCGCCGCCGACGCCGCAGGGCCTCTCGCCGCCTCACAACAAAGACGCCGCGCCACTTGCCGACGCGGCGGCGGCGGAGGCGGCGTCCAGCCGGTCGCTGCGGATCAGCACCCACTGGACGACGCGCGACTTGACGCCGCCCCCGCCGCGGCCGCGGCCGCCCGACGGGACGCTGCCGCGGCCCTCGGAGCGCCGGCCATCGGTGCCCATCACAGCCGAACCGACCCCGCCGCCGCTGGTCCCGGGCCCGACCCTGCCTGCCGTCGCGGCCGACGCGGCCGTCCCGGACGCCGCGTCGACCGCGGCAGCCCCGAGTGGGCAGCCGATGCGCGCGCGCACGCTGACACGGCCGCGGGCCAACACGCTCGCGACGCCGCACAGCACGATCCCCAGCCTGCCGCTCGGGACGGCGACGTACCACGCGTCGGCGATGCAGGAGGGGCCCCCGCCCTCGGCGCGGCTCGACGTCATCTGCGAGATGCCGGTCGCCGTCACGGTGGCGGGGCCCTTTGAGCCGTCGGCGCCTGCCGCCAGGCCGCCGTCGCCGGCCGAGGACCGCGACGACGGGAGCCGCGGCGATGACGCGGCGCGCGGGGACGAGGATGACAGCGACGACGACGCGGCGGCGTCCGTTTTGGCGTCGTGGCACGAGCGCGCGCGCCGGTCGTCGGCGTCCGCGAGCAAGCTGCAGAAGCTGCTCGGCGTCGACCTCTCGCCGGCGGGCATGATCGCGACGGCGCCGGCGGCCGGCCAGGGCGGCGCGGACGGGCTGCTCGGCTCGCCCGCCGTGCCGCCGCAGAGCCGCCGCGGCTCGAGCGGCGCCTTCTCGTTCTCGGCGCTGTCGCTCGCGTCGGGCTCCGGCGGCCACGCGGCGCCCGGCAACACGTCGACGCCCGTGCTGCCCATGACCGGCGTCTGGGCCAGCGACGACGGGCAGGGCGACCTGATCCTGACGATGGAGGGCGCGGTCCGCGGCGGCACGCTCGAGGCGCTCGTGAAGCGGCTGACGCCGCACGCGCCGCTGAACGGCCCCGAGTTCCTGCAGGCGTTCCTCCTCACGCACCGCACGTTCGTCACGCGGACGCACCTGGTGCGCATGCTGATCCAGCGGTTCTGGGACCCGATGCGGCCGGCCGCCCGCGCCGAGCTGGAGGCGCTCGCCGAGGCCGGCTCGCCGCTCGTGACGCCGGCCGCGTGGGCGCGCTGGTCGCACGCGGTGCGCGACCCCATCCGTCTGCGGGTGCTCCACGTGCTGCAGCAGTGCCTCAACACGTACCGGCCCGGCGAGACGAGCCCGGACGACGTAGCCGCGCTGACGCACGTCACGGCCTTCGCCAACGCGCTGCAGGCCGACCCGGCGACCCATCGCAGCGGCACGGCGCTCGCGCGCGCCGCGTGTGAGGCGCACGCCCGCGCCCACACGGCCGTCACGCGCTCCTACCGCTCGCTGTCGGCCTCGACGGCCGGCACGACGCCCGCCACCGGCGCCGGCGCCGCGGAAGCTGCTGAGGCGGCGTCGGCATCGGCATCGGCGCTGTCGGCATCCGCGTCATCGCCACCGGCGCCGGCGCCGCCGCCGCCTGCGTCGTCGGCGTCCGCGTCGGCGCGCAAGTCGCTCACGAGCGCGCTGTCGGGTGGCAGTCTGGCGGCGCTGTCGGCATCGCTGACGACATCGAGCACGACGTCGAGCACAAGCAGCAGCAGCAGCAGCAGTAGCAGCAGCAACAGCAGTAACAGCAGCAGCAGCAGCAGCAGCAGCAGCAGCCATCACCCCCACGCGTCGCACCTGGGGCTGAGCGCGAGTGCGCTGCCGGACGTGATGCGACGGCATGCGAGCTGGCGGCCGCGGCCGCTGCAGCGCGTCACGGACCTCGAGCCGAGCGACGTCGCGCGGCAGCTGACGGTCGGCGAGTACAAGGTGTTTGCGCGGTGCCGCAGCACGGACCTGCTCAAGCAGACGAACCCCAAGATGGCGATGAGCGGCGACGTGCTGCGCGTCAAGGCGCTGAGCGAGCGCTCGAACGGCATCGTGGCGTGGATCGCCGCGACCGTGCTGGCCGAGGCGGAGGTCAAGCGGCGTGCGGAGCTGCTGCGGTTCTTCATCAAGGTGGCGCAGACGCTGCGCGGGCTCAACAACTTCAACACGCTGCAGAGCGTGCTGGCGGGGCTCGACGCCGTGGCGATCCACCGGCTGCGGCGGTCGTGGGACGCCGTGCCGAGCCGCACGCTCGCGACGTGGACGGCGCTGAAGGAAGGGATGTCGCCGGCGCGCAACTTTGCGGCGTACCGAGACGCGTTCGAGGCGGCGGCGACGCCGCGCATCCCGTTCATGGGGCGCACGCTGACGGACCTGCGGTTCGCGGAGGACGGCAACCCCAACTTCCTCGATGCCGAGCGGACCGTCATCAACTTCAGCAAGCGCATGCTGCAGGCGAGCATCCTGTCGCGGGTCGAGCAGAGCCGCATCGCGTATGCGATCGACGTGAACCCGACGGTGCAGCAGTGGCTCAGCACGCAGTGCGAGACGGCGCACCGCACCTGGGACTCGCAGACGCAGTACGACGTGAGCTGTCGCCTCGAGCCGCGCGAGTCGCATCCGACCCCGGCCTCGCTCGCAACGAGCGGGGTCTCGCGGGCCACGACGACCGCCGGCTCGGCGAGCTCGCCGCCGGGCCAACCGAGCGTGCGGGCCTCGTCGTAGTCGACTGTTCGTTGTATCCATGGAAGTCTAATTCAGGAGGGTCGTTCATATCTTGAGTCCAGGCGCCCGCCCGCCCTTGCTCGTGGTCGGGCAAGCTCATGGAGGTCATGCATCGCTGGACGGATGACCGTTTGACCTTGGTGCTGCTCGTGGATCATGAACCATCCGCGAGAGGTTGTCGTCGGAGGATCCCCCCGTCCCGCCCGTCAGCCCAGCGCGAGGCGTGTCGGGGGACGGCCCCCGCACAGGCCCTCCACCTTCGTTGGGCTGGTCTCCCTCGACGAGCCAAATCTGCAGGAGCCGCGCATACGCTCTCGATGCGAGGCGCTGCGCACGTCTGCCAGCGAGACGGGCATCGAGCCCTCCCGTCGCCGCCGCCGTGCTCGTGCTCGTGCTCGTGCTCGTGCTCGTGCTCGTGCTGGGGCTTCACTCCAGAAGGGCGGGCGACCCCTCCGTCCTGGGCCGATGCTTGGCGCTGGGCCCGCGGCGCTCGTCGGCTCCTCGCAGCACACCACTCAGCGCTACGGGGGTGGAAGGGCCCCGGCGGACCGGCAGCAGCACGGCGCAGCGGCCGCCTGGCCCGGCCGCATGCGGCCCCCGGGCGCGGCCGATCAGCGGGCACTGCCGACGGCCCTGGCGCGGCCTTGGCGCGGCCACACGCGCTGCGACGCCATGCGCCGGCGCGCCTCAGCAGCAGCAGCAGCAGCAGCAGCAGCGCGCCTCCGGCAGAAGCCTGCCGGCAGCGCGGTCCGGGGAGGTCTGCCGCGCGCCGGTGGCCCGCGACGGCCCCCGCCGGCGAGTCGACCCCGGACGCCCCGAGGGCGAGCCGCGATGGCGCGACGCCGACGGCGCTGACGGACGCGCCGAGCCGTGCCGCGCCGTGCGGCGCCGCGACCGGCGGCGGTCCGCGGTCCGTGTCACGCATGGCGAGGTGGGACAACCGCCGCGCCGTGCCGCGCAGGTCGTGGCGGCCGGAGGGCGGGCCCGGACCCCGGCATCCCCCACCGCCTGCAGGCGACCCCGGCGAGGCCAGCAAGCAAGCGAGCGAGCGAGCGAGCGAGCGAGCAGCACGACACGCCCGCTGGTCAGGCCATGGTGTCCGAGTATGACGCATCGCGCACGCATGAAAAAATCAACAAAAAATCAAGGTCGACCACGGCCCGAAGGGGGCATGACCCATCCAACGGCCAGGATGCCATCGCCGACGCCGCATCGTGGCCTTATCCCGTGCACGGACGCGGGCCGATCTTCCGTCTCGCTTTTCACGCGTTCATTGCCTGGTCGCCCGCGCCATCGGAGCCCTGGTTGTCGTGCCACCTTGATTTGCTGCCGCCGCTCGAGCCCGTCGCGCGCTGCTCGTGTTGCGTCCCCCCTCGTGTCCTCCTCGCTTCGCCCGCCGCTCCGTTGACGCGATGCGGGGTCCCGCCGCCGCCGCGTCGCGCCGCGCCGCGCGCTCCTGGCCGATGCTGCTGCTCTGCACGCTGCTGGGCCTGAGCCTCGTGCACCTCCAGGCGCCGTCCACGGCGGCCGCCGCCGCCGCCGCCGCTGGCGCGCGCCGGGAGGCCGAGTCGACGGGTCCGCCGGGCGCCGTGCAGCGCATGATGTACCCGCACACGCGCTCGTTTGCGGCCGAGCCGACGTCCGTTCCGGTCGTTGTGCGTGTCCCGCGCAACATGCCCGCGGACGCCGCCATGGCGAGCGCGGCGTCGGCGGGCGAGTTCGCGCCCACGACGGCGGCGCCGTCGGGCCGCCTGCACGACGAGCAGTCCCGCTCATACTCCATGCCCACGGCGCACGGCGCACTCTCGGGGCAGGTCGCGCCGCCGGCGCCGCCGGCCGGGCCGGTCGTGCCCCTCTCCGTCGCCATGAACGCCGCCAACGCCGCCACGACCGCCGTCTCCAGCGCCTCCAACTACTGGACCAGCCGGCGCGCCGACGCTCCCGGGACGGCGCCACACAGCGCGGCCGCTGCGGTCAATGCTGCCGGCACCGTCGCGCGGTCCCGCGACGCGCGTCCGCCGGCGGCCGTGGCGCCGCAGCGTCCGCGCACGACCGATGCCGGGCAGGATGGCCTGTTCGCGTCGGCCCTCGGCCCCGCGTCGGCGCGCGTGCAGCGGCCGGTCGACGGCGACCGCCTGGCGTGGCCCGCGTGGGCCGACGCGGAGGCCGAGGCCGACCCCGCGGCCACGCCGACGCTGCGTCCGGGCGCGCGCTTGGCGCAGTCGGTCGAGTCGAAGGTCGTGGCGCCCGTGACGCCGATGGAGAGCACGGAGGACCCGCCGATCTACGAGCGCATCTCGCAGCGCCGCATCGACTGGTCGCTCGGCATCTTTGCCATCATCATCATCATCCAGGGCATCTACCTGACGTTTGTCGGGCACCGCCTCGTGCGCATCATGATCTTCCTCGCCGGATTCTACGCGGGCGCCCTCATCGCGTACGCCGTGCTCGTCAACGTCGAGCGCAACCGCGGCGTGCCCATCGACGCGTGGATCTGGTTCATTGCCATCCTACTCTCGGGGATCCTCTTCGGCGCGATGCTGCTGTGCCTCTACCGCGTGGGCCTCTTCATCCTCGGCGCGCTGCTCGGCCTCGTGATCGCCATCGCCATTCTCTCGCTGCGCTCGCAGGGCCTCATCCACTCCGTCGCGGGCCGCGCCGCCTTCCTCGCGCTCATGGCGCTCGCCGGCGGCATCGCCATTCTGTTCCTCGAGCGGCCCGTCATGATTATCGCCACCGCCGTGCTCGGCTCCTATGCCGCCTTCTACGGCATCGACCTCTTTGCCGGCACCGGGTTTGCCGACGCCCTGCCCGAGTTCCTCGGCGCCGGCAACGGCTACGACCTCACCGGCCCGGTCGGCGGCATGCTCATCGGCTGGCTCGTCTTCTGCCTCCTGGGCATGAGCTACCAGTTCTACTCGGCCTACCGCGACACCCTCGGCCTTCCGGGCAGCCGCAAGTGGTGACCCGGGCCCCTCTCTGTTTCATAGTCTTCCCTCTCCTGCTTCTTCGTACTTCGACATCCCCTCAAGCCGTTGGCGATAACCGCCGCTGATTTCTTTTTTTATTTTCGTTTCCTATTTCTCGACCAATCCTATCGGTTGCTTTGTTGTTTTGATGCATCGAAGCACGGCGCCATCATGCGCGTCACGGGGCCAACACTTCAACGCTAGCGGCGTTGGAACTGCACGCGCCGGATCTGGTGGGCCCGCTCCGAGGCCTGGTGGCGCCCCGTCGCGATGTAGAGATCGAACCGCTCCCGCGCGCGCGCCAGGAACGCCGCTTGGTCCACGAAGCCGCCGCGCGTCGACCGCACGAGCTCGGCCTTCTCCTCCGACCGCTCCATGAACGCCTCCCAGTCCCGCTGCGAGTAGGCCATCGCCGTGCGCTTCGGCGGCTCCGCCGCCGCCGCCGCCGACGACGCCGCGGGGATGTCCAAGCCCCACGCGATGGCGAGCGCCATCAGCTTGTCGAGGGGCCGCCTGCCAGGCGCGGCGCGGCGCGGGGGGCGTCGGCGCGGCCGGAAGCGCGCGGGCACGGGCGTCGGCGGCGGCGCCGCGTCGGTCGTCGCGCCCGACGCCGCCACGCGGACCCAGCGCGCCGCGGGGCCGTCGACCCGCGTCCACGGCGGCAGGTCGCGGGAGGCCGCATCGTCGCTCGCGTCAGCGGGGTCCTCCCATAGCGGCGCGTCGGGGTCGCGGAGCGCCGGGTCTTCCCACCGCGCGTCTGGCACGATCCGCGGCTTGGCGGTGACCATCGTCGTCGTCGTCATGGAGGGCGCTGGAGGCTGCAGCGTCGCCGCCGCCGCCGCCGCCTTACGACGCGCGGGCCGCGTCGGCTTGGCCGGCTTGGCCGGGGTGTGCTGACCGGCATCGTCGTCGCCGGCGCTCTCGTCGTCGGCGTCGGCGTCGGCACGGAGGCGGGCGTCCGCCTCGGCGTCCGCCTCGGCATCCGCCTCGGCGTCCTCCATCTGGAAGCTCGCGTCCGAATCGGTCCACATGGCTTCGTCCTCGTCACCGATCTCCGTGTCGTCGGTCGGGCCACGATCGGTGCTCTGGCGCGCCGCAGGGCGGGACCGCGCCGGCGCGGCGCCCACCGCGGCAAGCCAGTCGATGTCGGGGCCGTCACCCTCAAAAGCATACGGGTCGTCGTCATCGTCATCGTCGCTCGCTTCCACGTCGCTCTGGAATGCCATCGGCACCGGCGGTCGTGGCCGCGGCCGCGGCGTTGATAGCGGCCCCCATGACGTGGCCGACGGCCGCGGAGCCGATGGCAGCGCCGCTGGTTTGGTTGGCGGCGGCGCCGCTGATTTGACCGATGGCGGCGCCGCTGGTCTGGCGGGCGACGGCGCCGCTGGTTTGGCCGATGGCGTGGCCGCTGATTTGGCGGATGGCGGCCCTGCTGGTTTTGCGGACGACGGCGCCGCTGGTTTAGCCGGCGTCTGCGCCGTTGGTCTGGCGGGCGATGGCGCGACCGGCTTGGCGGGCGCCGGCGCTGCCCATGGGCGGGATTGGACAGCGGGCAGCGCCGTCCCAGCGGCGCTCACGGGATGTGGGGTGGCGGACGGGACGGCGCGCGCGGGAACAGCGACGGGTGCTGCGGCCGCGCGCGTCGCCCTCGGTGCCGCCGCGAGTGTTGCCACCGGTGCCAGGACGGCCGTGGGCACCGCCGGAGCCGCGGCCGTCATCGGCGTCGACGACAAGGGCACCGACGACGTGGCCGCGGCAGCGACGGTCTGGAGGCTCTTGATGGTCTTGGCCATGACGGCGGTCGAGAAGGACGCCGCGGCATAGAGCGACTGTATCATGGACCGCGGCGCGTCGTCGGGCGGGTGCACGAGACGGTGCTCGACCGGCGGGGCCGCGGCCGTCGGCACGGGCGCCGCGGGCTCCGGCGACGGCGTCCATGGCGCGGCCACGGTCGCCCTGAGGACGCCGCCCGCGGCGCCGCCGCCGGGAGGCGCATCGCCCCACCTCGCGGCGAGCGCCGCGTCGCCGTCCCACCGGTGCGCGGCGGCGCCGCGGCGGGCCTCGCTCTCGCGGAGAGCCTGGCGCGCCCCGGCGCTCGCGAGCTCGTCCTTGATGTCGCGGGCGACGGCGTCCACGGCGTCAACCGCCGCAAGCACGCCGTCGGCGCCGGGATCGCAGGGACTTGGCGGATCGAGCACGATCGGGGAGGGCGGGCGGGCGGCGTCGGCGGCGGGCAGCGCGATCGGCGACGACGAGGTCAAGTCGATGACCTCCAAGGACGGCGGGCGCGGCGGCACGCGGCGGCGGCGGCGGCCCGCCATGGAGATAGCGCCACGTGCGCGGAGGAGGGTCACCCCGTGAATGACCCAGGGAACCGCAACGACCGCAACAAGAGCGCGGGGCGTCGTCGCCTGGAGGCCTCAAGCGAATGCTACCAGAACGTGTCGCAAGCACGCGGGGCCGGCCACGCCGTATCCGCATCATGAACCGACGATACCTTCACGTGTTCCCCGTCCCCGTCACGAACGACATTCCCCGGATGCGCTGGGTCGTGCTCGGCCTTCAGGTCCGCGGCGGACGCGGCGGCTTGAGCGTGACGCCGGATCGCCGCTCGGGCGGCTTTGGCCGGCGAGACAGCGGGACCCCTGGTGGCTCGTGGGCGGGCGGGCGGGCGTCGGAGCTTGGGGGCGGCAGCGAGTCGGCGGCGTCGGAGCCGGATCGCCGGAGTCGGAAATCGCGAGCCGGAGCCGGAAATCGCGACCTGGCGTCGGAAATCACGATCTGGCCTCGGGAACCACCATCGGGCTGCAGCGATAAGCCTGCGTCACGCCGCCACACCGCCACCGATGCGGGCTCCGCATCCGCATCGGCGGCCGATGCGGGATGAGCCAGACAAGGCCAGCACGCGCACCCCTGCACGACGGCCGCCGCTGCCCGCGCGGCGCCGGCGGCGGCGGCGGCTTATCGCGGCGTCGGCGTGTTTGTTGTTGGGCATGGGTCGCGGTCCCCTCGCAGCGGCCGCGACACCCGTCGCAACGAGGGCGCCAGCACGACCGCTTGCACGACCACCACCACGAAAGCCGTCACGCGCTGGGCTGCTGGGCTGACGACCCCCCGGATCAGGCACCCGCTCGCGAGCGATAAGTCGCGTCGATCCTTCCCACGGCGGCTCGCTCGCTGCCGCGCGGGAGCGCGGGAGCGCGGATGATCCGCCACGAACGAGGGCGGCAGCCGCATTTAGCACGCCGGAACGAACCGTCTCGACAGGATCGCGGGTTCCAGCGCCGTCCAATGATCAGGGATGCGGGTCCAGGGGCAACGCGACCACGCCGTGACGCCCATCGCTGTGGGGACGCGCAAGAGTGGGCATCGACTGGCGATTCAGTCATCGTCTAGATCCCGGATCGCCGCCGTCGCATCGCTCGTCGTTGCTCGTCGTTGCGAGTCCTCGTCCTTTCCAGCTTCTTGCCTCGCGCGACCTCTGAGCCAGGATGACGCTCCGGCGCTGGTCGGCGCTGTCGGCGCGCTGCCGCGCGGCCTACCGCTCGTCGGCGCCGGCGATGCCCGCGCTGCCGCGCACGATGGCCCCGTCGGTCCTGCCGGCGCTGCATCGCTCGTTCATGGCCACGGCCGCGGCGCGCTCGGCATCGCTGCCGCGGCCGAACCCCGTGTTCGACCAGCTCGACACGTTTCCGCGGCGCCACATCGGCCCCGACCACGCGGACATCGCGGCGATGTGCCAGCAGCTGGGCCACGCGACGCTGGAGGCCTTCACGGCGGCCGTGATCCCGCCGTCGATCCAGCTCAAGCGCCCGACGCGGCTTGGCCCGGCGATGCCCGAATCCGAGGTCATCGACCGGCTCCGCTTCATCGCGGCCAAGAACAAACCCTTCAAGTCCTACATCGGCATGGGCTACACGGACACGACCACGCCGCCCGTCATTGCGCGCAACATCCTCGAGAACCCGGGCTGGTACACGCAGTATACGCCATACCAGGCCGAGATCGCGCAGGGCCGCCTCGAGTCGCTGCTCAACTTCCAGACGATGGTCGCGGACCTCACCGGCCTGCCGATGGCGAACGCGAGCCTGCTCGACGAGGGCACCGCCGCGGCTGAGGCGATGATCATGGCCATCACGTTCCACAACCGGAAACGCCGCATCTTCTTTATCGACAAGAACTGCCACCCGCAGACGATCGCGTGCGTCCGCACGCGCGCCGACGCCTTCCCGGACGCCGTCCACGTGATCGTCGGCGACGCCGAGCACTTCGACTTCGACGCCAACCGCGGCCACCTCGCGGGCATCCTGCTGCAGTACCCGGGCAGCGACGGCCGCGTCGTCGACCTGGCGCCGCTCGTGGCGCGCGCCAAGGCCGAGGGCGCGCTCGTGGCCGTCGCGACGGACCTGCTTGCGCTGACGCTGCTCAAGCCGCCGGGCGAGTTCGGCGCCGACATGGTGCTCGGCAACAGCCAGCGCTTCGGCGTGCCCATGGGCTACGGCGGCCCGCACGCCGCGTTCTTTGCGGTGCGCGAGCCCCTCAAGCGCCGGCTGCCCGGCCGCATCGTCGGCGTGTCGCGCGACACGCGCGGCGAGCGCGCCTACCGGCTCGCGCTGCAGACGCGCGAGCAGCACATCCGCCGCGAGAAGGCCGCGTCCAACATCTGCACCGCGCAGGCGCTGCTGGCCAACATGGCCGCCATGTATGCCGTCTATCACGGCCCGCACGGCCTGCGCGCCATCGCGGCCCGCATCCACGGGCTGACGACCGTCATGGCCGAGGGCATCCGCCGGCTCGGGCATACGGTCAAGCACCCCCACTACTTTGACACGCTGCTCGTCGAGCTGCAGTTCGAGGCCGAGGAGCTCGTCGCCGCCGCCGCCGAGCGCCAGATCAACGTCCGCCCCGTGGACGCGCGCACGATCGCCCTCACCTTCGACGAGACCACGAGCCGCGACGATCTGCAGCGGCTGCTCAAAGTCTTTGCGACCGCCAACCTCGAGTCCTCGTACCGTCTCGGGTCGACCTCGGATCTCGTCGAGGACGTGCCGAACCTCGACGCCATCGCCGCCGATCTTGGCCTCGTCGCCGCGGCGCCCCCTTCGGACGCGATGGGCCCCATCGACCCGACCGCCGACATGATCCCGCTGCCGGACGGGCCCATCCCCGCCGCGCTTCGCCGCACGACGCCGTTCCTCACGCACCCCGTCTTCAACGCCTACCACAGCGAGACCGAGCTGCTGCGCTACATCACGCACCTGCAGAGCAAGGACCTCAGCCTCGCGCAGGCGATGATCCCGCTCGGCTCGTGCACCATGAAGCTCAACGCGACGACCGAGATGCTGCCCATCTCGTGGCCCGAGTTCGCAGGCCTGCACCCGTTCGCGCCCATCACCCAGGCCTCCGGCTACCGCACCATGATGCAGGAGCTCGAGTATGCGCTCGGCGAAGCGACCGGCTTCGACCAGATCAGCCTGCAGCCCAACTCGGGCGCGCAGGGCGAGTACACCGGCCTGCGCGTGATCCGCGCGTACCTGCAGAGCCAGGGCCAGGGCCACCGCGACGTCTGCCTCATCCCGGTCTCGGCGCACGGCACGAACCCGGCCTCGGCCGCGCTCGCGGGCTTCCAGGTCGTCACGATCCGCTGCGAGCCCTCGGGCAACCTGGACCTCGCCGACCTGCGCGCCAAGGCGACGCAGTACCAGGACCGCCTGGCGGCGACCATGATCACGTACCCGAGCACGTACGGCGTCTTTGAGGACGGCATCGTCGAGGCCTGCGCCATCGTCCACGCTGCTGGTGGCCAGGTCTACATGGACGGCGCGAACCTCAACGCGCAGCTGGGCCTCTGCAATCCGGCCGAGATCGGCGCGGACGTCTGCCACCTCAACCTCCACAAGACGTTCTGCATCCCGCACGGCGGCGGCGGGCCGGGCATGGGCCCCATCGGCGTCAAGGCCCACCTCGCGCCCTTCCTCCCGGGCCACCCGATCGTCCGCACCTCGACCGAGCTCGGCATCGGCCCCGTCTCGGCGGCGCCCTTCGGCTCCGCCAGCATCCTGCCCATCTCGTGGGCATACCTCAAGATGATGGGCGACACGGGGCTGCGCCAGGCGACGCAGGTCGCGCTGCTCAACGCCAACTACATGCGCCACCGCCTCGCGCCGCACTACAAGGTCCTGTATACCTCGCCCGCGGGCTACTGCGCGCACGAGTTCATCCTGGACGTGCGGCCGATCACCGACGCCACGGGCATCGACAACGTCGACATTGCCAAGCGCCTGCACGACTACGGCTTCCACAGCCCGACCATGTCCTTCCCGGTGCCCAACACGCTCATGATCGAGCCCACCGAGTCCGAGAGCAAGGCCGAGCTGGACCGCTTCTGCGACGCGATGATCGCCATCCGCGCCGAGATCCGCGCCATCGAGGCCGGCGACCAGCCCCGCGAGAACAACGTGCTGACCAATGCGCCCCACCCGATGGCCGACCTGCTCGCCGGCACGTGGGACCGTCCCTACTCGCGCGAGCAGGCCGCCTACCCGCTGCCGGCGCTGCGCTACAAGAAGCACTGGCCGACGACGACCCGGATCGACGATACCTACGGCGACCGCAACCTGATCTGCAGCTGTCCGCCTATTGATGCTTTCGAGAGCCTGCTGGGCGGCGCGGCGGTCCCGCCGTCGTCGTCGTCGTCGTCGTCGTCGTCGTCGTCCATCGACGCCAAAGCTTAAGCAGGATCCGACAAGAGTCTCGAGATACCAGATAAATAAAGGCGCTGATCTGTATAACAACCACATCACGGCAAAAAAAAAGAGGGTGAGGGAGAAGCCATGAAAGCGGGAAAGGTCAGCATAGAGGGGACCAGCAAGGCGGGCGTCGGTTGATTTCGAGAACGGTCAGGACCGCATCAGCATCACCCTTAGCATCAGCATGGAGGAGGACGTGGCGATTTAGGCCTTGCCGCTGGCCTGCATGGCGCGGAGCATGTAGGCGCCGAGCTGGGCCGGCGACGGGGAGACGAGGACACCGGCGCGCTCGAGCGCGGCGACCTTGTCCTCAGCCTTGCCCTTGCCGCCGGCAACGATGGCGCCGGCGTGGCCCATGCGGCGACCCGGCGGCGCGGTGCGGCCCGCAATGAAGGACACGACGGGCTTCGGGTTCTGGCGCGTCAGGTTGTGCTGGATCAGGTACTCGGCGGCCTCCTCCTCGGCCGACCCGCCGATCTCGCCGATGAGCACGATGCCCTCGGTGCCCTCGTCGGCGAGGAAGAGCTTGAGGCAGTCGACGAAGTTGGTGCCGTTGAAGGGGTCGCCGCCGATGCCGATGCAGAGGCTCTGGCCGAGGCCCGCCTGGGTGGTCTGGTTGACGGCCTCGTAGGTGAGGGTGCCCGAGCGGGACACGATGCCGATCGTACCGGGGGTGTGCACGTGGCCGGGCATGATGCCGATCTTGCACGCGCCGGGGCGGATGATACCGGGGCAGTTGGGCCCGATGAGACGGGTCTTGCTCTGGGTCTGGAGCGCCTGGGTCACGCGGACCATGTCGTGCTGCGGGATGCCCTCCGTGATGGCCACGACGAGCGGGACCTCGGCTTCGATGGCCTCCAGGATGGCCGCGGCGGCGCCCGGCGGCGGCACGTAGATCACGGAAGCGTCGGCGCCCGTCTGCTGGCGGGCCTCGGCGACCGAGCCGAACACGGGCAGGCCGAGGTGCTGCTGGCCGGCCTTCTTGGGCGAGACGCCGCCGACCATCTGCGTGCCGTAGGCGATCGCCTGCTCGGAGTGGAAGGTGCCCTGCTTGCCCGTGAAGCCCTGGCAGATGACCTTCGTGTCCTTGCCGATGTTCATGTTCAGCGCGGTGCTGCTGTACCCGCCATGGCGGGCCGTCGATGTCGCAAACGTGCGAGTGGCTGTGGAGCGCGATCAACCATCGATCATTGTGAACCATACCCGACGATCATGGGATCAGGTGAGAGCGCATCACCCGATGCAGATGTCAGATACGTTGCCGATCCGATGGGCGGGGGCGGCAAGACCAAAGAAGAAAAAGAGAGTCATGAGGGTGAGTCCGCGAGTTCGCGAGGGGGAAGCCCAGTGGGGCGGCTCAGGCGGCGTCGAGCCCTGGACGGGCCCACAAGGCATACGACGAGCATTCCAATCGGCATCTTCCGATGAAGCCGCATCGCACCGCATCGCATCGCATCGCATCGCATCGCATCGCATCTCCCAGCGACACGACGGTCAGACGATAGGGCGATGCAGCCCGTCGGCCGTTGCTGGAGCAGCCCGCCATCGGGAAGAGCCGCGTTTCATGCGCGATGGCGCTCGCCTGGGGGGGGACCAACGTTACCACGCGCAGCGGCGGCCTGGCGGAGACCAAGACGGAGCATGGTGGCGGGATGGTGAGAAGGCGAGGACAGCGGCGGTACGGTGAAGAGGAGGGGAAGCGCGTCGACGGGGCACGAAGGGCCAGAGCAGCGAGGCGAAGCAGCGGTCAGCGAAGCAGCGAAGCACGGGCGACCTCCGGACATGAGCGCGCGTCGTCGGCCGCACCAGCGAGTCGTCTGCGCGGCCGCGCGACGCGGCAATGGCGAGACTCCAGCGCCACGGCGCGTCGCCATCCGCGCGCGAGCGAAACACATGGCCTGCTCATGGCATGATGGACTTGCAGGTCGGCCCGGCAGCGTCCCTTCCCGTCGTCCCGGCGTGCGCGGCGCCCGGCCCGGCGACGGCCCGGGTGTGCGGCCTCGAGTCCTGGCGCGGCGCTCACGCGTTAGCGTCGTTACCAGGGGCCCGCTCTCGGCCGCCGCAGGCAGCGCCGCTGAGCGAGCGCCGCTTCGATTCCTTCGAGACGCCGCCTGCCAAGCGACCGCGCGTGGCTCGGCCCAGCAAGCGCAAGACCAGCAAGAGACAAGCCGCCTCGGCATTCAACGACTAACAAGACAAAGCGACCGGCTTAAGCCGCCGACGAAGCGGCGCTTTCGAGAGGCGAACCGGCGATGCAACCGAATGTCACGGGACGAAGCTCTTCGGATAGCGCGCATGGCTCAGCGCGGGCCACCCCGATGGGCCCTGCTTCGCCACAGCGCGGGGATCGATGCCTGGACGCATACGAGCATTCCTGTTCCGAAGCGCCAAGCGACGCCGACCGTGATGGCCCAACCATTCGTCATCGAGACGTCGGCATCATGCGTCTGCACGGAGTCCGCATCGGACTTCTCCGACTATACCTCTGCCCAGACAGACATGTGCCACCACGCGACGGAGCGCATCGCCGCGAGGGCCGGTGAGTCATGCGCCCCCGGTGAGCGACGAATCGGCACGGCGTGGCATCGGGGGCGCTGGCACGCGCCTTCGCAAGGGAGGAGGAGCCCATACGGGCCCGTCCCGCCCGAGCCAGCGGCGGATCGCCCATCCCCATGCCAACGCGCGTCAACAGATCTCCACATCGAGCGCTTCCAACAAATCACCAGCATCATACGCCATCAGCATGGCAAAGACGTGAAACGAAGCACGTATCACCGTCTCCCACCTCTCCTCGTCAGAGTGCTCTGGTCCTCAACGCACCAATCCACCGGATACCACCTGATACGCTGCCACCTAGCCGCCTTCGCCATTGCTGGTTGCCTGCAGACCCCCCCGGCGATGCCCGCGTCGCACCTCACGCCATCTCCGACGCGTCGCATCCCCTGGTGGCCCCGGCGTGCGTGATCAGCCTCCACACCGCCAACCATGCTTGGGCCACCCCGATGGCAGGCGGCCATGGCCCGCGCTCTGGCGCCGTCCAGGCCGTCCTCTCCCACCCTGTCCTGCCGCCCGATCGCCGTGCCATGCGGCGTGTGTGACGGCCTTCCCGTCACTGCGGTGCGGGCAAGACGGCTGTCCGCTGCGCGTCTCCCGTCGTCCGCCACGTCGCCGCGGCGGCATACGCCATGGCAGGCGACTCCCGCGCCGCGCTTGGAGACGCTCGCCGTCCTGACGCCGGCGGCAGCCGTTTCGCCGCCGCGGGCGCCGCTCTGCCGCTCACTGCACCCGTCGCCGCCGCGCGATCCGACGTCGCCGTTCACGTCGCCTTGGTCGTCGTCGTCGTCGTCGTCGTCGTCGTCGTCGTCGTCGTCGTCGTCGTCGCCATATGCTTCCGAACCGAGCCCATCGGCCGCGACGAGGGCAGCAGCCGCCGCACAGCCGCTGGCCGCATCGACACCGCCCCAGCCGCGGCCGGCGACGCCGGTGTCGCTGAGCGCGGCGCACCGGGGGCCCTCGCACCGCGCGTACCGGACGATGCAGCAGGGCTTCTCGTTCGACACGTACAAGCTCGTGCGGCACCTCGAGTCGCAGGGCTTCCGCCGCGGCCAGGCGGTCGCCATCATGCGCACCGTCAACGCGCTCCTGGTCGACAGCCTGGCGCGGCTGCGCAGCACGATGCTGACGAAAGCCGCCCATGAGAACGAGACGTACCTCGCGAAAGCGCGGCTCCAGGAGTTCCGTGACGAGCTGGCGCTCCTGCGGCGCAGCGAGACGGCGAGCCTCAAGGCCGAGGCGGAGCATACCGCGCGCGCCCTCGAAACCCTGCGCACGCAGTTCGCCGACATGGCGTCGTCGCTCAAGGCGGACGTCAGCATGGACCTCAACCACGCGCGCGCCGAGGGCCGCGAGGCCGCCGCCGGCACCGACCTCGCGATCCAGGAAGCGCGGCACCGCCTCGCGGTCCGCCTCAGCGGCCTCCGCGCCCGCGTCGAGACGATGAAGGTCGCGAGCATCGCGCAGGTCGTCTACGTCGCGCTCGGCACGCTGGCGTTGGTGCTCGCCGTCGAGCTGCTGCTCCCGCCGCCGCCCAAGCCGCCGCCCGCCGCCGGCGGCCTCGTCGCGCCCCTCGGCGCCTTCCCGCACCCATTCCGTCCCGCCGCCGCCCCGGCGACGCCGGGGCCGAACGGCCACCCTGCGGCGTCCGGCGCGGCCGGCAGCCCCGCAGCGGGTACGCCTGCGAACGGCCGGCCCGCGGACCCCGCCGCCGCAGGCACGCTGCCGGCCGCCGGTGCTGGCGGGGTCCCGGCGGCCGCGGCAGGCCACGGCGCGACAGCTTCCCATGGCCGGGGTCCTGACGACGGGCAAGGGGCCTATGAAACGCTGCTCCAGGGCTAGAGAGGCGCCTGACGCTCCTAGCGATGCCTACGAGTCCTCATCATAAAACATCGGATGAGATATGGATTTTGATATTTGGGGATGTCGCATCGACCGCCCGTGGGCGCCAATCGGCGCGTCGGCGTCGCGGCGTCACGGCGTCTAGGCGGCCTTCGCAGCCGCGCTCGGGGCCGTGAAGGTGGCACTGAGGTCATCCAGGGCAGCGTGGCCCTCGGCGGTCACCGCGGCAAGATCGGCGTCCGTCAGCAGCACGGGCTCGGCCACGGTAGGCGTGTAGTCCTGGCGGATGCGCTCAATCCACTGCTCGAGGCGCTGCTCGCGCTGCTTCAGTTGGGCGTAGTGCGGAAAGTCGAAGCGATGCCGCGTGTACAGGTCAAGGCGGTGTTTGCTGATCGTGATGTCGTTCAGGGTCTCGTACGAGTACTCCTTCGAGGTCGAGAGGTAGAACATGTACGCGAGGATGCCGGTGCCGGCGCCAATGAAGTAGGAGACGGGCTCCATGACGTCCCAGGACCAGACCTGATAGACGAGGTAGTACATGATGCCCCACTGGGCCGAGAGGGCGCCGAGGCCCGCCCACGCCAGCATGTTGGCGCGGCGCGCCGCATACCGGTCCCAGCGGGCCTTCTCCTGCTCGAGTGGGACGAGCGCGGCCTGCACCTCAGCGAGCGCGGTCTGCGGCAGCCGCAAGCGCTCCGCCTCGGTGGGCAGCCGCACGTCCACCAGCTCGGTCGCCGGCGTCGCGGCAGGGCCGTCGTCCACGGTGACCTGGAGCTGCAGACGGCCGGTGGGCAGGGCGCCTTGCAGGATGTCCTTCACCGGCGTCGACTGCGACCAGACCATCACGCGCGACGGCGTTGGCGATGGTGATGGTGACGGCGATGGCAGTGCCTCTGAAGCCTCTGAAGCATCCGTCGTTGCCGCCGTCGCCGAAGCTGCAGCAGCAGCCGCAGCAGCGGGATCCCGGTGGATCACATCAGGATCGGCGACGCGTGCCGCGACGTGGCGGATGCCCGCGTCCTCGTCGAGCAGCTGCGCGGCAAAGTACGCGAGCGGCCGCGCCGCGTCGAGCTGGAAGACGATCTCCCGCGTCGCGCTGGTGGCGCCGGCCGGCGCGGCGAACCGTGCGCGGAAGAGGGGCGTTGTGCCGTGGTACTGGATCTGGGCGTCCGTGAGCCGCGGCGCCGCCGGGTTCGATTCCGCGGCGGACGCCGAGGCCGAGGAGAAGGCGCGGTCGCCTGGCCGGCAGCCGGCGGACCGCGGCCATGGCGACGGGATCGCCGACGGCAGACGGTAGGCAGCGAGCGGGGTCCAGCCGCTGGCCCGGGCCACGCGCGCAACGCAGCACGTCGTCATACTGGGAAGCGTGGTTCGGAGGTCGCGTTGCCGCCCTTTGAGCGAGAAGGGAGACGATCGACGCGTGGTCGTCTGAACGCGTGCGCGCACGGAGCTCTTGCTGATATCAGGCGTGAGCGGACGGAGGGGCCCCAACGAGGCTGAATGGAAAGAACGGTCACGCGCTGCTCCTGCAGCGATCGCCCGTGAGCGGGCGGGACCGTCAGGGTCGTCAAGGTGCGCTATGTGATGGAACGGATCGTTGGGGCCGTTGGGGTTATAGTGCCATCTGCGCAAGGCCATAAATGCTCGGAGGTGGGCCGGCGCGGGACCGCTGCGCCACACCGCTCGATCGATGCTGAGACCTTGGCCTCCTAGCGCATGTTACCCGCGGATCTGCCACCGGCCCGAATCTCCGCTTCTGCGGAAGCGGAGACTACAAGCTTCGCACTGTTCCTAGGCCGAGAATTCATGCGCTCGGTCGCAGCTTATATGTGGCTGCTGAAGCACACATGAGTCGATGGCCTCTGTCGCCAGCAGCCATGATCTGTCATCGATGATGGTTAATCCGGGGCGATCTGCCCGGGCTATCGCCTGAACATGGCGTCATCGACGGGTTGGTATCACCAGACCGCCGCGAAACGGCAGCTCCGATCAATCGCACCGGGGCCGATAAGCTTATCCAACGTTTTCCAGCGTGGAAGACGGGGGAAATACTCGGCGGGTGTCATGATGATTCGGCGACTGTGTGGGGCGCCAGCCCTCGCGAACCATCGTGAGCTGATTGGCGACAGCGATCGTTGACGGGAAATATACTCAGGGGCGGCGCTTTGTGATGATCAGTGGTCGATAGGCCTTGAGCGACGACCGATGGCCCATGGCCAGTGTTTATTGGTCGATGGTGTCGGAGTTGGCGGACGTCGCGGCGCCGGCGTCGATGGGAGCCGATCCGTCGCGCGGCGATGGTCACGCTCGCGCTTCGACCGAGATCGGCGCTCGGCACTCGGCGGCACTTGGCGGCACTCGGCGGCAGCGGCGGCGGCAGCGTTTGAGACCCCGCACCGGGTGCAAGCATCACGGCGGCGGGCGCAGCCGCTCACGATCGCCTTGCTGGTATATGACCCCACCAGCTTCCCCATATCGTTCAACACCATGTCCTTGCTGTTGTGCTGCTATGACATGCTGATAGTTGATTCCTTCGGCCAGACCCGCATTGGTGACACCCAGCATGCTCTGATCGCGGCGATGTGACGCGGTCATCCCCGAGGGACCTGCCCTTTCCCGACACCCGCACCTCCCACCGCTTCCGCCGTTCCGCCGTTCCGCCGTTGCCGCCATGGGGTATGCGCTGGTGGCGTTCTGGATGGTCGCCCTGGCGGGCGCCGTCATCGGCGTCATGAGCTACTGGGGCGACTACCGCAAAGCCACGTGGTACGGCGTGCTGCTGACCTTCGTGGCATGGTACTTCCCGTTCTCGGTGATCCTGATGCTGCCCGTGGACCTATCGTCGACGCTGTATGCGAGCTGTTCGGACGCCGCGCACCCCTGCGAGCAGCCATGGGTCTATGTGGACCCGGGGTTCCTCCTCACCTTCTGGCGCGCCATGTACTGGACCATGTTCTGCCTGACGTGGGTCGTGATCCCGGTCACGCTCAATTGGATCCAGAGCGGGTGCTTTGCGCTGTGGCCGCGGTTCTACCGCTCGCTGCAGACGCTGGCGTGGACCTGGTGCCTCATGGCGCTGGGAGGCGTGGCCGCCCTGCTGTATGCGGTGTTCGTGCTGAAGGTCCAGACGAAGGACGACCTGCTCGCGCTCGTGATGGCCGCCGCCAACGCGTGGGGTCTGTTCCTGGCGACCGTCGGCCTCGGGCACGGCCTCGTCGAGCTCCCGCGCAAAGTCTGGTTCGCCGCCGATCCCGCCCGCAACCTCGCGTACATGGAGTATCGCGCCATGAAGGTCAAGGGCGACGTCCTCGACGCCGAGTCCGAAATCTACGTCGTGGCCCGCAAGATCGCCGTCGCCTCGCGCCGCGTGCCCGTCGACTCGCCGCTGCGGCCCATGGTCGAGAAGCTCATCGCCAAGTGCCCGCTCGCCCTCGAGGAGCTCCCGGCCTCCGGCACGGGCGCCCTGCGCCGCGGCGTCATCGCCGACGACAAGGATCTGGGCATGCCGGAGGTCATCACCGAGCCCGTGCTGCGCAGCCTGCACGCCACCGTCAAGCAGGTCTTCAAGATCCAGGACCGCGCGTCCGCCCGATGGGACTTCTTGTGCCGCGACGCGTTCGCGCTGCAGGACATCATGCTCGCGCGGGGAGACGCGAGCCGGCGTCTGGCCCTCGAGTGCTCCGCGTACGCGACCCCGCGCCGGCCCGTGCACCCGCGGATCGACGGCCTGCTCAATGCGTGGGACACGCTGCGCCACTCGCGCCAGGCCGAGACCGTCTGCTGGTACTACTTTGTGCAGGTGCGCCCGGTGCTCGTGCGGGGCTTAGCGACGCTGCTGGCGGTCATGTCGGTGGCGATCGTGTGGTCTGAGTCGACGTTCCAGATCGAGAGCGGCAGCCTGAGTATCCCGAACCTGATTCTCAATGGCACGACCAACTATGCGCTGCTGCAGACGACGTCGATGCTGTTCATGGTCTTTCTCACCTCGAGCGCGTGGACGACGCTCTTCAAGATCAACTATTTCAACAGCTGGGAGATGCTCAAGGAGCACCATACCGACGAGGGCTCCCTGCTCTGGGTCGGCGGCTACCTGTGCAAGCTGGCGTTCCCGCTCTGCTACAACTTTCTCAAGATGGTCGGCGACATGGACAACTCCGTCTTTGTCACCTACCAGGGCAAGGCCGCGAACCTCGCGCCTCTCTTTGGCAACGGCTACAACACGTGGGTCCCCTTGCTCGTCCTGATCCTCGCCGTGATCACTGCGTTCAACCTGGACGCCCGCGTTGCGCGCATGTTCAGCTCGACCCGCGGCCTTTACGAGGAAGTCCAGACGAAGGGCCCGCAGGTCGCCGAGGGCAAAGCGCTCTTTGCGCAGGCGCGCGTGCTGGCCACCCGCCAGTCGGCGCTCCAGTGGGCGATGCCTACCGCGGGCGACGCCGATCCCGCCCGGCCGCGCGGCGGCTCGCCGACCGCCGCCGCCGCGGGCTCGCGCCGATCCCGTCCGGCCGTCAGCAAGCACAGCCGCGTGACCGCCTCCGACTTCCTCGCGCGCCGCGCGCAGGACCGCCTGCTCCAGGAAGCCCTCCAGGGCGACGCGCCGCTCGCGAAGCCGTCGGCGCGCAGCCCGGCGCCCGCGGCGGCGCCGACGGCGCTCCGCTCGAGCCGCCTCGACCCGGCCGCGCCCAGCGACGCGCCGCTCCTCGGGTCGACGCGCGCCGCGTCCCCGGCGCCCGCGGCATCATTGTCGGGCGCGGCGGCCGCCGCGTGGCGCCGCCCGCGCGCCTGGCTCGGCGGCGGCGGCGGCGGCGGCGGCGGCGGCGGCGGCGGCGGCGGCGGCGCGGCGGCCGACCATGACGGCTTGCTGGCCGGCTCGGCGCCGATGGCGCGCGATGACGACGATCCTGGCGACGGCGACGGTACCGGCGGCGCCGGCGGCAACCACGACGAGGACGGCGCGTCGATCGCGCTGGCGCCGCTGGCGTCGCCGCGGGGCCCTGGCCCGCGCGCCCTCGGGGGCGGTGCGAGCGGGCGCAGCGGCGCGGCGGGCGCGCGGGGTCCCGTGATGCCGTCGGTGGCGCCGGCGCGGTCCCAGCGGCCGCGGGACATGTTTGACGACATCTGAAAGACGGATCGGAGGCGTGGCCGTCGGGGTCGCGGCCTTCCAGGCGTCATTCCGTCCTCCAGGTGCGCGCGGCAGGCGCTCCGGGGCGAGGGCGATGGTAGCCATGCCCACGAGCGCGGCGAGCGCGATGCGGGCGATGACGGGAAGCAGAACATAATCACGGAACGACGGGCTCATGCCGCCCTCGCCTTTCATCGGTGAATAGCATGTCTCACCAGACGCGTGCGGTGGATCGTCCCGCGTGCGAGGCGGCGACGCGGCGGCGGCTGAGCGGCTCCCCCTACCCGGCTCGATCGCTTTGCGCGAGACCCTTTCGCGGTGGCGCCTCGGCGTGGGTTGGCTCGTTGGCAGGTGGCGGGAGGTGGGTGTCCGGGAGTGAGTGAGCGTGTGGGAGAGTCGGTCACGCTCCGCTCGCCGCCGATCATCGCCATGGCCGCACTGTGGAGCCCTGAGCGGCTGCGGCGGCAGCTTGCAAAGCCGGCGGCGATAGGAAAGGCCGTGCTGCTCATCGGCGGAGCGGAAGCGCGCCGCGCCAGCGAGACGCTGCTGCTGACCCTGCAGAATCCCCTTTTCTGAGGCACGCGATCGATGCTTTTTGGCTCATGTGCTCAGAACCCACGCACTACCGTCGCGCACATGGCGGCAGACGCGTCGGGCCTGTTGTGACAGCCGTCCGGTCTCCCAAGCATCCCAAGCATCCCCTCCATCACATGCCCTGCGTTTGAATTTGCCCGCCATTGTCTTCCGTTCTCGCCGCTTATCCTGCAATACCAAACCATTAGACCCCATCATACCCCCATCAGATCTCATCGTTCCGTTGCTCGTCACCATGTCGCACAGGAGTGCCAGAGCGTAAGGGGCTTCATGATTCATCGAGCGATGGACTACATGATAGCGTCAGTGTTCCTGACGAATGTCGGCTCGATTCCATCCGCTCACCTGTGTTTACACGTATGCGATCGGTGATGTTTTTTTTTTCTGTTCTTTTTTGGCAACTGATCGTTTTGGATGATTCCATGCCGCATGCGGCGCCATCGGATGCGATCTGCCTGCCGCCGATCAGTCCTCAGCGGTATCGCGGTCTCGTGGAGGTCGTGGGCGCGGACGACGCGCGGCGCGCGAAGCTGGTCAGCTTGACCCGCATCACGCCGGGCTCGCTCGTGGCGGAGTTTCAAGGTCTGCGCCGCACCCCGGAGCGCTCGTACCTGAGCGTCCAGGTCGGCCGCAACGAGCACGTGCTGCTCAACTCGGAGTTCCAGTACATGAACCACTCGTGCGACCCGAACGTCTACTTCGACCTGCCGCTCATGCGCATCCGCGCGCTGAAGAACATCAACATTGGCGACGAGATCACGTACTTCTACCCATCGACCGAGTGGTCGATGGTCGAGCCCTTTGACTGCTGGTGCAAGTCGCGACTGTGCCTCGGCCGCATCGCCGGCGCAGAGGCCCTGCCGCCCGACATGATCCTCGCGACGCGCGACCCCAACCTCGAGGAAGTCTCGCCGATCCAGTTCGCGGACCACATTATCGAGCTCGCCCGCGAGACCCTCGTGACGGGCATCAATGCCGGCGCCATGGCCGAGCACCTCGCCGCCAATATCCCGTCCTCAGGGCCCTCCAGCGCCGACACCACACCCTCGGGTGCCCACGCGGGCTCACCCGAGAAGCACCGCGCCGCCTCGCCGGACAAGCGGCGCGCGTCCTCGCCCGATAAGAAGGCCGCTCCCAAGAGCAGACGATAGTTGAAAATCAAATCAGCCGTTCGAGGAGCAGTGAGTGAAAATTGATGGACGCTCTATAGGGCACAGGGCGTTCCATTCCTTACCGCAAGACCACATCGGCGCCGTCGAGCCAGGACGAGGTGCGCCGCTCGCGAATCCTTGCGGAGGCCGTACCACGCTCTCGATTGCTCACCGGCTATCCGGCATCGAGCATGGCGACCGCATCCACATGGTCCCTCTGGGCGCCTGAGCCGCGGGCGGTCGACCGGGTCCGCACGACTCGGGTGTGTGCCCAGACGCATGTGGCCCTGAAACCCAATCAACGCCGGTGCCCAGGAATCGTGATCCAAGGTTTGCTGGGGTGTGATGTCACCAACGGCAAGTTCGTGACCCGCCATCTCAATGCCGCGTTGACCATCTGACGCTGCCTGGCCGTACCCGTCAAACCGACAGCGCTGTGTCGCGTTCCCGGGCACGCCCCCCTGCAGCGTGTGGTCGGCAAGCTCATCCGGCAATAAACTTAATGCGCTACGACCTGCGGGGTGACCCTTAGGGGGATGGTGTTGGGCCATCTCAAGAGAGGGCCTATATATGAGCACGTATGCTCATTAATAAAAATATAAAAATCCAATAAATAAACGGGAGAAAAGGAATCGAAACGTAGCGCTGCGTTCGCAGCGTTGCATGCATCGCTGCGGACCACATGTACTACGATTAGCACCGCTTGGAAAAGTTGCGACGCGGCGCTGTCTTTTTGGCGCCGGGGGTCGTGGCATGGCTCTTGGCGGCCGTGTTGGCCGCGCCGCTGTAGGCCATGGGCGCGATGGCGACACCGCGCTGCGCGAGAATGCGCGGGCGGATCTGTGCCTTGAACGTCTCGGGCGTCGTCCACTCCTTGCCGACCGGCATCGCGAGCGTCGCGTGGAACTGGTCTTTCGTCTCGAAGTCGAACGGCAGGTTGTGCGCGAGGTACTTGGCGAACTTCTTGTTCTTGGCCTCACTCACCGCAACCGTCGCGTTGCCAAAGTCCTTGCGCTTCTTGCGGGCGTTCTCCTTGGCGAGCTCCCGCTCGGCCGCGCGCTTGCGCTCCAGCTGGGTCTGCTTGCGCGTCGGCTTCGCGCCCGCGCCCGCCCAGCCGCCCGTCCAGCCGGGCAGGTTCGGCGTCTGCAGCGCCTGCGGCAGCTCCGCCTCCATGCCGGCTTGCTTGTCCTGCTCGAACTCGTCTTGCAAGCCCGACGCATCCGTCGCAAACACCATCGCCATGATGTCCTCCTGTGTGAGCTCCTCGATGCTTTGCTTTGTGACAAGCTGCGCGGGCATCGCGGCCTCGACGGGCATCGACGGCGACGGCGCCACGGGCTCGGTCGCCACTGCCGCCTCCGTGACCTCCGTGGCCGGCTTCTCGTCAGTGGCCGCCGCCGCTGCCGCCGCTTCCAGGTCAGCGGTCGCCGCCACGAGCGGCGCGACCGTCACTGGCTTGCGTGACGACGGCGTCTTCACGGGCTGCTGCTGCTGCTGCTGCTTGGCCGATGGCCGGGTAAGCGCCGCGGTGGCCGCGTTGGCCGAGACGGCGATCGACGCGGCCGCGGTGGCCGCGTCGTCGGCATCGGCGTCGGCCGCGGCCGCGGCCGACTGCGCCACATCGGTCACGTTCAGGTAGCCGGAGGCGTCGAGCTGGTCGGCGCTGACGGCGGGCAGCGCGCGGTCGGCGCGGTCGGACTTGCCGGCGCGCGCGAAGGTCATTTTGCCGCCCTCGACCTTCGTCCAGCCCTCGGCGTCGGTGGTCGGGCCGCGGCGCTTGCGCGGGCGCTCGCTCGCATCGCTGTCGGAGTCGCCGGCCGCGGGCTCGGCCTCCGAGTCCGACGGCGGAATGCCCTCGAGGATCTGCTGCTCGAGCTCCTGCGCGGACGCGAGGACGCTGCGCTTGCCGAGGTCGCGGCCGCGCTGCATGAACTTCATCGCGTAGACGCCCTTGTGCGGCGTCGCGTCGTCGGCGATCTCGCCGCGCACCTCGTCGATTTCGCGCAGCGCGCGCGTCTTGGCGGCTTCGGAGAGGCCGCTCGCGTCCTCGTCGTCGCCCAGCATCCCGTTATCCGTGAAGCGGTTGTACGCCGAGGCCTTGCGGGTCGACGTCGCCGCCGCGGCGTCCGAGTCGCTGTCGTCGCTGGCCTCCGAGTCGCTCGGGCGATTCGGGTCGTGGCCCTGCATGCGCGCGGTCAGCTTCGCGTGCTCGCGCATCTGCTCGGTGATGGCCTGGCGGCCTGGCGTGTTGTGCTTCTGGCGGAGGAGCTGCTTGGCCCACTTACCGGTGTTCTTGTGGCGCAGCGTCATGCGCTCGCGGATGCGGTCGGCCTCCATCCGGAGGCGCACGCCCTCCTCGCCCTCGGCCTCGAGGATGCCCGCGGTCTTGTCCTTGCGGTGGAGCTTGCGCCACGTCTTGCTCTTGATCTTGGCCAAGCGGCGGCGCTTCGCCTCGTTAAAGAAGATGAGCGAGCGCATCTTGGCGAGCTCCGCGAAGCGCGCCTTGATCTCGGCCGGGTCCATGCCGCGCATCTCGAGCTCCTCGCCCTGGCGCTGGCCCTTCTCGTCGAGCCCCGCCTCGGCCATCACGGTATGGATCTCGCGCTCAAAATCGTTGGACGGCTTAAACTGCGCCGTGAGCGTCGCGTTGGAGTCCACGGCCAGCTTCGGCTCCTGGTAGAGGATGTGGTCGGCCGTGCGGTGCTGCTGCACCTGCGGCAGCCACTTGCTGATGTCCTTCTTGGCGATGGTATTGGCCTCCTGCCGCTCCAGGCGCTGCTTGACCACCGTCGGCAGCGGCGCCGCCAGCGGCGTGATCTTCTTGGTCGCCAGGTCGCGCTCGAGCTGGCGGACCTGCTTCTTGAGGTCTGCGAAGCCCTGTGCACCGTCGAGGCCGACGAGCAAATCGTCGAGGCTCAGCTCGTCGGAGCCCCCGGCGTTCACGCGGAACTCCGAGTCGTTGACGGTCGCGCCCATGTCGGGCGCGATGGCGGGCGCGTGTGTCTTGAGCGCCTGGCGCTGCGTGATGCGCGCCACGATGCCCGCCATATCCACCGGATCCTCGATGGGCGCGTCGTCGTCGTCGTCCTCGTCGGAGCTGGCATCGCTGGCGTCGTCGCTGGCGTCGTCGCTGGCGTCGTCGCTGGCGTCGTCGCTGGCATCGTCGCTGGCATCGTCGCTCGCAGCATCACTTGCATCGTCCTCGTCCTCTTCCGAGTCGACCGATGATGCCGACGAGTCAGAGACCAGGTCGTCGTCATAGGAGACCGAAGGCTTCGGCTTCGCGGCCGTCGCGGGCTTGGCATCAGGCTTCGCAGTGGACTTGGCAGCGGACTTGGCGGCCGGTTCGGGCACAGAAGGCTTGGCCGCCTTGGTAAAGGCTGAGGGCAGCAGCTGCTGCGCAATCAGGTCGGCCTCATCTTCGCTCATGGCTTCCTGCTCGACGCGCTTGGCCTGGGCCTCCGCGTCCGGAATGAACTGGCCCTCCTCGTTCAGGGGCAAGTCGAGCATGTCGTCGAGGTTGATGAAGTTCGGGTTCGTGTAGTCGTAGTTCTCGAGCGCGTCATCGTCGCCGGCATCGCCATCGCCGCCGTCGCTCTCGGACAGGATGCCGTCGTCACCGACGTCGTCTTCGGCGAGCGCATGGCGCTTGGCCTTCGCGGCCTTCGTCGCGGCCTGCACGGGCTTGGCCTTGCGGAGCAGGAAATCGTACTTCTCGTCGTCGGAGGTATCGAACGCCTCGTCTTCGCTGATGTCCTCGTCGTCCTCGGGCCGGATCGGCGCCGTCGGGTCGTACTCGAACGTCGCCGTCGCGTCGCCCGCGTCGTCGTGATCGCTGTCCATGGCGCCGGGCGCATACTCCTGGCCCGTCTGCGCGGCGACCTGGGCGCGCTGCGCCTCGCGCTGCCGCTTCAGCGTAAACGCCTGGTGCGCAGCCTTGGCCTCGCCGGCCTGGTAGTGTTCTTCGGCCTCGTTGACGCGGCGGTTGAGAAAGCGCTGGTCGCGCTTGGAGATGGGCGCGGCATCTTCGTCATAGACGTCCCACGCGGCGGTGCCGTCGGCGGCGCGCTCGCGGCGGGCGGCGGCGGCGGCCGTCGCCGGCGCGCCGGAGGTCTTGCGGGCATGGCGGTCGGCGCCGCTCGGGCCGCGGCGGGCGCCGCCGGCGGCATCGATGATCCGCTGGCTGATCGCCTGGACGCCGCCCTTCTGGCCGCCCTGCTTCTTGCCGCCATTCTGGCCTTTGGCGGCCCGGGCGGCCTTAGCCGGACCGGTCGAGCTCGGCATGCTTGCGGGAGCGGCCGTCAGCGGCGCGCACGAACGGAGGCCGGGATCGGGGTGGCCACGACGGCGCGGCAAAGGGAGCGATGGATCGCGCGGGGTCCGTGCGGAAGCGCTGCAGCTGCCGTGAGTTCTTGTATCAGCGCCGGGACGTCGTCGGCGGAAGGAGCATCGGCCGACAGCGGAGGGGGGGGATGATAGCGGCGAATCGGCAACTCGGCGGAGTTCAGGCATGCGTCAAGCTCGCTGCTGCGTTCGTGAAGCGATGCGCGACCACGGGCGAGCTGTACGAGGTATCGACGGGCAGGACCCAAGGCACGTGAGCGACGATGCGCGGAGGTCGGGTGCCCGAGAGGTGCTTATCTCGCCGCGCGTTGGCCGCCGAGTGGCATCTCGCACGTCGTGCGTCGCGGCCGGCGGCGGCCGCCGGCGAGCCCAGGGAAGGCGGCGGCCGCCGCCGGCCTCGGGAAAACCCCGACGACCGAAACTCAGCCACGCCGCAGCCGCCCGCGGGTCCGGTCGGGTGGCGTGTGCGGCGCCGCCTACTTGAGGGGACCGCGGTGTGCGCCGCGTCCGGCGATGTGCCCCGTCGATGCGCCACATTCGGACGCCCGCGACGCGCCATCGACGATCGGCACCCTCGCCCGCCATAGCCTCGCGTGCGACGCTATCGACGATGGCGGGGAAAGCGGCCATAGTATCGCGATTGACCCGTGCGACAGGATCGACGCGG
The DNA here is from genome assembly GCA_003615045.1 of Caulochytrium protostelioides. Taxonomy (NCBI): domain Eukaryota; kingdom Fungi; phylum Chytridiomycota; class Caulochytriomycetes; order Caulochytriales; family Caulochytriaceae; genus Caulochytrium; species Caulochytrium protostelioides. The sequence goes on along the minus strand of ML014130.1, from coordinate 151,747 downwards.
TAGCCGCGCACTCCATCCACCTCGACGCCGTCATTGTTGTCTGTCCTGGACAGGTTCCCGCATCGGTTTGTCGATTGGTCGCCGGGCGACGCGAGCGCGGCCGCCGCAATGCCCCACCCGGCGCTCGTGGCGGACTATGCCAGCAGCGACAGCGACAGCGACAACAGCAAAGCTCCAGCCACGGCCACAGCAGCAGCAGTAGCAGCAGCAGCAGCAGCGCCGGGAGCGACGCCATGGCCGGCCATCGCTGATCTTGCGGCGCTGCCGGCATCGACGCGCCGCCGCGGCCCCGCTCAGATCGCACTGGATGCGGGTCCCACCGCCGCCGACGCGGCAGCGCCTCGGCGGCTGGCCGTTCCAACGGCCCTCGGCGACGCCGATGCCGACGCCGACGCCGACGCCGACGACGCCGAAGCCGCCCTCTTTGCCGCCGCGGGCATCCCGCTGCGCCGCGCGCGGGGCGACGGCGCGGCCGCCGACGCGCGCTCCATCTCGCGCTTCCTCTCGGCGCTGCCGCCGCCCCGCGCGTCCGCACCGAAGCCCGGGGCGCCGCCGGGCGTGCCGGCCCGACGTGATGCGTCGGCGGTTCCCGTGGTGCCGGTGGCCGCTGCGAACACCCGGATGCGGCCGCGCCGCCTGGCTCCGGTGTCGGCCGCGGCGCCGCCATCGGCCTCCGCGCCGCCGCGGCGGTTGCCGACCGCCCAAGCGAGCGCGGATCAGGATTTCTTCCGTCTCGACGCGTGCCACGAGGACGCCGCGCCGGCACCGACGTCGCCGCCCGCGCCACATTCGCCGCCCCCGCCGGCCGCGGGCGCCGTGCATGCCGCCAGCGCTGCGTACGTCGTGCCCGCGGGGCTCGACGCGGCGGCCGCGCCGCCGTTCGGGACGCCGCAGCGAGCACCGTCCGTGTTGGAAGCGCGGCCGCGCGAGCTGGCGGGCGTCGATGTGGCGTCGCTGCGGACGATCGACACGCGGCACGTGATGCAGAGCACCGAGTACGCGGCGGCGCGGCGCGAGGGCCGCGTGGCCGACACGACGGTGCGGTCGGTGCATGCGTCGAAATTCCGCTTGGCCAATGCCGCCCAGGCGCGCACGCGCAATCTGCAGGACCTCGTGCGCGACGCCAAGCTGCGCCAGGAGGCGCTGGAGCAGGAACAGCAAAAGCTGAAGCGGCCGCGGTTTTAAAATCAATCCATCCATCCTACAGAATCCCGCCGAGGCGGTCAGCCAACCAAGACGGAGGCGGGTCTCGTGCGTCCCGAGGACCCGTCGTCGGCCGCGGGCTCGCCGGCCGGGAGCCGCCGTCCTCCGGGCCACCCGGCCGCTCAGTGGTGCGGGGACTGGGCCCCGCTGACGACATTGCGCAGCAGGAAGGAGCCCGCGCCCGAGAGCATGTCCGCGGCCTTCTGGGCGCCGCTGCCGCCGCCGAGACGCTCAAAGACGGCGCGGCCGGTCGCCGTCAGCGCGTCCGCCGAGCCGGCGACCGCCGCGGCGGCCGCCGACGCCGCCTGGCCCGCCGTCTGCGCCGCGCTGCTCGCGCCGCCCCCCAGCACCGACACGCCGCCGGGGCCGCGGACCACGAGCCGCGACGCGTCGAACGCCAGCCGCGGCTTCGGGTACTTGCCCGCGGGCGCGGGCGCGGGCTCGGCGGGGGCGCCGAGCGACGCGGTGCTCGAGCGGGGCGTGAGCACGGCGGTCGGCGTGCCGGCGCCCGAGACGTCGGGGGCGCCGGGGCGCGCGGCGACGCTCGACCGGCGCGGGTCGGGCGCGCCGCCTGCAGGCGCCACGAGCACCGGGAGCGGGATGAACCGCGGTGGCTTTGGCGCCATGCCCGCGAGCGCCGTGTTGGCGGACGCCGCCGCCGCCGCCACCGCGGACGCCGGGAGCGCGGCGGCCGCCGGGGCGCCGGGCCGCGCGAGGCTCTTGGGCGCGCCCGGCGGGGCGAGGAGCGCGCGCGGCGATGGAAGCAGGAGAAGCGGCGCGAGGAGCTGGCAGGACCGCGCAAGCCACGCTTCGGCGGCGGGCGGGATCGTCTCGGCGACGGCGGCCCACGCGATCGGGTCCATGCGGTCGAGCGCGAGCGTCTGCAGCGACTGCCACGGCGGCATCGACGGCGGCGGCGGCGAGGATGCGGACGACGACGCCCCGGAACCGGGCGCCGCCTCGGAACCGGGCGCCGCCGAGGCCATGGCGCGGTGGTACGGCTGGAACAAGCGCTCGAGGCACGCGAGGTCCATCGTGACTTGGAGAAAGTAGGCGTCCTCAAACGGCCGTCGCCGCTCGTCGTCGACGTCGTCCATCGCAACGCCACGCATGGTCGTGGACGAGGGCGACGCTGCTGCTGCCGCGGGCCGTGGCTGCGTGAGTGCCGTCTCGTACAGCGCGTAGCACTGCTGCCGGAGCTGTCCGATGAACTGGGTCTTGAGGCGCCACGGGATCGTGAGTCCGAACGTAGTTGTGACCCACGCCGCCAGCGACCACAGCGCCGCCGCCGTCGTGGGCAGCGGGTCCTGCGGCGCCATGACAGCGGCGCCCTCGGTCTCGAGATCGTTGTCGGATGGCAAGGCGTCGGCATCGGCGGCGGCGGCGGCGGCAGTGGCGTCGACGGGCGTTGCCAGCGCCGCGGACTCGGCGACGACGACCCAGCGGCTCGTGAAGCCGGCTAAACCACGCTGCCACTCGAGCGCATACGCTGCCTCGAGGCGCGCCGTCCACGCGCGCAGGTACGTCGCGACGGCCCAGGCGAACGCGGACTCGTAGACGCCGAGCATGCGCTGCGCCACCGCGGCCATCTGGTCCGCAGGCCACCACGCGGTCGCCGGAGCGAGCGGCGGGCTCGCGGCGGGCGGCGCGACCGGCCGGAACGCGCTCGCACGGCGCACGAGAAGCGCCGCCGGCCGCGGGCGCCCCGCCAGCGTCGGCGTCGGCGGCGACGTGGCCGCGGGCGCCGCGGGCGCCGGCGCGGCCATCGCCGCCAGCAGCAGGTCGTGTGTGCGCGCGACGCCGAGCGCCGCCTGCCGTGCTTCGGCGCCGATGCCGCAGACGCGAGGCATGGGGTCGGGCGGCGCAGGCGGCGCGGCGTCGGCGCCGGCGCCGGAGGTTCCCGCGGCGACGGCGCTCTGCAGGGCCGCGTCCAGCAGGCCCGCGACGTCGTCGTAGAGGCTGGTGAGGGCGGCGCCGAAGGCGGCGTGGACGGTCGCGAGCATGGCGTCGGGCGCGCCCGCCATGCTGCGCGGCAGCGCGACGGCCAGTGGCGGCGAGGGGGGTCTCAGCAGCGGCTGCAGGGTGCTGCGCAGAGTGCTGAGCATCGTGTGCAGCGTGAGCGCCACCGTCGCCGTCGACGCCGCCGCGGGTGTCCCGGACGACGCTGTCGCGCCGCGGTCGGCCGAGAGACTGCGCGCCATCGTGTCGCGCTGGGCCGCGAGGAGCCGTGCGAAGGCGGCCGTGACGGACTGCTGCGCCACATGCGTCCAGACCGGCCGCACGATCTCTGCCCACGGGTCGAGCAGCGCGTTCGCCGTCGTCTCGACGTCGGCGTCAGCGTCGGCGTCGGCGTCGGCGTCGGCGTCGGCGTCGGCGTCGGCGTTGTTCGCGCGCGCAGGGACGACGGGCGCCACGGCGCGGGCCAGGAGATGGTGGGCCCCCGCGCAGAGGTGGAGGGCGTCAGCGCCCCACTGCGCGACGGCGGCGGGCTGGTCGACGGCAGCCGCGACGGCGTTCTGCAGGGCGCCGCGGAGCTGCGCCGTCCACGGCGCGACCCAGTCGTGCACCGCAGCCCGCACGGCGGCGAGCGGCAGCGGCGCCCACGCGGCGAGCGCCGCCGTCACAGGCTTGTAGTCGAGCACGGCCGCGCTGAGCTGGCCGCGCATGATGGGCAGATGCGTTTTGGCCGGGTAAAGGCTGTCGAGCGTCGACGTCTCAGCCAGGTCGGACAAGCACTGCGCCAGCGGGCCCAGCCGTGGCGGCTCGGCGGACGGTGGGGGTCCGAAGCACGACAGCGCGAGGCGGCACGTGGCCACGAGATGCGCGAGGACGCGGGCCCCCGGCACCGCTGCGGGCGCCTGGGAGGCTGCCGCGACCGCCGTCGCCCGCGGCGCCGCCTCGTGCGCGATCAGCTGGCGCACGGCGGCGCCACGGATCTGCAGCAGCCAGCGCAGCAGCGCCTCCGGCGTCGCCGGGTCCAGCAGCAGCACGCCCGCGAGGCTCGCGAGCACATCGCCAGGCACGGCGGCCGCGGCCGCGGCGGATTCGGCCTCGGCCTCGGGCGCTTCGCTGCCGGCGCCGGCGCCGGCGTGGCGGAGCGCGGCGCTCGGGAGGGTGTACGCCTCGAGCGGGGCTTGGCAGGCCTGGTGGATCTTGGCGCGGGTCGCGCGGAGCGCGTCGATGGCGCGCGCGAGGATCGGGAAGGACATGCCGGCCGGCGGCGGAAGGGTCTCTAGGAGCGACGCGACGTGGCTGCCGACGCGGTAGAGCTGCGCGGCGGGCGCAACGCGGCCCAGCTCGAGCAGCTTCCAGATCTGGTCGGGCGTGTCCACGAGCAGCTTCAGCAGGGCACCATACCGCATGATACTCGCGCGATGGGCCTCTGTCCGTGTGTTTCACCCACAAATCATCGAGACAGAGAGAGAGAGAGAAAGGAACAGCAACACAAGAGTAAGTTTCCGTTATTATTCGGAGCAGCCGGATGACCCGCGGCATGACCCGCGGTCGCTGGCTGAGCGCTGCTGGGCATGAAGCGTGGCGTCGAGTACGTACCGGTCTGCGCATCCATCGGATCGGCCGTCTGGGCCTGCACGGCGTCGCGGATGACCTCGGCGCGGCACGTCGCCTGGAGATGCTGAAGCGTGGCCTGGATCGCGCTGGCGGCGTCATGCATCGCCTGGACCGTGTCGGCGGCGTCAATCAAATCGCGGTAGCGCTCGCCGACAATGAGGCGCAGATCCGCGCGCTTCTTCTCGACTTCATACTGGAAGCGCGCGCTGCGCGTGCGGACGGCCGCGACCGGGTGCTGCACGAGCAGCTCGCTCACGAGGGCGGAGTGGCACGCGCCAAAGTCTGAGGGCAGCGGCTGGAGCGCGCGGAAGGCCTGCACAGGGTCCGGCGGCGCGGCCGCGGGCGTGGTGAGCGCGGCGCCGGCGTCCGAGAGCCAGCTGCTGCTGAGCAGCGCATGCGAGCCGGCGCGGCTGCTGCTCGTGCTGCCGGCGCGGGAGCGCGCGCCGCCCGTCGACGCGCTGAGCACGCCCTGCGGGAACGGCGACAGCGGGTTCATGGTCGCGGCAGCCGTCCGGCGGCGGCGGCGGCGGCAGCAGCGGCAAGCCCGTGGGCGGCGCCCAGCGGAAGGGGCGGCGAAGCTTCCGTCGGCTCTCGGCGGCCGCGAGACGGCGCAGATCGTGGTCAACGCGGCGGCGAGCACCGGCGAGGCGCGTCAAGGCAGCCGGAGGGTGCAGTTACGTGGCGGCGGTCCAGTGGTGGGCACGCCGCATCGACGCGACGCATCGACGCGGCTTCTCTCAGCCATGACGATCGGCCGTCGCCATCCGTTGCTGCCGCGTACGCGTTGGCTGCTGGGCTGTCGCGGGCCCACTCGGCAGCGATCCTCGGCAGCGCCCTTCAGCACGAGGGATCGCCCGCGCGCCATGGCCAAGGGCCGCCGCCCGCGGCGTCGCGTCGCGGTGGCGCTGGGCGGAGCAGTGGCCCCCCCGCGCGGCGCCGGCAAAGGGCGGTGTGCCCTGCTGGGTCGGCCCATGAGCGCCCATGGAAAGGGACGCCAGGGTCGAGGGCGATGAAGGGGCCTTGAAAGGCCGTCCACGGCTGGGCGGCCATCGCGGTCGTGACGCCAGCGAGCGCCGCCGCGTCGGCGCGTCGCTACGGCGTCGCCGTATGCCTGCTTCAGCCGCGTCCTGCCGTCGCCGTCTGGCGTCGCTGTTTCGTGCTGCTGTCTGTCGCCGCGCTCTGCCGTCGCTGTTGCTCGAGTGGCCGTTGTCTGCGTCGCTCCCGTCCGCTGCTCGGCGCACGCTCGACTCGCTCCCGCTTGATACGCCAGCCGCCTCGCCGGACGGCGTTTGGTCTTCTCCCGCGAGCGCCCCGTTGCGGTCTGCGCGCCCTCGGCGGCGTCGAACGATGGCGCCGCCGATGCCGTCGACGGCCGCGTCCGCGTCGCCCGCCGCCGCGACTGCCGCGACCGCGGATCCGCTCGCCGTGCTGGCGAGCCTCTCCCACCACGCACCGTATGGCCCGCCACCATCACGGGCCGTCGAGCCCGCGGCGACCCAGGCGCCAGCAGCCCCTAGCAGCCTGCCGACGCCGCCGACCCTGTTTGGCCTGCACGAGGCGGCCGCCGCCGCCGCCGCCGACGAGACCGCCCATGCCGCCGACGCGGGCCACGCACCCCGCGATCTGCACGAGGCGATGGCCGCGAGCCGGCGGGTCGGCCACGACGCGGTCGCCGCTATGCTCATGCATCCCGCGCACGCCCACCGCTTGATGCACCCCGTCTCGGGCTCCCCCGCCGCCGGCCACCCGGCCCTCCTGCCGCATCCCGCGGCGATGCGCGCGGCCGACGGCGACGCGAGCGACGACTCGGACGACTCCGCCTTTGACCCGCAGGACGCCGCCAACGCGACGGGGCTGCCCTCGGCGCTGAGCGGGACCTCAGCCACGCGCGGCGTCGGCCCGGCGGCAGACGCCGCCGACGCGGCGGTCGGCCGCGCGCCGCCACCGCCACCGCCGCCGCCGCCGCCGCCGCAGATCACGCGCGGCGGCCGCATCAGCAAGCCCACCACACCCTTCGAGCCGGCGACGGGCCCCACGCGCGCCACGAGTGCGACGGGCCGCCGCGGCGGCCGCGGTCGCGGCGGCGGCAACGCCGGCGCCAGTGGCTCCGCGAAGGGCCGGCCATGGCCGCACGACGGCGCCCCGGCGCCCGCGTCGGCGCCCGCGGGCCTCGTGGCGCCCGACGCCTTTGCCGACCTCGCCCTCGGCTTTCTGGACCTCGACGACGCGCCGCCGTCGGCGCCCGCGGCGCGCCGCGGTCCGGGCCGGCCGCGGGGCGCCAAGAACGGTACGGGCCGGCCCCGCGGACGACCGCCCAAGCACGAGAGCGAGACGCGTCGGTCGGCGTCCGCGACGCCGGCCGACGACGACGCCGCCGCCGCCGACGATGACGCCCTCGGCCCCTATGCGGACCCGGACATGTTCTGCTCGCTGTGCCTGCTCGGCGACTCGAAGAAGGGCAACGAGATCGTGCTGTGCGATATGTGCAACACGCCGTACCACCAGGCATGCCACCCGGGCGGGCCCGTCCCGGACAGCGTGGTGGCCAACCCGTGGTCGGCGTGGTTCTGCCGCCGCTGCGAGGGCCGCCCGGGCAAGGAGCTCATCGTGGCCGAGCGCGCCCGCGCCGAGCAGGCCGAGCGCCGGCTCGCCGCCAAGCGCGCGCGCAAGCGCAAGTCGGGCACCGCCCCGAGCTCCGCGTCCGCCTCGCCGGCCAGCGCCGCCGCGATCCCGCCGCCCACCAAGCGCGCCCGCGGGACCCGCACCGCCGCCGCCGCTGCCGCCGCCACCACGCGGCCCGCGTCGCCGCTGCCCGGCATGGCGACGGACCTCTGCATCGTGTGCCACCGCCTGCGGCCGCCGACCGTGCGCGCGCGGCCCGTGCCGGAGGACACGCCCGCCGCCACGGTCGCCGCGGCCGTCGCCGACGCCGTGCTCTCGTCGGCGCAGCGCCACCCGTCGGCCTCCCCGGCGCGCGCGCCGCCCCGCCCCGTGCCGTCCGCGCCCGGCCTGGCGAAGGGCGAGCCCGTCTCGGCGCCGACGGCGGCGGCGGCGGCGGCCGCTGCGCCCGCCGACCCCGTGACTACCGGCGCCCCCGCGTCCATGAACGCGGCGCACGACGAGGTCGACGACCCGAGCGACGCGACGCCCCTGATCGACCTCGATGCGGGCCTCGGCGGCGGCGATGCGCACTACGAGACCGTCAACCTCGCCGACTACGTCACCGACGCCCCCCTCGACGCCTCGACGGCCCCAGCGCCCACGGAAGGTGCGGCATCGGCCACGCCGGACGACGAGAGCGTGACGAAGGCCGACGGCGATGCGAGCCTGGACGCTGACGGCGAGGCGGATGAGGTCGAGACGGACCGCCGGTCCATGACGACGACCGCGACGACCGCGACCGGCCTCCGGGCCGACACGGTGGACACGGTGAAGGTTGAGCACGACGGCGCACCGCCATCGACGGCCGGCATCCGCACGCCCGCGTCGCTCGCGACGACGCTGCTCACCAAGATGTGCCAGCCGTGCCACGACCACATGCACGGCACCTGGAACGCCGTCCAGCGCACCCCTGACGCCCTCATCCGGCTGCTCGCCTTCGAGACCGCCGTCCGGCACCCGGAGGTCGCCGTCCTCTTTGCGACGCCCGCCGCGCCCACGACAACGGCGGCGGCGGCGGCCCCGGCAGATGCCGCCCACGCGCGCGCAGAAGAGCGCGCGCCACTCACGCTGGAGGACCTCGTGGCCTACTCGGCACGCCCCAAGACGCGCGCCCGCGGGTATCCGCCGCACATCGTCACCGTCCCCGCGCCCGTCACCATCGTCACGGTCCCGGCGCCCGCTACGGCGACGGCGACGGAGGCGTCGGCCGCCGGGGCCTTGCCCCTGGCGCAGGAAGCCGCGGCGCTGGCCTCGGCCGCCGCAGCGGCCACCGTCGCATCGGCGGCCGAGTCGTGGGCCCACCGCGCGCCGGTGGGCGCCGCGAGTGACACGCCGGGCCTCTCGCAGCTGAGCTCGACGACGACGTCGACGGCGGCCCCGCCGACGCCCGCGCTCCTGTCGCCGGCGGTGCGCCGCGGCAGCCCGTATGGCGCAATCTCGGCGCGCCGCCACTTCGCGGCCCACTTCGGCACGTACGAAGACCTCATGATCGAGGCGTTGGAATCGCTCGGCCAGCCCCAGGGCTCCAAGCCGCGCGACATCTTCAAGGCCATGGCGCAGAAGCACCCGGGCCTGCCGGACAACTTCAAGCAGAGCGCCGCGCACGCGCTGCTCAAGGCGCTGGGCCGCGGCCGCTTCCTCCGCGCCCACCGCGGCGCCTATCTCGTCAACTACGCCTACCAGGCCAAAAGCGAGCCGCGTCGCGCCACGGCCACCAGCTCGGCCGTCTCCTCGGCCGCCGTCTCCTCGCCGGCCTCCCCGGCGCCGCGCACCGCGGGTTCCATGACCGCCTCGGCCTCGCCGGGCCCCAGCGGCGCCGCGACGCCCACCGCGCCGTCGTCAGCCGCCGCCGTGATGCCCGCGGCCGCCCCGGCGACGCTGGCGGACACGACGGCCGCCCACACGCATGCGCCGCCGCCGCCGCTGCCGGCCGCGCCCCTATCCCACGCGCCGCTGCCGCCGGCGACGACGGCGCCGACGCCGGCCGCGGCGTCGCCAGCGTTGGCGATGAAGCCGGAGCCGGCGTCCCAGCCGCCGCCGCCGTCGCCGCCACGGCCGTCCGCGACGCCGAGCGTCAGTACGCAGCCGGGGCTGGTGCCGCACCCGTTGGCGCCCGCGACCATGAACGCGCTGGGCGTGATGGCCGGGGCGGCGGACGCGATGGCGGCGGCGGCGCCGTCGGCGCTCGACGCGGCGCTGTTCGGGGACGCGGTCGCGACCCGCGGCGCCGACGTGGCGCAGACCATGAAGACGCTGCTGCCGATGCATCTGGCGGCGTCCATGGATGCCGTGGCGTCGCTGCACGCGGCGGTGCCGGCGCTCGCCAACGGCGGCCGCGGCGCGGCGGGCGGGATGCCCGGGGGCGGTCCCGAGCCGGCCCCGGACGTGGGCGACCCACTGATGATGGCGAACGAGTTCACGATCGACAGCTACTTCTCGGACGGCGATGCCGCGACGCACCCCCACCATCCGGCCCACGGCCCGGTGGATCCGGAGGCGGCCAACTACTAGTCGCGCACGCGATGCGGAGGCCGTGTCATGCTCGCTCCCACCATGTAAATGCGGTCAAGAGATGATCCCTGCTGCGCGCTTGCTGATCAAGGACATGGCTGCAAGGGTCCCGCCATGACTCGATGGCCCTGACGATGGCACGCGCCACGACGGATCCGGGAAGCTCGGGGGGGGCTGGGCCGTCGCTGGCTTTTGACCATCGAAACCCCGACGTCCGGCCCCCCTTTTTGAGGGTGTGCCGATCGGCGCTTCTGCGACCGGGATCGCCCGCCCCCCTTCCTCACCCTGCAGATCAGGTGAAAAGGGCGCCCTCGCATGTTATCATTGGCAAGGTCAGACCACGACAAAAAAAAGGTTTCGGAAGGGATGCGCAACATGCGAGACGACACTAGCGGGGCATCGGACCGTGGCCACGTCAACGCCAGCAAACTCGCCCACGCGCCGCGCGATGCGGTCGACGGACGGACGTCTGGTCCCGCGCTTCGTTGCCGTATGACATGATGAGAGGCCGCGGCTCAGGATGGATCCCATGCGGCTCCGTCGATGACCCCTTCAACGGAGCGCGAACCGCCCTACCAACCTGGCGTCGCCGGGGTTCACGTCGACAGGGCACGATCGACCGACCCCCCGACTCACGCGGCTGCCCCAATCCTGCTCCCGTTCATCCACGATCCGGGGGTCTGGCCCGAACGCCCTCGCCCCGACGCTTTGCCACAGCGCGCCAATCGGGGGCTCTGAAACCGCTTTTCGCAAGCGACGCGCCATGCGCGTCGTGCCGCCTCCTGCCGCGGCCGCCGCGGGCCCCCGGCACGGTTACCCGCCGGCGCCCGGGATCCGCCTCGGGCTCGGCCACCCGCTGCCGCTGCCGCCCGCCAAGACCGCCGCCGCCGCGACGCCGCCGCCGCGACCGCCGCCGATCCGGGCGTCGCCCAGCACCCCTCCGCCCGTGAACGGCTGGCGTGCACGCCCGCTGCCCACGGCCTCGCGCGGCCGTGGCCCGCGGCCGTCGCCGCATGCACCGCACCACGTCGTGCGGCTCGTGCCGTCGTCGCCGTCGCCGTCGCCGTCGTCGCCGCCCTCTTCCGCAGCGCTGGCGGAGTGCCACCCGCTGTCCCGCCGCGCGGTGACGCCGCCGCGGCTCGACCGCGCGTTCCTCACGCGCCACACGGGCGTCAGCGCGCTGGACGCCGTGCAGGTGCTCGACTGCGCCGACTGCGGGCTCACGGCGGTCGACAGCGCGGCGCTGCAGGCGTGCGCGCAGCTGCGGATCGTGCGCGCGAGCGAGAACCGGCTCGGGCTGGCGATGCTGGCGCCGGCGCCGCGGCTCGAAGACGTGCGCCTGGCGGCGTGCCAGCTGCGCGCCGCCACGTGGGTCGCGCCGCCGCCCGCGGCCTTCGCGCACCTCATGCGGCTCGACCTCAGCTACAACCCGTTCGGGCCCGGCGCCGCCGCCGTGCTCGCAGACCTCGCGTGGCTGCCGGCGCTGCGCGAGCTCAGTCTGAACGCGTGCGGGCTCCGCGTCTGGCCGGACGCCCGGACCGACCCGGCCCTTGCGGCGCGCCACGCGCTCGTGGCGGCGACGGCCGCCGCGGCCGCCCCGCCGTCGGGCGCCGCGTGGGCGATGCTCGACACGCTGGACCTCCAGGACAACCGGCTGACGGACGCGAGCCTGCCGGCGCTCGGCCAGCTCGGCCGGCTGCGGCGCCTCAGCCTGCGGCGCAACCGGCTGACGAGCCTCGCGCCGCTCGCGCCGACCGTGCCCTCGGCGGCGGCGACCCCCGCCCGCGCGGCGCGGCGTCGGACCATGAGCGCCTTCCTCACAGGTGACGACGCCGACAGCACGCTGGATCTGGAGGCCAGCGACGACGACGACGCGGAAGGCGCCGCCGAGGCCGGCCGCAGGGCGCCGCCGCACGAGCCCGAGCCAGAGCCAGAGCCGGCGTCGCGGCCGCCATCCCGGTTCCTCGCGCTGACGCATCTCGACGTGGCACAGAACCCGATCGCGCAGGCCGCCGACCTCGTGCCACTCGTCCAGCTGCCGTCGCTTGCGACGGTCAGTCTCGAGGGCATCCCCGCGATGCGCGAGATCCTGGACGCGCAGGAGACGCCGTTCGTCTACCGTGTCGCGGGCGCCGCGGGCGCGGTCGCCGCGGGCGCTGCCGCCGCCGCCGCCACCCGTCCCGTGCCCGACCTCTTCTCGCTGTGCATGCAGGCGCGGATCCGTGTCGTCGACGCCATCTATGCGCGGTACAACGCAGCGCCCACGACGCGCCTCGTCACGCTGCACGGCCCCGCGCAGACCGTGCGCACCGTCCAGGTCGTCGATCCCCTGCACCAGGGCCCGCTGGCCCGGCTCGGCCTGGCCCGGCGCGCGCGGCGCTCCCGCGCAAAGGGCGCGGCGGCGGCCTCGGGCCCGCTGAACCCCGCTACGACCGCTGCGACCGCCGAGCAGTCCGGCCCCGCTGAGGCCGTCGCCGCCGCGCCGGGTACGGCGGCGGGCGTGACGGCGATCCCCGTCGCCCGGCAGGACGGCGTGTTCCTCACGCAGCTGGCGGCGCCGCTGCTCGGCAGCCTCGGGTCGCGGATGGACCTGCAGCCGCACACGGCGGCGCGGTCGGCGGCCGATCTCGTGTACGAAGACGACGTGGCGCGCGGGTTCAGCGTGCCCATCCACGAGCTCGACGCGCGGGCGGCGCCCTCGGACCCCCACGATAGCGCGCAGCGCTTCAATGCCTACTTTCTCCGCGTGATCGACCACGTGCTGGCGGGCCAGCTGCAAGACAGCTACGACGGGTTCCCCTCGCTGGATTTCGGCGACGCCGACGACGCTCTCCAAGCCTCGCCGCGCACCTCGACCGCCCACGAGCCGCCGCCGCCGCCCCGGTCGGGCCAGCGGCCGACCACGGGCCATGCAGCGACGCTCGCGGCGCTCGAGGCCCTCGATCTGGAGGGCGGGGTCGATCCGCATCTGCCGGTCAACATGGGCGACGCCTACAAGGCCTTGCGGCTCGCCGTCGACCACCCCAAGAGCTACATGCGCCAGAACATCAACCGTCTCGTCATCAGCAGCACCAAGTTCAAGGAGCGCGCCCAGCAAGCCAAGGCGCGCTACAACGTACCGCTCAAAGTCTGGCACGACGACCAGCGCCACCGCCGCCCGACGCTGTTCCAGCTGCCGACGGGCAAGCAGGGCGACGCCAAAACGACGCCGAGCACGTCCCACCCGGCGGCCCGCACGCCGCAGGGCCCGCCGCTCGCGCGCCACCGGCTGGCCAACGAGCCGACGGCGCATGTCGCCGCGCCGCCGTCCGACCCGCTCCTCGCCGCCGACTGGGCCGGCCTCGACCAGCGCCTCGGGCTCCTACACGTCCACCTCGGCGCGCTCGACCAGCAGCCGCGCGCGTGGGGTCCCGCGCTGCAGGACGCGCAGCGGCTGCTCGCGGAGGTCCAAAGCACGTATGCGCGGATCGCGAACGCGTATGCGGAGGAAGCGCGGGAGGCCGTCGCGCTGGGCGTGGGCCCCGGCGCAGCGCGCGGCGGCCGCGTGGGCCCGCGGCCAGCGCGCAAGGATCCGCTGGCCGTGGCGCAGGCCACCGCGGCGCTCCGGCAGACCGAGGACGCGGCCCAGCGCGCCGAGCGACACCGCCGCGAAGCCGCGATGGAGGCCGAAGTCGCCGCCTTGGACGCCGAGTCGGCCTTGGCGGGCAGCGACGGTGACGGCGACGGCGACATGGAGAGCGACGCGGAGAGCGACGCGGACGGCGTTGAGGATGGCGATGGCGACTTGACGGACGCGCCGGAAGGCGATCTGTCGCCTGAAGGCTCCAACCGCAGCAACAGCGCGAGAAGCGACACAATCTCCGATACCGGCCCGCTGGGCGACGCCGCGCCATCGTACCGGCGGTCTGTGCCCCGCAGTATGCACAACGGCGACACGATTCGCGTCCCGCTCCGAGATAACTCGTAATTCAACAGCGTCGATGCTGAGGCGACCGTCGACGCCTGCCATGTACATGTTCCAATTAAGTAGTGGATGAAGGTAATGGCGGGGCATCGGCATCGTACGTCGCTGCAAGCACATCCGCAGCCAAATCCGGGACAGGCGCAACTGCAACAGCACGGCTAGGAGTGGCCGCATCGGCATCGGGCCCCACGACCGCCGGCGCTTCCGGGCGTGCTGCTGGTGATGCTGCGGTCGGCGCCACCACGGGCATTCCCGTTGACGGTTCGGTCGGCTGAGCCGGCGAGTCCGGCTCGACGCCTGGAATCACGATCTGCGGAATGGGACGGGGGTGGGTCCTGCGCGGCGACTCGCGCACCGGCGACGGCGAGGAGACGCCCGCGTCGGTCGAGTGGGAAGCCTGCGTAGTCGTCGTGGACGGCACTGCCCGAGCCGGTGCCGGCGCGTGCGCAGACACGGATGCGGACGCCGTTGCCGGGGATGACGAAGGCGACGCCGGGGCCGACGCCGACGTGGCCGCGGCGCTGCGGACACCCGTGCCCACAATCACATGGAGAATGCCGGAGAGCACTTCCATGGCGATCGGCGCATACGGAATCGGCTCGCCGCTGATATCGAGGATCCCGCGGCGCGGGGCGTCGGCTGCCTTTGCCGGTCTCGGCGCCGACGCCATCGAGGCGCCCGGCCCTGCGGCCGTCGTCGCGTCCACACCAGAACTCGCGGCGTCGCTGGTCGACATGCTCTGGAACTGGTGTTTGAGGAAGCTCGATTGGAGCTGCTTGATGCCGCGCGTGGAGACGGCGTAGTCGCCCGGATGCAGCTCCATGGCGACGATGCGCTCACGGTGGACGTCCGCATCGGTCAGATAGGAGCCGCTGTCCTGGCGAATGAGATGCGAGAGCAGCCGCGTCGGCACGATGCGGTGGCACCAGATGAGGTCCATCGTCCCGCAGTCGAGGGACACGGCGTCGCTCGCCAGAAAGTCCTTCGAGATCCACGCCAAATTCGTGCACAGCAGCATCACAAACAGCGTGCCTTCGATCGTGCGCCACGCGCCGCGCTCGCACGCGCTGCAGATCTGCGAGGCCGGGCCGTTCATGGGCGTCGCAAACTCGACCGGCGTCTGGGTGGGGAGGTTCGGCGACAGTAGCGACGAGGTCGCCGTCGCAGGCGGCGGCGGTGACGGCGACGGCCCGCTGTCCCGCAGCGACGTGCCCGGGGGCGCCGTGGCGAGGATCTGGCAGGCCCGGAGATAGCGAGGCGGCGGTCCCACCCAGCCGGGAGGAGCGATGCCCGGCTCGCGCAGAGTTGATGGCGCTTTCCCGCAGGGCGCGGTGGGCCGCTGGTGAGTGAGGTCCTGAGCCAAGGGGGCGTCCGCACGGAGGTACCGCACGTTGCCAACATAGTGGCGCAGGCGGAAGGCCCGCACGACCGCGGCGACATCAAACCGCGCCGGGCCCAGCCAGCGGTACTTATCGCTCTCGATATCCAGATCGGCCATAAAAGCCCACATGAGCTGCAGGTGGCTGTAGCAGAACAGCTTGCCGTTCTGGACGATCGAGAAGGCGTCCATGCGGCGTGTCTGGCCCTGCACAATGGCGACCGCCGCGCTTTCGGGAGACGGCGTCATGAGGTTGCGGCTCATCGCATTAGCGCTGCCGGCGCCGATCACGCAGATCGGCGTCAGAGAGGCGGTCTCCCAGTCCGGCCGCTGCAGTAGCCCGTTCACAATCTCGTGGAACACGCCGTCGCCACTCACGGACGTGATGGCCGAATACTGGGTGACGTCCAGCTGCTGCACATGCTGCATCGCATGGCCGCCATATTCGGTGAGGAAGACCTCCGTGGGGACGCCCGCCAGCAGGAAGATGGGCGCGATCCGGCTTTCGTAGAGCGCGACGGCAGCACCCGTGCCGCCGAACGGATTGATAATAACGAGCACAGGACGCCGGGTTGGCACCACCTCCTCTTTCATGGACAGCAAGGGGTGCGAGGTGACGTGGCGCGACGCGTACGAAGGCCCGCGGCTATGCCCGTCGACGGACCCGCCGGCGCCAGTAGCATGTAGCGTGCCCGGCGGGTGCAGCGAGTAACGGAACTCAAGCATCGCATGGTGCGGCGTCGTCATGCCGTCGTCCAGCGACCCGAAGGGCAGGCCGAGCAGCGGCGTCTGCATCATGGATGACGATGACGAGGCGGACGCCCAGAACAGGTCGAGCGGTGGCAAGGGCGGCAGGTGCGCCACGGCACGCAGCAGCACGGCCCATGCATGCGCATGATGCTTCGAGGGGAACACCAGCCGCAGGTGGCGCAGTCGCGGCTTCACATTGGCAAACGGCGCTTCCTGGGAATGGCCATCGAGCCATGCCAACCACAGCTCGGACGCCGGCGGGTTCGTCGGCGATGCACACCGCAGGAACGGGTGGCTGGGCACTGCGCTCGAGGTGCGCCGCATCGGTTTTTTCGCGGCCCGGCCGCCGCCGCCGCCGCCGCTGCTGCTCACAGCCGAGACGACGGAGGGCCGCAGCGAAGCGGCCGACGCTTGCGCCGCCGTCGCTGCTGTCGCCGCAGGCTCAATGCTGGATTGGACGGGCGAGACCGGGTCGGCATCGCCGTGGGCCCTGAGCTCGGCGGCGGTCAGCGGCCCGGCCGATCGCGCCGAGGCGTCCGCCGGGTGGGGCGGCGGCGGTGCCCGGGAGCGCGCCGTCCGCACCTGCGGTCCTGCTGCGGCCGGATCGGTCGCTGAGGCGGACAAGCGGAAGCCAAAGTTGACGGCGAACAGAAACCCGGCGGGGATCGTGAGCAGTGGCGCGTCGCCGGCCGACGGCGCCCCGGCCCCCCCGCTCGTGGCCTGTGGTGGAGGCGGACCCGCCGCCGCTGGAAAGGGGAGGAGATGGACGCCGTGATCGTCGATGCGGAGGATGCACGCGACGGCGTCATTGCTCGTGCCGTTGTGCTTGAGAAAAAGGAACGCGTGCGCGCCGTCTGGGACGTGGCCGGGGCGGAAGAGCTTGAGGTGACTCGACGCGCGGAACAGCGACGGCGTGCTCTGGCGCGGGTCCGCCGGATGCAACGCCGATGCCGCGACCGACGGACGGTGCGACGCGATGGCCACGGCGGGCCGAGGGAGCGTGGCGTCGGCCGCGGCTTCCAGCGCCGCCGCGGCCGACATCACGGCTGAACGCGGGAGCTCGCGCGATCGCTGGCGCACGGTCGGGGGGACGGCACGGGGCCCGAACAACCAGCAGGCAAGCGAGCGATTCAGGTCGATGACGTGGAATCCAGATCGGGGGTGACGGCGTCGGACTGCGGGCCACGATGCCAACGGAATCAGGACGCGGCGATGCAGCGGCCATGAAGCCGAGCCGATCCCACTGGAACGCGGATAGAACAAAGGCGGTCGCCGCGATGCTGGCGTTCGTCACGGCGCCTGCGTCATCGTTCGTGCGACCAGGAATGAACGATCAGACGAGTGCCGATCGGCTAAGCCGTCCTGGGTTGTGGATCGCGACTCCCCTGGTGATCGGAGGTGGATCAGCCGTACCACGGCCGGTGGAAGTCGACGTCGGTGACTCGCTGGCGGAGCGCCACTTTCTGTGCAGTTCGTTCAGCGCGCTGTTCCGCACTTCTGCTTTTTTTTTCCATCACAAGTGGCGCAGCACGTTCGGAGATTCGTGGGCTGCCGCATCCCATTGCGATCATCGTATTCGGGCACGCCGCGCGGTTTCCGGCGATCTGAAAATAAGCTCTAAAGGCGGGCCACAGACAGTTGCTCTGAGGGCCACTTTTCACACAAAAAAGCTTATTCGCGGAGGCATAAAAGCTTAGATTCAGAGGGGGCTCAGTCACGGATCGGCAAGAGACATCGCATGAGGGTCGAACACCTTTCGGGGGTGCGCAGTGCATCTGCTTCGAAGGGGCAATTGAAATATGCATAGTATAGAAGTCGACGAGAGTACACGTTTAAAAGAGCATGATAAACTGACTGACTAGCCACGTCTTTTACGTTTGTCTTTGATTGACGTGATTCCGAGTCCTCTCCCTCAGACGGCGCCGCACAACGGCTTCCGACGCCACGCTTTCGCCTCATTTGCCTCTTTGCAGTTCATTGTCAGCCAAACGAGGCGTGGCGCATCTCGAAAACAAACGAAAGCACGCCCGGTCAATGACAAGCGCCCCCAACCGACACAGGTTTCGACGTCAGCTCGCCACCCCTGAGGCCCTGCGGCCGCAACCACTTCGTAAACGTTGCACCCTCGCCGCATCTTCCGCGCCCACGGCCGTCCGGACCCCTTCGCACCCACACGGCGACGTTTCGCAGGTCCCGCTGGCGGACGAGCAGCATCGCACTAGAGCTCATCTCGCACTGCATTTGATCCATCCTCCGAGCCAGGTACGACGGCCCGTCGTAACACAGCGGGCCGCAGTCTCGCCGACACCACGTAGCGTAGCGTTCCAGCGCCTGTTCCATTTCGCCACCCTGCTGATCATCCCGCTCAGCCGGAAATCCCGCACCGAGTGCGAGCCCATCATCGGCCTGCACAACAGTACGAACGGGCGCTTGGTGTGGACGGCAACGGTGTCGTTTAAGGAAAGACGGACTGACCGGCTGGCCTCGTCACGACCTTGTGAGAAACATTGTTTGGCGATTCGCTGAGCCCGCCTACCCACGATGCTCGCTGACACCACAAGCCGCGGCTCGCCCACGGCGGACAAGTCACTGCAAGCCCCGTCCCTTGCGACCAAAAAGACCCATCCCAGTGCTGTTGCCAACTCTCCATCCCGTCATGGCCCTGGCCAGCCCGTCGCGTCCGGCAAGTCCCGCCGTTCCAGGCGATCCCTCGCCGCTCAGCGCAACATTGAGCCCTTGGTGGGACTCTCAGATTCACTCGATCTTCCTGCCTTAGCGCCCTGTGTCGCGCCATCTGAGTCCGTGATCGCTGCTGACCAGCACAGCCATCCATCCGATCTGCCGGGTGATGCCTCTGCGTTACGTTTACTCGCCACGACCGACACCAAAGATCATGCCCCCGTGACGTGGTCGACGACGCCAGTGCCGACACGACGGCAGCGGGCGTCGCGCCGAACGCGCACTGCATCTACGGAGCCAGATGCTACACCGCAAGACCCGCTTGCTGCCGTTCTCAGCCCGGAGGCCATGGTCTTTGTGCAAGCGTGCCATGAGCAGCTGCCTGCAGCGACCGAGGTCGCATCGGAATCCAAGGCGGCTGACGAACCGGCCAGCCCCGATTATCTGGACAGTCCGCACGATTTTGCCCGTCACCATGCGAAACCCAAGAGAAGAACCCGCGGTCGACGTAAGAGAGCCGGCAAAGATCAGCAAGAGAGCAAGTCGAGCGATACATTACCGGCTTCGGAGGACGTTCAGCCCATGGAGGTCGAGCCCATATCCGACCCTTCTGACCAGATCGATATCCACGCTGACGTTGACTCGCACCAGCAAGACCATCAGAACCACCAAGTCGTTCCGATAGCCACGACGACGAGCTCCATTGCCCCCTTGATGGAGCACGTGCAGGCCATTCTCCAGTCGGATGAGGCGCAGCAACGCCGCGCCGCCAAGGATGAGAACGGGATCGGCCTTCATAGCGGACCGCTCTTTGACCGGCA
The DNA here is from genome assembly GCA_003615045.1 of Caulochytrium protostelioides. NCBI lineage: Eukaryota > Fungi > Chytridiomycota > Caulochytriomycetes > Caulochytriales > Caulochytriaceae > Caulochytrium > Caulochytrium protostelioides. The sequence goes on along the minus strand of ML014130.1, from coordinate 132,210 downwards.
GGGTGTCTTGACGATCGCGGCCTTGGGCAAGTTGCATACGGGCATGATGCGCGTGATGCAGTTGGACGCATTTGGCTCATTTCTGGAAGAACTGACGGTCCCCCGCTTTGCCCAGTGGTTTAAGCATATCGAAGCCGCGCTGGACGATGATCACATCGTTAAGCTTTATGATACCTATGACGACGACACGCTCGTGGCAGCGGCAACGGCATGCCAAAGCATGCCCGACAAGAAGGCCTTTGCCGCGCTGGAACGCGATCTGGGCCGGCGGATTGGGTTGATGCGCCGTTCGTTAGCCGCATCACAGTTGTGCCTCATGATCATGCGCTCTGCCGCCGAAACGCTCAACGTCGAGCTGCCTCGCGATCTCTTTCACGAATCCGCCCTGCAAAGCGTAACGGCCCTCGTCCGAGGCGCCCTGGCCCTTGTTCAGGAGGTGGTGGTCCTCCAGGCGCGCGATAGTGAAGCCTTGAGTGTACCTCATGCCACGCTTCGCACCCTTTGGTCGCGTACATCGGTTCGCCATCACATCGTTTTGATCTGTGCCGACGTGGCAGACACGCTCTCCCGGTATGAGGCCCTGCTTTGCGCCGAGCACGTGTCCGATGATTTGGTCACCTCACTCGTCTATAGTGCCCTATCCTGCTTCTTTCCTGATGTCACAGAACTCCCGCTTCAGATTCATGCACAGCTCCAGCTTCCATGGGATGCCCTTTACCGCGAGGCGATGCGACTGCTGCGGACACTGGTGCATCGCTTCCCGAGTTACCGGACCACTATCATTCAGGAGGTCATGTCCAACTTGCATCGTTTCCCCACCGATCACAAGCATGTTCTCATGTATCGATCGCAGAGCGGTCAGACCATTTCTGTTCTGGCAGCCTTGATCATGTACATCCTCGAGGGTATGCTCCCCGGCCCGAAGGCGTGGACATCGGGGTCGAAGCTTCCGACGAACGCAAAGCCGACTGAAGCTAGTGATGATGAGAAAGAAGCTCCTCGCAAAACCAAGCGCCGTGTTCGGGGGCTGAAGTCCAAGAAGGCCGGCCCGGCTCCACCGAAGGATGCCTTGGATGTTGAACAAGAGCCTTCTAATCAAATGACCGACACCATGATGATTTTCCAAGGGGCCTTGGAGCAGATGTTACAAATTTCGACCGTGCTTCTCCAGTATGCGTTTGATCGCTGCCAAAGTGCCATGTCCCATAGCTATCTGCAAGATGGTGAGATGTCTGCTGCTGCGGACGCCGGCGAGGCAGGATCAACAGCGACTACCGCCGCCGTGCCCCCCGCGTCAGCGGGAGCGACCAAGACGAAAGCCAATCGGACCCTTGTCGATAGCCAAACCGCATTTAAGAACTTTCTTGAAGTGCTGATTCATGATGCGACCTCCATTTTGTACCAACCTGAATGGCCGGCTGCCGACATCTTGATGCTCGCGGCGGTTCGATTTCTCACCCATCTGACCTCATCCCAAACGCCGACTGGCGCCAAAACGGCGATCCCCGTTACGCCCGCGGTTCGAGCCATGGCGGTTGTCTTCCTTGGCGAGATTGGCCAGCGTCTTCGTGTGCCGTACCATCTCAAAACTGGGGAGAAGGATCACACAGGCGATGGACAGGACATCGTATCGTACTTTCGGCGACGTACAGTGCGAAAACTGACGAAGGACGGCGTTCCTGTGACGGACTCCTCCATAACCGTTGACACGACAAAAAACGAACAGTTGACGTCGCAGTCCTCATTAACCGCAGGTGCTTCGCCAAAGGTTGAATACGGTCTCTTGGATCGCCTCGCTCTACAGGTTCAGCTGTTGGATCGTGTTCACGCTACGATGCAGGATCATGACATTACCGGGTGGATCGTCAAGTGGACATTATCGTCGGTTAGCGGCGATTTGCAGGATGCCCCACATCGTGACATGGCTGCCACGATCCTCAAGGAAGTTGGCATAGAACTGCTTCTGGCCAAGGATGCACATAACTATACTCGTGGAATGTCGGTTGCCCACAGAAAGCAGATGGCTGAGGTGCCGCCGCCCCTACTGAGCGACATGGAGATGCGCTCCAACATGGACGCGTGTTTGGAGCTGGTCTCGAGCCACGATCCCCTGGCGCTGAGCTTCCCGTCCATTGTGCAAGCCGTTGTTCATGCCTTTACGGGTGATGCCATTGCTTTGCGAGTGAAAGCACTGAAAGCGCTGTCCGATATTCTTTCAATCCAACCGGAACTCCTTCAGGACGAGCAGCTTCAATCCATTGTCCGATCCAAACTTCAGGATACCAGTACTACAGTGCGTGAAGCCGCTGTCGATCTTACGGCGCGATTGACGCTCGCACAATGGCGCGATCTTCGACAGCCCTTTAACATGGGCATGCTCGCCGTGTATTATCCCCTGATGGCCACTCGATTCATGGACCAGGGCGTCTCGGTGCGCAAGCGAACCATTCGTTATGCCAAGGATGTGTTCGAAATCCTTGGACAACGATTTGACGAGGCGAAACGTGTCACAGACAGCCGGACCGTCTCATTTACATTGGCTAGCCAGCATAGCGAAGCAGGCAACGTTTTTATCAAGAGCGACTCGGGCTCTTCCACCATTTCCAACCACGATCCATTAGCCTTGATGGGGACGATTCAGATGGATATCACCAGTCGCTTGCTCGACCGGATCATGTCTGACAGCGAAGCCAGTATTCGCGACTTGGCCTCGCGATGCCTGCTCGATCTGTGGTTCCCACCGCTTGAAATTACCCAAACGGGGGGTCGCGACACACATGAGGCCGGTGATGGCATGCCAGGGGACGAGGCTGACCCGATCACGGATCCTGACCCATCATCGATCTGGAACTTTGGCGCGGAGTCGCGGACTACGCTATCGCGAAGCTCATCGGCACAGTGGTTCAATACAGCCTGGGCTGATTTGCCCAAGTTGCTCCAGATCCAGGTGCGTCATCGCTCACAGCTCATCCTTGGATGCTTGACCAAGTACGCGACACAAAAAGGAGGTGCCATGACCTTGTCCGATGTCCGATCCGATCAAGCCAATGGGACGAGTCACGTTGCCATGACCGCAGAGGAAGTCCGCGAAAAGGCGCCCCGCACGCTTTCGGAAGTGTTCCTGATGCTCCGGAACATTAGCAAAGCCAGCCTTCGCATTCCGACGCAGGCTTTCGCAGCGCTGAGCGAATGGGTCGCTGTGTGTGTCATGGAGCTCATCATGAAGCAGGTCGAGCAGGACCAGGGATCACTAACATCAGCCAACCTGGCCATGCCCTTGCTGCTTTTCCATGCGTTGGGTAATGCTTTCCCAAACGTCCTGTCGCAACATCTCCGCGAACTGTGCTTCCTGCTGCGCAGCGTTCTGCACGATGCATCAGCTCCCAAACGTGAGGATCCGTTGGGGCTTTCGTCAATGGCGCCCTTCTTAGCCCTCCAGACTTTGGAGCTGGTGCGCGCTTACGTCGACGGACCCAAGGACAACACCAACACAGCGGCCGTGCTTGGTTTCGAGACCAGGCTGTTCGAGACTCTGTGTGCCCTCTTATCGCAGGGTTCGTTTGCCCAGCTCAATGCGGCCATCCCGAGCATTGTTCATCTTGCGTTCCCTCGCCATCGTCAGCCCGTCAAGTCGGCCTGCGTGAATCGCATTCTGGCTATCATGAAAACGTGTCTTGGCTTTATGGCCAAGGCATGGCACGGCGATCTGAAGGGCCAACTGGTCACTCACGATGCTAATGAGCGTGCCAATCTCATTCGCGTCATGATTCTGGCATCGGCGTTCTTGCGCTACTTGCCGCAAAACTTTCTTCGATGGGACGAAGCAGGGGTTCTCGAATCGGTGGTCGACACGACGCCATTTGGTAAGGACCGGGCGGCCGTGGTCTGGGATGACAACGAAGTTGCCAACGCGCTTCTGAACGACAATGCCCTGTTGCGCATGATCTTCCTGCAGACGTGCCAGACGTGCATGGAGCCACTCGACACCGCAAGTTGCGACGCTACAGCTACACCCAGTGTTCATGTCCGCGTGATGGCCATCCAAGCGCTCGGCCACCTGGTCACACGATGGCCTCGTTTGCTGATTACTGATCGATGCCAAGCCATGCTGCGGTCGATTTTCAAAAATAACGACTCGCCACCGGTCTTGCTTCTCGGATTGATGCAAATCATTGTCGATTTACTCTGCACCCATTTCGTCTCGACGGCAGACACCGCATCCTCTTCCGATGCACGCCCCAGTAGCGCTATACCTGCTGACCATGAAGGCGACAGCGAGGACGATGCCAATCGGTTTTTCAAACAAATCCTCACGGGCCACGCTGAAGATATGGGCGATGCGGGCATTGCCAGCGCCGTGTGCCAGCTGTATCTACCCAATGTTCTGCAATGCGCTCTGAGCCCCTTACCTGCTCTGCGTGACCAATCGTTAAAGGCGATTGAGCTGGTCTGCCATGCGGGTCTCGTCCACCCATTGCAGTGCTTTTCCACCATCGTAGCCTTGCAATCGTCGTCTGACCCAGGCGTATGCGCCCGGGCCGCTGATCTGCAGCGGCATCTAGCCAGCAAGTTTCAAAGTTTCATCTACAGCAAGCATGGCGAAACAATCCGGACCATGTTTGCGTACCAAGATGCCATGGCCTCCTATGTTTCGTCTCGGAGCGGTGTGGCTCGACCCGCCTGTGGCGGCGCGACGAGCGACTGGGTCATCTGCCGGGGCTTTAATCTGCTTCCCGTGCCTGAAGGCGAATCGTCATCCGACACGATGAGCGTGCAGCCGCACCTCGCACCGTTCTATCGGACCTTGGCAGCCACTGGTCGCCGGGCCCAGCAGCTGGCCTTCATTAAGCAGCTGATACAAGAAGTGACACACGGGGCTGATTTGCACGGACTTCCTGACGGATCGTGCACGAGGACTAGTGGAAAACCCCACACACTGATCCAGAAGCAGCAAATAGCTCGGCTTTACTGGACGGCAGAGAATATTGCCCTGTTGCCCTATACCTTGGTGGACGAAGTTCGCAGCGTGCTGGCCGGTCTGGATGTGCCTATCGCCTTGTTAGCTGATGATCTGCGGACGCGACTGACGGCTATAGAGGAGCAAGCCATGGCGACGACCTCGAATCCATCACCTCACTTGGAAGCCTGTTCCCCTAACGAACGCTCTGAGGCGACAGCTGCACCCCCTCGTGTCGCCGAAGGCGCCGTTTGCAGTGCCGACCCGTATGCCTCCTACACTCTGATCGCTTACCGCCTCGCCCTCCTAGTGGATCTGAAGCACTTTTTGCATGAAACCTACCAGATCTTGGAAGACACGCCCCTCTCTGATCACGAAGGTCTAGACACGAGTCGTAGTAACAGCGAAGAAGAGATAGAGGTCAGCAGCGCCGAAAAATCGTCGCTTCCACCCATCTCTGAGCGACGCGCTAGTCTGTCCGATCCCGATTCAAACGAGAGCAAATCAGAATCCGACTCGGCTAAACGGATGACGGTTGCTGGGTCGCGTCGAGGCAGAGTTACCACATCCAAGCGTAATACGAAGCGCCCCGTCACGACATCATCCAGACCAGGTCGCCGTCGCCGCGGCGTCTCCCTGACGGGCGACGACATTCCGCTAGCCCGTCGTTTGGATCTAGCTCGACTCTCACGGGCTCAACTGGCCGCCCTGCCGCTCGCGGGCCTGCTCTCCCTTCGCCCTGATGCAGATGCTGATTCGTCATCTCTGACACCGCAAGTCATGTGCCAATATTTCATGACCGCGCTGACCCGTCTGCAAGGTCTCCACTACGAACTTTCGCAGCGCATCGCGCGCAACCAGTTAGCATCTGATGGAGCTGGGACGGCGGCGGGCGGTCGTGGCATCACGGCCTCTGTCTTAGCGCCCGGATCGGCGCTGCCTGGCTCACCCGCGGTGGCTAGGAAACGCAAAATGGTTATACGCGCGACGTCTGGCCCCGCTGCGAAGCGCCGCCGCGGCGTCGGATCGAAAGGTACCACAACGACGCGGAGTGCTGCAGCCAAAAAACCTGGACGTCGCGGCGCACGACGTGGACGGCGCGCCGACGATGAGGACAGTCTGTCAGATGACAATGACGACGATGACGACGACGATGACGAGAACGGTTTCGACGAGGATGCCAATGCGTCCGACGACAGTGACTCGAGTCCTCCGTCGTCCGGCCCATCTTCCGGCAGCGTCCGTCGCACGCGTGGCCGCCGCCGGGCCAAACCCCCTAGACGTGTCGATGAGGATGATGATGACGACGATGGGAAAGACGATGCGATGGTCGAGCAGGACGATGCACTCGATCACAAGACTTTGGAACCGTCGTCGGCATCGTCCGATCTCTCGGACTCCTCCACGTCCGATGCATCTGACGAATCGGACTTTCATGATGCTTCTGCTGCTCGCTCTGCTACTCGCCCCCGCTCCCGTACGCGTGCACGCCCCCGCACGCGCGCCAAGACCCGACCTTCCACGCTCTCTCGGCGCAAATCCCGCGCAGCCTGATGCATGCTCTTCTCCGGCTGACTGATCTTCCCGTCCCCCTTTTTCCCTCCTTTCCTCTCTGACCCGATGCTGGAGGCTCGGAAAGCGGACTTTGTTCTGGACCCTCTCCGGCGCAGCCCCGTGTGTTTACCTAGCTAGTAGCCCGACCGGTTGCTTTTCTCGAACCTTGTCAGTCTCACCACGTGTATTGCTGTAGTGTATATGGTCTCATGGTCGGCCGACGATTCTCTCCTGCGCATGCCGATACCGCATACTTGCTCAAGATCCAACCCCTCCAATCAACCCCTCATAGATCACAACTTACACAGCAGCTATTCTCGAGTCGTCGTTTTGCGGTGTGGGTGCCTGCAGTTGTTCTCCGGTCGCCGGCTAGAAGCAAACGCCGACCACACGGCACGACTCGTAATTACGCATGACCACATGTCCGCTACAATCAATGCCGCGGCGGTGGCTGTGAAAGCCGACGTCATCGGGCCTGCAAGGGAAGCCGCTCAACCCGCGACGACGCCGGCCGAGGCGTGGCCGCTGTTACCACGTGACGCCATCACTCATGTGCACCACCTGCCGTGTCAGATCGACCACACGGGCCCGGCCCCCGTTGACGAGTGGTTCGTCGTGTCCGAAGGCCAGGTCCCGCCGCATGTGGGCACCCTCCGTGCCGCGTTCCGCGGACGCGCCCTGGAAGGGCGCATCGTGCATGCTCCGCCGGGCCATCAAGGTACAGTTCACACCGCATTTTTGCGGCTGGTCGTTACTGGTCGTTACTGGTCGTGCTTCGTCTTAGCTGAAAAAACTCGCGCGCATGGTTCCGGCCATGCTCCTCCACGAGGCATAGACAAGCTTTTGGACTCACCGTCTACCGGATGTGTTTGTTTGTTGTGGTGTGGTGTTTTTGTACTTTTCGTATGCGGTCGCATACTTGACGGACGCGTCGGAATATGCCATGATTCTCATCGAATGTGATCTCTGGCCTACATGTTGCGAAATTTGGCGGTGGCGCTACGCGAACAGCCTTCATCGGGGAAGCGGTTCCCTTGCCGCCGTACGATTCGGACGCCGAGAGCTCCGGGTCTGACGAGGAGGACCACAATGCATCAACCCCGCGGTCCCGCAAGTATCCCCAGCTGCGGTCTGTCGAACCGCTGACCAGCTGGACCCACTGGAACTGGGACAATGCCGTATCCCAGCAAGCCGTCGCGGATTACATTCAACTCGCCGATGTGCTTCATGCTCCTACGCCTTGCTGAGTGCGATGTTTCCTTTTCGCTCCCATTGTCCCCGGTCTGCTTTGCTCACCCTTGGCCCGAGTAAAACAGGGGCCCAAGTCCCCCCCTGCGGCCTTGTTTCTCCCAATTCGGCTTGACACGCCTTCTGCGGCTTTTCGCACCCTCGGGCACCGCGGCAAGTATCTGCTGGACGTCCCGTTCCTGCGCTGACAGCTCGCCCGATTATGCTCTCATGATCGCGATCGGACCACTGACCTCTTCTCATTCAATCATACTCATCTGCTGTCGATTGAAGCGCATTTTTTCTTTTTCTATCTATCGTGTATCCTAGTCAAGGATCAGATCGTCATCTCGGGAGACGCGGGCCCCCTTCGCGGCACTGGCGAGACGGGCGGACTCAGGCGGCATGACACTCGTCGGGCTCGCCCAGAGCATTTGAGAGAGGACCGGCACGGGCGCGTCGTCGATGCTGGTTGTGGCGAAGGTGACGGCGGCGGCCGGCGCGACCCGTCCGGCCGATACCGCCGGGTCGCGTCGCAGGCGCCCCGACGAGCCTGCTCGGCGGTTCACCTGGCGTGCCCACAAGGAGTGATGGCCGATGGGAATAGAAAGCGCGTTATGCGCTGGTCGCGGCGATTGGGGACCATTCGCATGGGCACGACAATGAATGTCGAGACTCACGGTGTGATGCCTCATGTGTCGAAGCAACAACGCATCGAAGCCGCGCGTCCCTTCGCACTGAAGGGTCGCTGTCCCATGTGCCTTCAGTATGGAAGGCGCTACCTCCGATCACGGAAACGATGGCGGTAGCCGTAGCCTTTTCCTTGTCGGGAAACATGTCAATTGGCAGCGTCGCACGCGCCGCGTGGTCACATCGGCGCCAGGGATGAGCGATCGGCCTGTCACATGACCCCCTCCTCCAGAGAAGATGGGGAAGGGGGCGGGTCGCAAGGGATGCGGATGGCGTCCTGTGTATGGGAATAAGCTTCGAATCCTTCTCGGCTTGCCTCTCGCTTGACACCCTTGACACTGGCTTCGCCTTCTGCATACTTCCTACCGACGCTCGCTATTGATGGGAACGGCATCAAGATTGTGTGAGGCCCATGTGTGATCTGATGCAGACCCGCATGGCTTTTGATCGGACGTGCCCTCCGTTGTTATCGCCGCCATTTGATGTCATTGCCCCTCGAAAGGGAGCACCAAGCCAGCAAGCGCCTCGAATGAAGGCCTTCATGGATGCTGGGGATCTTTTATTTTTTCCGAAACGCGCGTCCTGAAGGTGAGGCGCTGCGTCGGCCTCGCTCTGGGTGTGCTCGATGGCGCCCATAGTACTGACCGGCACTGACCGGCCTTCCGCTCGGGTTCGGCCACAGTTCCGCCACTCACTCCCACGGCCGCCGTGGCCACCTCCCCTTCCGCCCCGACGGCCTCTAACCGTATCTCCCCCAAGCCACGCTCCGCCGCCGGCCATCATCGAACGGCCACTTCGGGGCCGCCTTTCAAAGCGAGCTCGACCTCCCACCGTCAGACCTGCGCGGACGCCGGGAGAAGCGTCCGCTGGGAACGACGACGACCCCGCGAGGCGCACGAGGGGTACCTCTGGGAACAGCGGACGACGGCATCGTGGCGCGGAGGAGCCGGTCTCCCGCTGATCGCGTGGATCGCGGGGATCCACGGCATCCAGCGCCCGGCCTGTCTTATCGGGCGCTTCCACATCCTCGGCCGGCATCAGCGTACTGAAAACACGAAGCACGGCCGTTGATCTGGTGAAGCGCGCCGGGCCCGATGCAGGAGTCCGCCGCCCCCTTCTGGAACACGCCGCTGTCCGTTGCTGTCGTACGGAGCGGGCTTTCCTGGCGCGGCCAACGACATTCTCGGCGCCGACTTTTGGATACCGTCTTCCGACATTCTCCGCAGGATTCGAGATAACTCCGCTCAATGCCGGTCACCAAGGCGGCGGTCCGGACGCATGGTCCTGCCATGGATCCGCGGCGCACGAATCAGCCGCGATCGTCACCCTCATCGCCCACCCCGTTCGCAGCGTCGCCCTCGCCCGGACCCTCGTCGTTCCCGCCATCCCGCCAGAACTCATCGGGGTCGAGTCATGACGATCCGCCCCACCGCCACCGCCACCGCCACCATCGCTTCCGCCATGCCTACGAATCCAATAGCGAAGCCGATCGGACCCATCTCTGCACGGCTGCCGTGCCGTCCCAGGCGCCGTCCCGCCCGCCCCTCCGATCGACCCATACGTGGCATGCGCGAGATCCGGTCGCTGCATCCGTACCCTACGACACATCCGCCTTGCCCCTGCCATCGCCATCGCTTAAACCACACGTGCCGCTGTATGCCCCGCCGCCACGATCTCCCCACCGCGGACACCATCAACGTCCCCACCACGAGCACGAGCACCACCACGAGCACCAGCACCCACATACGCGCGCCCACCATCATCCACATCGGCATCGCGATGGTCATTGTCACAAGACGTCGGGCGACTTGACGACTTCGTCGGCGCTGATGCCTGCTTCGGCCTGGTCTGCCTCCCCGCTCCCCGCAGTTGCGTATGACCACCAGGTCTCGTCGCAGCAGATGAAAACGGCACCCAAGTCGTCCCGCGCGGACGACGACCGGCGAACGAGCCCCTTGATGGCGGCCGGGGCAGCCGTATCGCCGACGGCAGGACGGCGCCTCGACCTCACCACACCCGTCAATCCCGATAACATCTTTGGTCTGGCTGTCTTCACGGCCTCACGCCCGTGGGACCGCGATCGTCAGGCTCTCATGGATACCACGGCTGGCTTGATCCTCGATGACCACCCCCTAGCGCATGCCACCAGTTCGTCGGCAGCCGCCTTGCGCGGGCTTCCGCTTAAAACGGTCCACCATGACGGGCTGGCCCCGTCAAACGCTGATGCCGCCCCCCCGCGGGCATGCAACGCGCCAGCGCCATCACAGTGCGGTGACTACTTTGTGGAAGCCATGAGTCTCCTAGATTTGCTCGCGTCCTGGCGTGCGTTGCGGCCTCATTGGTCCTACGGCGCGGGCTCGGTGGTCCCGCCGTGCTCGGACCGCCGGCGCTTGCTTAATCTCGCTTGGCGCCGGTGGGCGCAGAGCCGCAACCGTGCTCCCCTCTACCCGGCACATCGCCTCGTGTGGCAGCGCCAGGTCGACTTTGCCCCTATGTATGGGCCCTTGTACCGGTCGCCCCGGTCGCCCCAGGCATCCGTCGCACCGGCGTCCACGTCATCATCCACGTCCACAGCATCGTCGGCCGCATCGTCATCTGTACGTGCTGTGTCAGCTACGACCGATGCACGGCACCATGCGCCCCTCCGTTCCTGCCTGCGCCAGCCGCGGTCCTCGCACAACGGCTCGCTGTCATCGTGCTCCCTCGCATCGATCCTTGATTCTTATCGCCTCCCAATAAATGGCGATCGAAACAATCACATGGGCCATCGCGACCGTCATAGCGGCCACGCGAACGGCCATGGTAGCGGCCAGGGTAGCGATAGCAGCCTTGAGACCAGCAGCAACAGCCGTTCGCCAAGTAATCGCGAAGCAAACCACACTCGACTCGAGACGGCTGTGCCGTCCAGCACCTTTTCGCCGTCGCCAGCGCCCTCCGCGGCGTCTCCGATCTCTGAGTTGAATCAGCCATCCGCCGCGCCGACGATTCCCGGGCCGACCCTGGCCCGTCGCTCACCGCGGCCGTCATCATCATGGCCCATGCGGCGCCGCAGCGTGTCCAATGCCACTCCGCCCCCCCGCGCGCTCGACGGCGGTCGTTTCGGGCTGCCCGCAGTCACGTCAGCCAAACCGCGACGGGTGTCATTTAATCACATCGTTGACCAACACGTGTTTGATGAATGGATCGTGGCGATCGACAACGCCCGTCTGCCGGCGACGTTTACGACGGTCAGGGCGACCGTTGCGATCGCGACGCATGCTACGGCTGCGTCACGAACGCCCGTGGCGCTTCCTGCGCGGCCGCCGCCTGCCTGGATGCCGCCTGCCGATCTCGTTGCGCAGAGTGCCTCTCATTCTGAGGCTGTCGTTCCGACGACTTCTGCAGCCTTCCCGACCCCGGCTTCCTCGCAGACGGTGAGTCCTGTTTTGGGCCACGGGAGCGGTCGCCCCGCCAAGGAGGACGCTGCGCCACCAACGGCTAGACCGAGTGTGCAGCGTGACGCGGACGATGCCGTATCCTGCTCCTCACCGCCGGATTCGCCGGATTCGGGCAAGCAAACCAAGCCGTCCGGCGCGCAATGCGTTTCGCCAGCGCCGTATCCGGCTCCCCGTCCGTCGACCCGCTCTTCGCCGTCACCGCACGTCGCGGCACCGGCCGCCTCGGGTTCTGCACCTCATCCGTCACCGCCGTCTTGGGGCTCATCGCAATCGGATCCGCACGACTCACGCTGCGAGCATCTACAAAACAATTCCTGTCAGGCTCGTGATGTGGGCCTTGGCGTGATGCCTTACCCAGCGGACCAGCGACATTGCCCGGCTCCGTCCGATCGAGGCGCGATGCATGCACAGCACGATTTTCATCGCGACGACGCGCTCGCGTCCGAAACGTCGCTGTCAACCGTGCTGCCATCTGAGGCACGCGTCATGATTGCGGCGCTGCCTTCGCCGCCACTAGAACAAGGGTCAGACCGCGAGCCCTTGTTTCCGGTCGCTCTCTCAGCGCCTGCACCCAGCCCCCGTAGGCCCAGGTTACGCGACCACCACCGGCTTCTCGACGAGGACGAGGACGATGATGGTGTTGACGGCACGGTCGCCGTGCTCGGTTGGGGCTTCTTCCCGCCCGATACGGTATGCCGTCCAGCAACGCCGCCGTTGTCCGCCGAGCGGCTGGAAACGGACCGGCGGTTTGTCACGGCGCGGGCCACGTGGACGCGCGAAACGACGCGTGCGACGCCGCTGAGCGTGGATGCTGCGTTCTCGCCGGCTCCGACGGAAAAGAAGATTGGGGTGTCCGTCGCACGCACCGCATCGTCTTCGGAAGATGGTGCTTCCCCTCCCGTTCCATCGGCATTTGGCCATGTGGACATTTTATCCCGATCGCGTCAGCACCATGCGGCGGCCATGGACGAGGTGCTCCTCACGAACGCTTTCTTTGTGCACCCCGATCTCATTCCGAATGGTTCCGCCTGGTACCCGGACCGGATTCCGGCCCACCACCACGCGCGCCATCACCGTGACCATCGCTGCCGCCATCGTTTGGATAATCGCGATGCAGGAAGTCCATCGTTCGTGGCTTCTGGGTCGACCAGTGATGATGCCGCTATGATGCCGCTGCGTCACATCCCTCCGTCGTCGCTGCAGGCCAGCGCCGAACGCATCGACAAGCCGTCCCTACGGCGGGACGTTTTGCCGCGGCGGTCGCCCACCACGGCCCTCATGCTGCTTGGCTGGCGTCTGGCCTTGACGGTCTCCATTGTCGTGTTGGGATGGCTCAACACGACCGTGGATACATGGCTGCCGCGGTTCCAGCGTTTTATTCCCGGAGCGAGCGATCGCTCGTGGGTGACTTCGACAACCTCTGCGCACGCCGATGCGACGCGTTCCTCGACGTTCGCATCGACGTCGAGGTCATCGCCAGCTGCGCGAGACGTTGGGGGTTCCTGGTCGAGCCTCACCTCGTCGTCCTCGTCCTCTCTGGTGTCTGCCTCCTCTGCCGTCTCTCTGAACGAGGGATCGGCCTGGAATTGCGCGGCGGCCCGTCCGACCCGCACTGACCCAAGTCTGCCCGAGCTACTGCACGTGCTGCACCGCCACCTCCAGTTTGCGCTGGCCGCCACGTCCGGGATGGGTGACCTTGTCGTCGGCGTGCTGGACGCCTCGTCGGAGGATGAGAGCGAGACCGAACGTCGCCGTGGCCGTCAGCCTGCGCCGGCCGTCGCGCCCGTCTCGACGATGGCGATGATGCGGTTAGTCACGGACGTGATCGACATCGGTTTCGAAGTCGAAAAGCACGTGCATCACGCGATTGCCCGTGCGACGAACGACGTGCCGCTGCTTGCGCGGCGCGGCCTCGACCTCTGGTGCATGGGATTCGACCTCAACTAAGCGCTGGAGCGATAGCTCGCGTCGCGCGTCGCGCTCATCACGCCCGGCAGTATTTCACGTCGGCGTGAGCGACCGCCTTTCTGTTGTTTGCACGGGGGTCTCGCCACAACGCCACACGGTGCCTTATTGCCCGTCGTTCACCCTTCCCTTCGCATCGCCGCGGGATCGCTGCTGCGCCACTTGGTGTCCGCCACTAGGGGTCGACGAGCGATGGCGACGGCCACAAGGGGGCCAGCCGAACGCGGATCGCGTGCCGCGCGGCACACGCCGTCTCACCCGTCCGGGTCCGGGCATCGTCATTGGTTCCTGCGATCGCCTTATTCGTCCGCCGCTTCTTGTTCCTGATGTTGCTAGGCCGTGTCCAGAGAAGAACGACAGCTTTCGATGTCAGGGCTGATAGGGTGACGATATGACCACGTCAGCCTGCGTCGGAGCGACGACGCGCTTTTTTTTTGGTGACCTAGACGATCCGAGCGATCCTCCTTGATTGATCCTCCTGAATACCTGATAATACGAATTCCATTCATCGCGCATCCCAGCGACAGACGAGCGCGGCGGCCTCTCCTTGGTTCCGGCTCACTGATACCAGACGGATCGCGGCATCACGGCAGGTCGCGGCTTTCCGTGACGATATCACAGGCCATCATGTCGCAGCAGATCAACTTCCAGCCGTCAGTGCTGGATGGGTTCCAGGCGGTCCGCGACGGTGACATCGGCAGCTGGGCCCTCTTCAGCTACGACAAGGGCAGCAATGATCTCAAGCTGTTCGAACAAGGCGGTAACGTTGTCTAAACTTTGCGAATCCGGTGCTGGAGTTCCCTCTTCTGCTGTCAGGATGGCACCATAGGGACTTCGCATCTCGCCATGAAGGGCGCACGGTGCCGCTTGTTTCATGGCACTGTGCCTGGATGGTGGGGATGTTTGCAGCGTGACTCACGTATCCAAGGGTTGATTCATGGCGATCTAGACGGCGGATTGGAGGCGCTGCAAGATGAGTTTGAAGCGAGCAAGATCCAGTATGCTGCCGTCAAGGTGAACGAGCCCATCTCGAAGCTCCCCAAACTCGTCCTCATTTCGTGGGTAAGGTCGCGTCCTAAAAATCACTGAATGAATGATGACATGGTTCCCTCATTTTCTTTTCACGAATTCACCCTCATGAATATGCGTCATCGGGTGTTCGTCTTGTCGATCTTCTGCCTCCTCGACATCGACATAGTGTGGTGACGGGGTACCCGTTTCCAAGAAGGGCCTGTTTAACTACCACGTGAACGATGTCTCATCCTTTCTGCGCGGCTGCCACGTGCACATCAATGCGCGCTGCGATGACGATGTCGATCCTGCCACCATCATGAAGAAGGTCGAGTCCGCCTCGGGCGCCAAATACGCGATCCACGGCGAGCGCGGGTTTGCCAAGTACGAGCCGCCGGCACCCGTCGGCAGCACCTACCAGCCCGTCAAGCTCAACCCCCCGAAACCACTCGATGCCGCCAAGGCCCCCTCGCCAGCCTCGAGCTACGAGAACCTCGCGAGCCAGCGTGCCGCGCCGGTCCCAGCCCCCGTCGTCGTCAAGCCCGCCGTGCGGCCCTCGCCCGCAGCTGCCGGCGGGGCCGTGCCGTCCGCCGCGTCGGCGTCGGCGTCGTCGACGTCGTCGACGTCGTCGTCGTCGCGGCCCGTGATGCCTAGTGGCACGCGGTCGGTTGCTTCGAAAGCCGCCGCCTTTGAATCCGCGGCGCCGGCGCCGCCGACGAACCTGCGCCGCGGCGGCCCCTCGGGCTCAGCCGAGCGGCTGGAGCGTGAACGCGCTGCTGCCGCGGAGCGCGATGCCGCGGCGCGTGCGCGCACCGAGGAGATCGTGCGCGCGCGTCAGGAGCAGGAAGCCGCCGAGCGCGCCGCGATCGAAGCGCAGCACGCCGCCGAGCGCGAAGCGGTTCGCCAGCGCGATGCGGCGGAATCGGCGCAGGCGCCGCGCTCGAGCGCGGCGCCCGCGTCCGTGCCGCCGCCCTTCCGTCCGGTCGCCGTCCCGCCGCGTGCCGCCGCCAACGACAATGACTGGGACGACGAGACGTCTGCGGTGGCCGAAGCGCAGGACCGCGAAGCACGCGAGGCGCGCGAAGCGGAGGAACGCGACCGGCGCGAGCGCGACCGGCACGCGCAAGCGGAACGCGAGGCGGAGGCGCGCCGCGAGGCCGAATCCCGTGCGGAAGCCGCGGCGCGGGAGGACGAGCGACGCCGGGCGGTGCAGGCGCAAGCGGAAGCCGATGCGGCGCAGGCGCAGGCACGTCGCGAGATGGCTGCCGCCAGTGCCCAGTTGCAGTCGGCGGTCGGCGTGGCGGATGCCGGGGTCGCCCGCGCGCCCGTGCCGCTGCCCCCGCGGTCGCCTGAGCGCCGCGGCCTGACCGTGCGTGCGCTCTACGACTACGAAGCCGCCGAGGACAACGAGATCGCGCTTAGCGAGGGCGAGCTCGTGACGGATGTGCTCCAGCTGGACGAGGGCTGGTGGGAAGGCACGAACGCGCACGGCGCCCGCGGGCTGTTCCCGGCGGCGTACGTTGAAGCCGTGGCCGGCGCCGCGGCGCCCGCGCCGGCGCCCGTGCCCGTGAACCTGCCGCCGGCGATGCCTGCGCGGCCGCCCGAGGAGCCGGTGGCCGTGCCGGCGCCCGTGGCCGCGACAATGCCGCCGGCGCCGGATGCCAACGAAGCGGGCGTGTCGGTGCGCGCAATCTACGATTACGACGCGCAGGACGACAACGAGCTGACGCTCCGCGAGGGCGACATCATCACGAATGTGTTGGTGCTCGAGGACTGGTGGGAAGGCGAGCTCCACGGCGTGCGTGGGCTCTTCCCTGGCAACTACTGCGAAGCCCTCTGACGGATGAATAGGCCCGATGGGGCGCAGCGTTCTGTGGCATGTAATCTTTCAAGAGCGTCATACGGATCGATACTGGATCAATGGCGTATCTGCCACGCTGATCGAGATGGTCGATATGAACCATGGGATACGTCTGATACGTCATGCGAGGGTCCCTGAATGATGACATTCTATTGATCTGACGATATCCGCTTCCCACCGCCCATGGTGACATGGCCGCAGCACTCGAGGCCTGTTCAGCATCGTCTGGCGACATGAAGGATCGGCGTCGCCTGCATGCGCCCTTGATCCTCTGTCCGTTGAGATAATGTAAACATCGCACCTCACCCGCGCGCTTGGTGACTCGTTGATCTGTGCAAGCCAGTTGCTTTTCCCGGCGCGCCCTCCTCCCACGGCGGCGTGCCCTCGGCACCCTCTCGAGACCTACATCAACCCTTCTGCTCCCCCCAGGCGGCGACGATGACGATGACGATGACGACGACGACGACCACGCCCCGACCAACGGCCCGACCCCATCGCCGTGGTGAAAGCGGTGGCGGCGGCGGCGGCGGCGGCGGCCTCATCAACCTCAGGGTCCACTTTGCGCCGTTGCTCGGATAAACTGGACCTGCTCGCCAGCGCCCTCAATTTTTCGAAGCCCGGCCGTCGATGATGCGGTGCGCCCTCGAACGGGCGGCGCGGTCATCACAGCGATCGAATTCTGTGCGCTGAGCCGATCTCGCCGACCCCTCGGGTGGCGTTCCGGGGCATCGGCAGATGCCGATGCAGATACGGAAACAGCAATGGAAGCGAGACTGATCGACTTATTGTATGTCTCCGATCTGGAAGAACGCCGATTTTTCCCGTTAAGCAGCCATGCGCCTGAGGCCCTGAACGGAATGCGGCGGCCCACGGTCTTGGCGTGCCCGTGGGATCCTCGCCCGCAGGGCCTGCCGCGCATGGTCGCGGGGTCCCATACACACCCCGTGTCACAGCGGCCGCGTCCTGTCACGCGGGTGATCTCCCGAAGGGCACCGTCGTAACCCATTTCGATTTCAACCATCGCGATGCATGCATACTCCTTCGTTTCATGCGGCGCGGTATGCCCTCCTTCGCGGCACAACAGCTGAGATGTGTACGACGGCGCATCACCTCACGACCGCCATCTGACTACCCATGCTTCCCGCCTCTCTTGTTCCTTACGTCGCGCATGATGTTGTAATCCTTGCTGCATCCGTTCCACCACGTTATCGCTAGCGAGCCGTCGTCAGCCCCCGGGTGGTGCGTGACCAACGCACGCGAACCTGCAGAGGCGATCGACCTTGGCGTGCTCCGATGTCGTGGCCACCGCTTGCGTCCTCCAGATCGCTAGATCTGCCGCCCTCGCCGCTCAGCCCCGACGCCGCTGAGTCGGACGCCGGTGCGGTGGGCCTGCCGCCCGCCGGCGCCAGCACCCCCGCGGACGGCTCCAGCGCCCTCCGAACGTCGTCCGAAGACGCATCGTGCGATTGGTCTGACGCGGCCACGCCCTCTCTGCCGTCCCCGCCGTCCCTGTCGGCGCCGCCGTTGCTGCCGCGATCGCCGGCGGTCGCAGCTATCGCGCCCTCGCTAGAGTCAGACCAGCCGTCGACGGTGTGGGTCCAACCTTCCGCGTCGATTCCCGCGATGGCCGCTGTGGGGGGCTTGCTGCGGGTTCAAATACCCGAGCCTGCAGGCGCCCGCGGCAAAGGCTTGCGGGGCTTCGGCGGTTGCATGCCGCTCAGCGAGGCCGCGCTCAGCTCGCCGACCCACAGCGACCCGGATCTGCACATGGACCTCGAGACGATCAAGTCCCGCTGCACACTGATCATGTGCAAGGTGCTGATGCGGCATGAAGCGTTCCGCAGCCGGCTCCGCAACATCCGTTTCGGCAGCGAGACCCTGACTGATATCCTCGAGTAACCACGACGAATGCGTCTTCTGCCACGACCTGATTCGTGGTCCTTTCCGCCATGAGATCTGATAGCACGGACAGCCTAGGGCGTCGCCCGGCCGCTGAAGAGACTGATGTAGCGATCCACCTCCCACGGCCTTTTTGTGGCACATGCATCTGTGTGACTTGATATCCATTGTTTCCCGGATTGCCAGCCATTGCCAGCCTTCTTTACGCCTATAATTATTTGAGCTTTCGTCGTCTCATTCAACTCTTTCTGGCGACAGTGTATAGCCGCGTTCATCCTTGGGATGCTTATTTGGGTCTCATCACGCCGCGTCTCTGGACGGTCGCGGAATGTGGTGTTGTCTCCTTGCACACCGCCGAGGATCGGCGCAGGCGTCCCCACCAGCTGCTAGGGACGAGTAGGGGGGCAAACGTGGCTTAGCATTTTGGCGGAGTTTCTGGCGAGCCTGTGGGGTGCCGGCGGCTCACTCGGGCCCGAGCGGACTTCGGGGGGCCGTGGACAGCGGATCAACCGAGCCGAGGCGGGGTGGACGAGCAGGGACCGCAGGCCATGGCAGAATACGATGTGTTTAAGCGCTCGTGACGCTGAATTGCTGGCGGATGCGACATCGCATGACTCGTATCGCTACGAGACGTCGCTACCGAGTGCGTGGTACTCGCATCGGAGGCCTGCTGCGGTCGGCCCACCCTCCCCCTCTTCGACCCAGTGCACTACGGCTCGATACCCACCGGACGGTCACCCTTATCGCCCTGCTTTTTTGTTTGCCTGCGATATCTTCCGCAGTAGACTTGGCAACCTCCCGCCGCTCCGCTCCTGACACTGCGTTGATATTTACGCTACGTCCATCCGTCTCGGCACTGGAACGTTCCCCCGTGGCCGCTCTTCTCTTCGCAACCGCCCTCTGCGACCACCCCCGTTCCTTATCGCCATGCTGGGCCCAAGGTATGCCGACCCTGCTTCTGTTGCTACTGCTGCTTCCGCTCGGATGCCCAGAGCGCTTTCAAGCGTCCATTGCATCACTTCGCCGCGTGTCAGCGATGCGAGCCGACCTCCAGCGGCCATCGTTGGCATCGTGACTGTTTATGAGACCGACCGTGACTCACCACCGCTTTTCGCAATGATGAACGTTCGCTGATCGCCGTTCTCTTCTTCGCCATCACCGTACAGGAAAGCCAAGACGGCCAAGGGCCGCCGCGTGCTGCAGGCACGTGAGCCGCAGACCGCCGAAGACATTAAGACGGCGATTTTTCTTAAAGGCACGACGACCTCGCAGACGGTTTCGGACGCGCTGAAGAGCCTGTACACGCTCAAAAAGCCGGCGGCCGTGATGTTCAACAAGCGCAATGACATCCATCCCTTCGACAACGCGAACACCTTCGAGTTCCTCAGCCAGCGCAACAACGCGCCGCTGTTCTGCATGGGCATGCACTCCAAGAAGCGCCCGCACAACATGGTCTTTGTGCGCACCCACGGCCATCAGATCCTCGACATGGTCGAGATGGGCCTGCTCAAGTACGAAGGCATCTTTGGCGATGGGTTCTCGTCGAATACCCGCCCGCTTCTGACCTTCGCGGGCGACTGGAACTC
The DNA here is from genome assembly GCA_003615045.1 of Caulochytrium protostelioides. Taxonomy (NCBI): domain Eukaryota; kingdom Fungi; phylum Chytridiomycota; class Caulochytriomycetes; order Caulochytriales; family Caulochytriaceae; genus Caulochytrium; species Caulochytrium protostelioides. The sequence continues at coordinate 112,023 of ML014130.1, read as the reverse complement.
TGCCGAGCTGCAGACCTGCAAGAGCCTTCTGCTGGACTTCTTCCGCGGTACCCACCAGGCCACCGCCGCTACGCTGGACGACCTCGACCAGGGCCGCGAGGAGGTCGAACTCGACGGCATCGAGCACGTCATCTCCTTTACCTCCGACCCGACACCCATCACGCCGACGGGCAGCCGTCCTGGCGATGTCGGCGCCATCATCTACATGCGCGTCTACCGCGTGAAGCTGCTGAAGGCGACGGTCGCGCACCCCTCGGGCCAGGACCTGCCGTACACCCACCTCGAGGACATGGGCCCCAACATGGACTTTGCGGTGCGCCGTGTCCAGGTCGCCGAGCCTGCGGTCATGAACAAGGCCTGCCGTCTGCCCAAGATGCCCACGTCGATCAAGAAGCAGAAGAACATTGCCAAGGACGAGATGGGCGACACCGTTGGCCGCATCCACGTCGAGCAGCAGGACCTCGGCAAGCTGCAGACCCGCAAGATGAAGGGCCTCAAGACGCACCTGGACCCGGTCGAGCACGATGGGTTGACAGACGACGAGGAGGACCGCGACGCGGAAGACGAGGACGACGCGATGTTCGATGCCGACGAGACGATGGACACCATGGAGACCGCGAGCGGCCACGAGGACGAGGACGAGCCTTTGGCCTTCGATGAGAAGCTGATGCTCCAGCTGGCGGGCGAGCACTGATCTCGTTTTTCTTCGTTCTTCTTTTCCTTCGTTGTGTCGCATTCACCGCGACGCGTTGCGCTTTGTTCTTGTTGCTCTTTGTTATTTATTACACACATACACACACAGACACACAGTTGAGTTTAACGCGGTCGTCCATCTATTATCCCAATGCGTACACCAATCTTCGGTGGTGCCCCCTAGGGGTCCCCCCGAAGCAGACGCGCATTCGGTTCAGTATCGGATGACTTTGCCGACCATGGGCTGCAACCTGCGTCGAAAGCGTCGAAACTGGCAGGAAAGGGTTTATGCGGGGGGCTGGACGACAAGACTCGTGGCGCTGCCAGAGCCGTTCGCCTGGCCTAGGAAGAGGGACCACTTCAGGCGCGCATTGGCCGCGGTCTGGCGGACGACGCGCTTGCGGTCGTCGAGGCCGAGCACGAAGCAGCGCATCACCGCCTTCGCATGGGGCTCGAGCTGCTCGCGTGTCAACACGTCCGGCACGCGGGCCAGAACCTCCAGCGCCTTCTGCCGCACCCGCAGCGGCATCGTCGTCCATCCCTGCAGCACCGGCATCGCCCCGGAGGCGGAACCAGGCGCGGGCTGGGCGAGCCGCGCGAGTTCGGAGCGCGGCGATGGGCCGATCCCGACGTTCGCAATGAGCGCCGAGAGCCAGCCGTCGAGGTCGCGGGCGAAGGTCTCGGGGGCGTCCTGGAGCATCATGGCCGCGGTGTCGAGCGTGGCGACGCGGAGCGGCGCGTCGCCGGCGCGCAACGCCACCAGCAGGAGCGGCACGAGTCGCGGCAGCTCCGTCAAGAGGGCCTTGCGCGGCACGTGGCGGATGAGGTGCGAGACGGCGGTGAGCCAGACAGGCTTGCGCGAGGCCTCGGCGGCATGGAACCCGGCGACGAGGCGCGGCAGGCAGCGCGCAAAGAAGCGCTGGCTCACGAGGTACTTGACCGTCGCATACGCGTCGCGCGTCAGGATGCCGGTGGTGGAGTCGGTCTCGGCAATGACGCCCACGGCCGCGGCCGCGTGCCCCGCCAAGTCGGCGTTCGGACAGACCGCGGGGTCCATCCAGCCCAGCAGCACGTCGAGCTCGGCCTCGGTGCTCGGGTGCCAGCGCAGCATGCACGCCTTGACCTGCATGCGGTAGACGGCGAGCGTGTTCAGAATCCACGCCTCTGGATGTGCCATTGGCTTCGTCATGGCCTCGCGCAGCCGCGTCATGCCGGGTCCGCTGAGCCACGCCGTCACTTGCGCGTCGGAGCCGAGTTTGTTGACGAGCGTCGCCAGCGTCGCCGCCAGCGACGCGGATGCGTCCGACGGCGGGGCGTCCAGGGAAGCGGTCAGCCAAGCGTGCATCGTGGCCAGGCCTTCGGGCAGATGCAGGTCCGTCGCCGGTCGCAAGTGGCACACGACGGCCTGGACCGCAGCGGCGGTGACGCCCGCAAACGGCACGTACGGCGTCGTGTCAAGGGCAAACGAGCGGCCCGCCGCCGCCTGCACGGCCGTCATGCACGCCGGGGGGCCTGCGGCCGTAGCGGTCCAGAGGGCTGGCAGCAGCGTGTCGGCGAGCTGCTGCTGCTGAGCGGCGTCGGCGCGCTGGACGAGCGTGCGAACGAGCGCGGCGACCGCGGTCTCGGCGGCAGCATGCGGCGTGAGCGCGCGGCTGAACGCCATGGCGAGGGCGCGGTGCACGAGCGTGTGCGGCGGCGCCAGGAGCTGTGTCATCGCGTCGGCCTGGTGCTGCCGCGCCGACGAGGCGGCCTGGGCATCCGGCATCGGCTTTGAGGTCCGCGCGATGCGCGACTGGACGATCTGCGTGACGGCGTCGAGGATCTGAACCAGGTGGTCGGCGCCCGTGGTCGTGAGGGCGTGAGGCGATGAGGACGGCGCGGCGGTCACATATGTCTCGGCGACGTCGAACAGCTGCAGGAGATGCGACTGCGTCAGGGGCTCGAGCTCGGCGAGGGCAACAAACACGTGCAGCAGCGACGCGAACGGCGAGTCGGGGGACGGCTTGAAGTCGGGCTGGGCAGGCTGCCCGAGCGCCAGGCGGTAGGGCGTCATGGCCTCGAGGTCGAACCAGTCCGGGTGTTGCTCGGCGCACGCCCGCGCGGCGACGATGAAGGTCGCCTCGATTGCGTCGCGGTCGTCGGCGTCGCGTGCGCTCCCGCTGAGCGTCAGCAGTGACATGAACACGTGGCGGGTCTCCGTCTGCCGCTCAGGCGTGAGGAGCCGCGGCGCCAGCAGCATGTCTTTCAGCCCGAGGATGGCCTCGAGCGTCAGCGACAGGTGCGCAGTATGGCTGTTGAGCGCGTCGATCTCGATCTCGAACAGGGTCTGGCCGTCCGCCGCCATGGGATGGGGCTCGCTCGCGGTGGCGAACTGTGAGAACCGCGACGCGCGCAGCAGCCAGTGGATGGCCTCAAGCGCGGCGCGGCGTTCGGCGAGCGAGGACGTCGACTCGGTTTCGGGCGTCGGCGCCGCGGGCGCCGCGGCGCCGTCGGCGGCGCTTGGCGAGGCGGCACCGCCGCGCGCGCGGCGGAGCAGCGTGGTCCGCGCGGCATGCCAGAGCCGAGTCTGCAGCGCGATGCTCGGGCCCGCAGCGGCCTTCGCGAGGCCGGACATGACGGCGGCGACGATCTTGCCGTGGGCGGTCGCCTCGTTGGCGTCCGGGTCGTTGAGCTTGCGGACCACGTCACGCTCGATGGTGTCGGCGAGGAAGGCGTCGATGCGGGCGGCGTCGCGAGCAAGCACGGTGGTGAGCGTCGTGATGGCCGCAAGGGCCGCGCGCTCGCCGCTGTCGTCGTGGGCATGCACGACCTCGGCGCGAATCGAGGACCACAGCTCGCCCAGGTACGGCACGACGTCGTGGGGCGCCAGGGCGTGGCCGAGCGCAAGCACCTCCATCGCGTCGCGGCGGGCATGGCGCGACTCGGCCGTGAGCTTCTCGGAGAGGAAGGGCAGCGCGAACGGCGCGTTCTCGGGGATGGCGACGAGCAGCGGGTGCAGGGCGTTCTTGAGCTGCTCTGGGGTGATCCCGAACGGATCGCCCGGCGGCGGGCGGAACGTGATCGGGAAGTAACAGCTCGTGACATCAAACAGCGTTTCGGCCAGCGAGGCGTCGTCGGGGTCGGCGCCGGCTGCCGCGGCGTCGGCAAGGATTGTGAAGTGCTGGTAGATGCGCTGCGCGGTCGTGAAGGCCAGCAGCAGGCACCGCGGGTCCTTCTCGCCGTCGAGCGCGTGAATGAAGGCCTGGACGACGAGGTCGTTGTGCTGCTGCATTTGCGCCAAGTTGGCATCCAGCAAGCGGTCAAAGAGGGAGAACACGGCGTGGCGCGCGGCCTGGGGGAACTGCTGCAGCGCGATGTCGGACACGAGAGCCGACATGATCAGCGCGATCTGGTCGGCGGACCAGATGGTCGTCAGCGAGAGGTTCAGCAGACCCTGGATCGACGCCTCGATCGAGGGCTGGTCCTCGAGGCGCGCGAGGAAGAAGGGCAGCAGCGTCGCGGCGTGGGTCGCCACGATCCCGGACGCGGGGTCCATCGCGCCGAGCACACAGGCCAGCAGGTGGATGACGCGTGCGCGCGCGACGGGGTCGGGCACGGCGCCGCTGAGCATCGGACCCATGGCCTGGACGACGTCCAGCAGCACGAGGCGGCGCGCATCCAGCGCGGCGGCCAGCGCCTGCACCAGCTGCTGCGCCTCGGCGGCATCCGGCGACAGCTGCGTATACGCCGCAACCTGCTCGGCCAGCGGCCGCGACGCGTCAGCCGACATGGTCGCCATGAACGGCGGCTTGCAGGGCAGAAGGAGATAGGACGCTGCGCAGCAGAAAAAAATGTTCAAGGCGGCCGATGCTTTCTACTTGTACGGCGAGATGGTCTGGCTTGCGTCGGAGGCGCTATGAATGGAATGGAGCAACATGCTTGATAGAACACCGACAGGAGGGGCCGTCGATATGGTGGAGAGAGCGTCACTCTTCATGGGCTCATGACCACCTGACCGTATGATCGCGGACCTGGACGAGCCATGGAATCAACACGACACTCCGACATGGACCCTCGCTCGACGATTACGTCGGCGCCGCGCATGCTGCCACATGGCTGCCTCAAGCCAACGGCATCCCACCCAACACCACTGGACCCTCGGGGGGCGGGCAGGCGCCGTTGGCTCGCGGGCCGCTCGTGCCCGGGGCGCAGTGAAGGCGGCGCGAGCGGGAATGGATGGCGTTGAAGGACGACAGAAAAAACGCATCCGCCTCGACTTCAACTGAGCGAAAGGGCCGATCAGCAGACAGCTCTACCGCTGTTGAGATGGGTGCCATGAGTGCCACGTATCCAAGTATCGAGGCTCACCATGATCGTTCTCTCATAACTACCTTCGACGATGGGAAAGTCTACACTGCTGCCCTGGCGACAGGCAACATCAAATACAAAAGTCCGACAGGCTCTGCCCGTCAACCGACGGGCGTGTGCGCCGTGTCAGCAAAATGCGACCCCATGCAACAATAAAATATGGGCACAGCGGCGCATTGAGCGCCGTCAATTGAGCGTGTTCAGAATGAACTTTGCATGGGACTTCTGCCAGCACCACTGCCGCATACCATGGTGTCATGATCGGACGCGCAGGCGTGTTTCAGACGTCGGCGGACGTCGGCGGACATCTCGTACACCTATAAAGGGGACGCGCCAGCCGGCAATGATGGAAGGATCGGCCTCCCCAACGTCTGCATGCGCGGATCGAGGCTCGCGTCGTTTGCATCGCGTCGTTCCGTCCATCACATCTGTCTTGACTGGGGCACACCATCACCACGGGCGATCATATCGCAGGATCACTGCCCCCCACCGCGATTTCATGCGTGCTTGCCGCTGCACTGCCATCCGAGACTATCGCTGCATCGCCATCCTATTGCGGCACTGTCGAGCCCCGAGCAATAGCGGTGGTTTCCTATAGTGCTCGGCGCATGCTCGTCACCCCTTTGTTGTGGACCGTGCCTCTCGCCTTCCGGAACCTCGTCGACTGACGTCGTTCTTTTCGGCCCCGGCCCAAGCCCCGGGAACCGCCGCCGCCGATTGGCCCCGACCGGCCGAACACCCACCCGCATACCCGTCCGCTGCGGCAGCCGCGGACCCCTCTTTCTCTTTGCTCCGCGCGCGCGGCCGGTCCGCCTTCGGTGCCGGTCTTGCGCGGCGCGCGGTCGGTGCCCGCCGCCTGTCTCAGCTCCGCCCAGCGGTCGGAGCGGCAGTCGCTGCACGGGTCCGTGCGCCTGCGCCCGCCGGTGCCGCGGTCCGTCCCGACATCCCCCGCCGTGGTTCTCGCGCGGCAAGCCCGACGCAGCGCCGTGCAGCGCGGCTCCGCTAAGCGGCCCGTCGCCCGCTGCCGATCCCAGCCCAGCGAGTCGCAGCCGTCGCCCACCACTGGCCGATCCGGTCCGGGCTGTCGCTTCGTCGGTGGCATCCCCTGACAGCATCCCCTGGCAGCATCCTCTGGCAGCATCCCCTAGCAGCATCGCGCGTCCGCACGGCGCATCAGGGGCTCGCTTTATCAGCCGTCGCGACCAGCGTGCCGGGCCGGCCTCGCGACTCTCAACCCGAAGCCACCACGGCGCCGGCGATCAAGGGAACCCCGATTCCCGCCATCTCCCCCGACAGCCGCGTGCAAGAAGGCTCGCACGTGCTCCGCCCGACGATCCGGGGCCCCTGTGTCGTGCACGTGCTCTGATAGCGACGCCAGCATAGGTCAACCCCACTCCGTGCCGCAGTCCCGCCCACCATGCCGCTCGCTGCCGCCTTCCGAGCGCTCTCGACGCCGCTGCTCCGCTCAGCTGCGCTGTCCGCGACCCGCGGCCTGCTCAACGTCCACGCGCCGCTCGCCTGCCGCGCCCTCGCCACCTCCCGCGCCGCCATGGTCAAGGTCGTCCCGGCGTCGGCCGTCGCCGCGCCCTACACGTAAGTCGCCCTCACTTCTTCACGCAGCGCCCTGGTCGACCCGCCTTCGAGGTGCGTCAAGGTCATCCCGTCTGCCGTCGACATCAGCGACTCACCCAACGTCTATGTCTGTTCTTGGTGTGGTTGATGGAAGTCCACCGCACTCTTTTGCATCTATGCTTGCGATGGTGGCCATCTTTCAGTGCGGAGATCAAGAATGTGTTGGCCAAGGAAGCCAGTCCCGAGTTGGCGGAGGACGGCTTGCCGGTCGATGCCCCCCGCATGGTCGCATTCCTCGCGAACGAAGACGAGGCGGCCCGACGGTATGCAGAGTGGACTGGCAAGACCTGCCGCGACATTGGCCTGCGCTTCGAGCTGCGCCAAGTCACCCGCACGCAGCTCGAGGAGGCCATCATTGAGGCTAACGAGGACGACGGCGTCAACGGCATCATGGTCTACTACCCCGTGTTCGGCGACGCCATGGACCAGTACCTGCAGAACATCGTCGACCCCGCCAAGGACGTCGAGGGCCTCTGCCATACCTACCGCTTCTACATGTACCACAACATCCGCCACCTGGACGAGGCCAAGACGCAGCGCTGCATCATCCCGTGCACGCCGCTCGCGATCGTCAAGTTCCTGGAGCACATGGGCATCTACAACAGCAAGCTGCCGTACGGCGACCGTCTGCACGGGCGCACCGTGACCGTGATCAACCGTTCGGAAGTCGTCGGCCGCCCGCTGGCGGCGCTGCTCGCCAACGACGGTGCCCACGTGTACTCGGCTGACGTGAACGGCCTGCTCGAGCTCAACCGCGGCCAGGGCCTCCACCTGAAGCGCTATTTGACGAACGAGTGCAGTTTGACACTTGAAGAAGCGCTCGCGCGCTCCGACATCGTGATTGGCGGCGTGCCTGCCAAGGCCTACAAGATCCCGACAGCGCAGCTCCGCGAAGGCGTCGTCGCCATCAACCTCTCGTCGGTCGCCAACTTTGAGGACGACATCACGTCGAAGGCCTCCTTCTTTGTCTCGTCGGTCGGCAAGGTCACCACCGTCATGCTCGAGCGCAACCTGATGCGTCTGTGGCAGTACCAGCGCAAGGCCCGTGCGGAAGCTGAGGTCAAGGAGACGGATGCCGAGGCCGATGCGGTCGCTGAAGAAGAGCAGGCCGCTAAGGCATACGCCTGACCATTTTTTTTTTTCAAGTTTTTATCATCATCGAAACTTTCATACCATCAATATGTTTCCGTTTCTATTCAACAGTATCATTGATGGATCCATGGGCGCTCTGATCAAACATCGGATGGAACACTGCTTACCCAATGAATTCCCATCCAAAAGACTGAGTCTGTTTGCTTGATTTCTCGGCACGTTGACCGTTTGCGAGTGCTGACTCATCCAGAGAGATCGGCCATGAAGGCAGTCCCATCAATAAAAATAAAAAACGTCTGGCACGAGGCGCAGTTTCCGTTCCTAATTTTGGAGTGCGAGGCCCACGGTCCTTGGGGGAACCACCCATGGGATGGCGCTTCCTCTCCCATCGTGTTCGCTCATCGAGAGCGAACACGCCGGTCGGAGTATGTACGCCGAGAGGCTGTGAGCTGTGCTGCACTACAATGTCGAGTCAAACAAGATCGAGTGATATCGTTTAGTAGATCACATCATGTGAATCCATGTGGCGTCTGAAGCCATCGCTTGGTACCGGCGGTCGTGTCGATGCTGGTGCTTTAACGTCGATTCGGCTGGCCCTCTTCGAGTCAGCCAAGCTGGTCGTCTCGGCTGCTTCTGCCTTGCTTGGCGCCCATCGCCGTGCCCACCGCCTTGGCTGGCACCGCTGCCGTTCCTTCCTCCCAGATCGGTCACTTCTCTCTTCTGCGCATGGCCTTGCATCGCCCGTGACCACGTCGGCCATCGCATCTGTGTTCTCAACCACCGTCCCATCGCGCACCCTGATCCGGCATCCGTGCACCCTGATCTGATCTGCGACATCGGCCGGTCTACCAGTCTGCCAGTCTGCTAATTTGTTATTCTGCTACTCCGCTAGTTTGCCGATGAGCATCGCATACCGTTAACCCGCTGCCGCCGGTCTCGGCGGCCTCCGTCCGTTCGGCCTGCTTCGAGCCCCTCTTTCTGTCCCAGCGCGGTCTCCGGGCCCTCGGGCGGCCCGCGGCTCGTGCGTCGCTATGTCGCGTATTACGCGCACCGTCTTTGCGGTCATCCTCTTTCTGCTGGTGCTGTACCTGATGGGTGGCACCGACACGCCGCAGCATGCGCCGGGCCTCCGCATCGCCGCGGCGCCGCCCGCCGTACTTGCGGACACGGCAGCGCCGCTGCCGGGCCCTGCACAGGCGATGGCGCAGCGTGGATCCATGCGCGATCTAGGCCGCGCCCAGGCCGAAGCCGACCGCGAGGCCGAGAAGGAGCACCGCCTGCCGCATCTCGTCGGCACGCACCTGCTCGACCGTGTCAAGGAGACCGTCGGTGGGATGCAGGACCGGCTGCCCGCCTGGAGCGTGCCCGCGCTCTCAAGAAACAGCGGTAACTCCAGCGTGAGTAACAATACGAGCACGAGTATCAGCACCAGCACCGGTACCAGCAGCCGCAGCAGCAGCACAAGCATAAGCAGCACTATGGGCGAGACAACGATCGCGGATGCCGTTGCGCATGCGCCCTCGCTCGGCGCGCCGATCATGGGCAAGATGAACAACGCGACGCTGAAGGCGGAGCTCGGCCGGTCGGCATGGCATCTCATCCACGTGATGGCCGGCAAGTTCCCGCTGAGCCCGACGCCTGACGAGCAGGCCGCTTTCCGGGATTACATCTACCTGTTCGCGCGGCTGTACCCGTGCGGCGAGTGCGCCGCGCATTTCCGCGAGGTGCTCGCGGCGCATCCGCCGGACGTGACGAATCGCACGACCACGAGCCAGTGGGCCTGCGAGGTCCACAACGTCGTCAACCTGCGCCTCGAGAAACCCGTCTATGACTGCTCGAAAGTCGCGGAGCGGTGGAAGTGCGGCTGTGCGGAGGATGAAGACGAGACGCATGACGGTTCAGTTGACAAGGACGACGCCAATGTCGCACTGGATGCGACCGCCGTCGGAAACGATGCGACTGCCGTCGGGATCGATGCAAAGTCGATGACGACGTCCTTGACCTCATCCGCCGAGACGCCTCGACGCGCGGCGGCCAATTCGGAGCCCGCCAGCGTGGACCACGAACGCGCGGCGGCGATCGCGGTGGAGGCGGCTTTTGCGGTCACTACCGAGACCGTCCATACTACACCCACTGCAGTGGCATCCCCATCTTTGACGCCATCGTTGACGCCATCCTTGACGCCATCCTTGGCGCCATCCTTGTCGCCATCCTTGACACCATCCTTGTCGCCATCTATATCGCCGTCCCCATCACCCCCTCCGGCAAACCATGCTACACCCGACGCGGCGCTCTTGCGTTGAACGGCCTTGCCGTCTTTTAGGTTCATATCACCATATATACTGGATATCGGTGTTGATGCCCTAGATAGCATGTCGTGTCTGTTTCGTCTATCGCATTCGATCGCTGCCGATGACAGCATCATGCGCCAAAGAGACCATAGTCGAGCACGCGGACGCTCGCCACTAGCGCAAGGAACGTCGACCACGCGGCTTGCAGGTCCGGCGCCAGTGCCAGGGCCGGCGACGGCGACGATAACGCCGCCGCCTCGCCGCTCGTAGCGGCTGCAGCCACGGCGGCCGCACTGCTGCTGGCCGGGTCGAGCACCGTGGGCACGTGGTACGTCACGACGACGTCGGTCTCGACGTCCGCGAGCCGGATCACGGCTACAAGGACGGCGACGACGTTCTTGGCCTGTTCGTTGAACTTGGCGATGCGCTGCGTGCCGACTGCGAACGAGTACGCGGACGCCGGGAAGGGCAGCGCGGCGGCGACGCGCGAGGCGGCGGCGGCGGCGTCCTGGATCCCGATGACGTCCGACGGGAACGCAGCGAGCTGGTGCATCAGCATCGCGTCCGCACCGCGCGCGTCGTTCAGCTCCGCGAGCTCGTGGAAGTGCCACACGGCAGGCAGCTGGCCGGGCGCCGTGGCCGCGGGCTCGGTCAGCTCAATAATGACACTGGTGTCCTCGGCGCCCTGGCTCGCGAAGACTTCCTGGTTGTCCGGGATCTGGCGCAGCAGGGCGACGGAGGTCATGGCGCGCGGAAGCGCCGCCGTCATGGCGCCGCCGAAGAGCGGCTGCGGCGTCAGGGCGGCGAAGCCCGTCTGCGGCACCGGCGCCGGTCCCGAAGGCGCCACCATCCTGCCTCGCTGCAAAGATATCGGCGATCAATCAAGCGAAGAGCAGCAGCAGCAGCAGCAGAAGCAGGAGCCGAGAAGGAAGGGGTCCAGGACTCGGCGATAAGCAAAGCGTTCGAGTGCGTTCGAGTGCGACTATCAATGATAGAAACAACGCATATAGCAACGGCTGTCAATAAAGAGCCAATGACAGGAGGGTGGCATTCAGTGACTGCCGATCTCGCCGCATGGCTCGTTTTGCGCGACGTGCGACCCTGCGATGGACCCTCATCGACCGCTGTATCGCCCATGGCCGCCGGCGTTGCGCCCCGGGCGGCTGGGCGACCGGTCCCCCGCAACCCGCGACCGAAATGATGTGGCGTCCGCCCGTTCCGTCCTGGCCCATGGCGGCGATCCCCTCCGACCGGGGCTCGAAGCACCGTGCGTGCGCAGAACGTGAAGGAGCCGTTTCCACGGGATACTGTTGTCGCCGCGCCCACTCGTTCATTGGATCTCCGCATCCGCATCGTTGTGTGGATCCACCCAGAAGAAGATCATGGGACCGTCTGTCATATCATCTGCTATGCCATCTGCCATGCCATCTGTTGCATCCCGGAACACGGCCCATAGCTGCAAGTTTGATAAGGACGCGGCACACGGGGAGGTACGCATTGTAGACGATAGTGGTGTGACAGGAAGCCCGTCCCACTGCGATATCAGGTGAAGCACGGGCAGGCGAGGTGCGTTCGCAGATGACGCGAGCGACACGTTTCTTAAGAAAAAAAGAGGAAATGAGCAGTTAAACAAAAGCGAGAAGCGAAAAGGAGAGGAGAGATCAAGACAGCAGGCGTGTGAGAGGGGGGGAGAGAGGGGGAGGAGGAGCAAGAGAAAGCCAGCGGACACGCTATCGAAGAAAGCGAGCAGTGGTCAGGGCGCACAGCGAGACGATGTATCCAGAGAGAGCAGCGCGGAGAGAGCAAAAGAAGGTCACGACACGCGCGTCGCAACAGCGAACGCAGCCGCGAACGCAATCGCGAACGCAACTGCCATTGTCAACGCAAGAGAACTCATGGCATACGGGACGGGTCCGTTAACGGCGACACGAGCCAATCCCCCGATCCACTCGGCGCCCATCACGCCCTTGAAGCCCGTTGCAGAGCGATGGCCGACAAGCGCTTGCGACGCGATGGGCGCGGATATGGCATGCACTATGCTGCACCCTACGCCACCACTCGGCTAGCGCCGCACGTTCCGACTGGGCTCAAGCGGCCGCACCGACGAGGATCCAGCGATAGGCACGCCAACGTCCGCGCGAGGAAGCCGTAGCGTCACGTCGCGTCCGCGCCAGACACCTTCGCACTCGCATCGCGCGGGCGGCCGCGGCAACAGCGATCTCCAGCATCTCCCGCATGGCCCCCGCTGCCCGCGGGTCATCGCACATGCAGACGCATACGCGCATGCACGCACGCACGCCGGCCGGCCGGCCGGCCGGCAGGAAGGGTGGATGCCTGTTTATTGGGCGGCGGCGGCGGCGGCGGTGGCGCGGTGGGCGGCGGCGGCGGCAGTGGCGTGGTTGGCAGCGGCCTTGGCGGCGGACGCAGCCTTCTTGGCGAGGTGCACCGGCACGGCGAGGTGCATCTGGTAGTAGTAGGCGGCGGCGGCGATGACGAGGGCGGCGAGCACGAGGACGTAGAAGGAGGAGCCGCTCTGCTTGGCGTGCTGGAGCGGCGCGTTGGCCGCGACGTCGGCGTCGCTCTGCTTGGAGGCCTTGCACTCCACAATCGTCTCGACAATACGGCTCGGCGCAATCTGGCGCCACTTGGTCGAGTCGAGGGTGTCGGCCTCCGAGGCGCTGAGGATCGTCGTCTGGATCATGAAGCGATCGGCAGCGCTGATGGGCTGGAAGGTGCGGACGCGGACATCAACCGACTCGCCGGGGCGCAGGTGGCCCAGCACGGGGTGCACCGAGTATCGCTGGGCGGCATTGGTCTTCAGCTTGTAGCCGCAGATATCTTTGGAGTCGTTCTTGAGCGTGAGCTTCGACACCGATCCCCCGGACTTGGTGCCTGATCCGAGCCAGGCGCAGCCAATCAGAGATCATCACCACCAGCATTAACGCGTCAGCGCGACCCAAACACCCATGGCATGGCAGAGACGGCAGAGCCAGGGGCATCAACAACGAGGCAGACCCGACCGAGATAAGTATCATGAAAAACGTAGAACGCAGGTGAGCAAGACGGTCATTATCACGATACGAAGCGGCTCGGAACGCGCCGAGAGAATCACCCCAGGCTGCGCTTCATCCGCATCTTGCCGATGAGAAAAAAAGCAGCGCTCAGGCAGATTTTCGTCAGGCTGGGCCGATGGGCCCCCATAAAAAAACACGCGTGCCAGAGGAGACGCGCGTCACGCGCGTCGTGCCACTCGTCGTTGGTCTGGCTGCTCATCGACGGGAGACCGGGGAAACGGTACACGCGACGGCGATGGGGCCTTCCGCACGCAGGCAGGCCGGGCCTGGCCATCCGGGCCAGATGATCCTGGTTGGCCTATTGAGTATCCACCTACCGAAGAACTCGAAGCACGCCGGGTTCGTCGACAAGAGCGACGGGCTGTTGGTCATGGTGGTCAAGCGATACCGGTCGGTAAACAGGGAGAACCGAAAAGAGAGAGAGAAAAGCGCTTCGAGACGAAACGGCGAACGCGACGGAGGACAGCGGCAAGGCCCGTGACGACGGGGACAGCGAGGCAGGTTTTTCCGAGAGACGGCGCGGGCGCGACGGAGGCAAATGGGGGTGGAGGAGGTAGCAGCTATCCAGTCAGAAGTATCGAAAAGGGAAGAGATGCTTGCAGGAACGTGGTGGCTAACCCGGAAGCTCAGAGTGGGGCGCGTCCGTCGAGCGATGAGTCGATTCCAGTCATGTGAAAAAGAAAAGGAAAGCACGCGAACGAGCCAGCAGCCAGAGCCAGGTGGAAACCGCCATGTCATGCGCTGGAAAATCCCATCATGGAGAACGCGGTCTGCGACCGACACCCCTCGGGGCCGACACGTCGTCGTCGACCGGGCCGCGATGGGCCGTATACTCGCGCCCCGGGCTCCGGGCTCCGGGCTCCGGGCTCCCGTTGCCGTCGACCACGCCTCCTTGCCGCGGCAGCTGTGAGAACAGCGTGGTCGTAGTTTCATCCCGGCAGCGCCTCCACCCTCCCGAGCCGCCACTCGTCGCCTGGGCGCGCCCGCGGCGCGCGCCTCGATGGCGTCGTTCACGCCCGGGCAAGCGAAGGGGGGGAGAGGAGTCGCGAGCGGGCGAAGCGGCCTCGCCATGGCCTGGGCCGCGCGCGGCGCCGCACCGCCCTTCGCTCCTTGTTTTTCTCTTTTTTTTTTTTCTCTCTTTGGACGAACGCGCGCTGGGCCTGGCGATAAATAATAACACATCTTGCTCGCAGTTGACAGCGTCGTCGTGCAATGTCATGCTTGCGTGTTTCGTGGTTCGTGCAGTATACGACGCTTCTCCTTTGAGCCGGGGAAGGCTCAGGCCACGTTCTCTCGGGAGACATGGTGAGCAAGGGTGATAACGAGCACGATGGTGAGCACCCACACTGGTATCGCTGTGGTGTGCGGCGCCGTGGTGGGCGAGAGACATGCCATCAAGGCCGAGCAAAGGGCGTCTGTGATCGGGATGTAAGCGCCTACCTGTTTGAGTTCCGTAGGAGTCGCTTGCCGCGTGGATGCCCAGAAATGGACTGGCGCGCGTCTCGGCCAGCCCCATCCCCTCGCGGCCAGAGAGAACCCGCCGGATGATGTCATGCCACGTTACACGATAAATGGTGTCACATCACGATGGCCATCCGCCCATCCACAACCTCCGATCTTATGTCTCCCCAGTGGCCCCGCCTGAGGCGGCATTCGGATCGCACTGAAGCGATCAGCGATGAACGATGATACCGGGCGATACCCGGTCAATCACATTCCTGGTGGAGACGATGACGACGACGTTGATCGCCAGAGTCAAAGGCCCGCCAGTGTCAGTACTGCTCGATGGATAAGTCTGCCAATGGCCCTGCCCTGGATGCTGCCACGCTAACCTGCTTGCACGAGCGCGCCACCCTTCCGTCGGGTCATGACGATGATCCCGGTCAAACTGTGGAGGCGAAATGAATGAATGAATAGCGCGATGGCTCGCTGCTCACCTCTCGAGGGGCAGGCCCAGGCATGCCACGGCGCACCGACGAGCCGCAGCTGCTTGGGCCTTTCTTTCATACAAAAAGAACAAAAGGAAAAGGAAAAGTGACTTCAAGCATTTCGAATGCGGTCACCCGCCCCGTCCCGCGTCATTAGGCGCGGGATGGGATAGGTTCAGGGTCCGCAAGACCATGCATCCACCCGACCGGCCGGTGGCACGGTATCATGCGGAAAACGATCGGCAACTGAGGAAGCAGCCAGCAGTCATCGGTTGACATGCATCGATTGATGGTTCATTGACGTTGGCACGCCATCGTTCTGGCTCCTTCGCTTCTGCGCCATCGGGGGTCATCATGAACAGGCGCCACGCCATCGAAGGGCTGGACCATTGTCAGTGAGCCTCGGCCGTCGGCGTCGACCACGTGGTACCGGGTCATCCCGAGGTCACCGCCGATCCCGTCGCGTCACCGCAAGATCGACCGGCTCCCCCTTCTGCGGTATCAGCCGGAGACGCGCCACCTCGCCGGACGCCATGGAGGCGTTCCGAGACGGGTACGATGTCGCACGGCCGTCGGCGTTCGAGCTGTTTGCCGAACACCAGCTGGACGGCCACTTCAAACCCGCGCTGGCCTTCGTAGTCGCCCACTATGCCCAGCGCTTCCCGCGCTATCTGATTCCGTTGCTGAACCGCATCGACGAGGTTCACCTGCTGCTAGCCGCCGTCGCCAATGCCTACTATCTGCGGATATGGAGTAACGTCGACCTCGGAGCCATGAGCCATGAGCAATCGCGTGGAGGCATGCATCGATTCCAACGCAGCGCTAACAACGATTGACGACAACGTACGACCACCAAGACCGGCCGGCGTACAGCGACCACCAGGTGAACGACTGCGGACTCACTGGACCCCATCTTTATGCGCATCTCTGACTGTCGTGCTGACCACGATCGACCCATGGCGATGTCATGATCCGTCCGGCTGAGCAGACGGCAGCGTCGCCCAGAACTTTTATAACCTGAGGCTCGCGTCGAGCGCCGCCATCTTGGCCGGCCACGGCCACATCCCGCTGACGCGCCGTCTCCGCCGCCACGCCCTGCTCGCCCTGCTGCTTCCGGCGTACCTCGGCGCGAAGCTCGATGCCTTCTTCCAGCTCGACCGCCCCGAAGCCGAGCAGCAGCTAGACGAGCTGCTCCTCGACGATGACCCGCAGGACGCGGTCGCGGCGCCGGCCAACCCCACGGCGCCGCATCGCACCGCGTGGCGCCGCCAGGTGTGGTACACGCGCAGCCGCGCGGTCTACCGCCACCTGAAGCGTGTGATGGGCCTCGTCTCGCTGCTCCTGCAACTCGGCTACCTGACCGACCGCTCGCGCTGGTTCTCGTGGCCGCTCGCGCTCGCCGGCCTCGAGCCCGTCCGCATTGCGCAGGCCGACGTCGCGCGCAAAGATGCGATGGATGCCGCGCGGCTTGCCGCCGCCGTCGGGGACGCCGTCCCGCCCGCCGCGACGCGCCTCGGACGCCTCCGCCGAGCCGCACGCGTCGCCCTCGCCGCCAGCCGTGCCCGCGCCGTGCAGCACGCCCACCACGTGCTGCCCGCCGGCATCATGATCTACCGCTTTCTCGAGTGGTGGCAGACCTCCGAGCTGGCGCAGGGCCCCGCGGACCCGATCCCCCCGCCGCCGCCGCCGCTGGCGCCGCATCCGAAGGGCGTCGCCGTCCCCGAGGACCCGCGGGCGTGTCCGCTGTGCGGCGCCGCGCCGCGCGTCACGCCCGCCGCGCTGCCCTCCGGCTACGTCTTTTGCTACACCTGCATCGTGCCGTCGCTCCAGGAGCACCGACGCTGCCCGGTGACCTGGGCGCCCATGGATGTCAGCGCGGTCCGGCGTTTGTACGTCTCTGATTAGCCACGGCGTCCCATCGTGCCCGCCGGCCTGCCATTCCAAGCGTGAGCTCGCGACCGGGTCAGAGAGGTCTCAACCATCGACTGGCGTGGTATCAATAAATTAAGAAAGGAAGAAAGAGAATAGCGGCAGCGCGTTCAGCCGACGAGAGGCATTCAGCGTTTGGCGAACGTGACGCGAATCACCTCGCCGCCCAGATGCGTCTTGTGCAGGGCGGTGCGCGCCACTGTGCTCGCGTGCTCCGAGTCGTACTCGACAAACGCAATGTCCTGCTTGCCGGGGACGAGCCGCACCTCCACGAGACCCGGGTACTGTCCAAAGAGGGCCTCCAGCGCTTCGCGCGTCGACAGCGGTGGGGGTGCCGCCGTCTCGGTCTCGCCATCGGTCGCCGGTGCGGGCGCCGCAGCCGTGGACGTGGGCGCAGCCGAAGCCGTCGTGCCCTGGCCATCGGCAGGCGCACCCGTACTGGGCTTGCGGGCCGCCGACTTGCTGGTCGGCGTGATCGTGGCCGGCATCTGCTGCGGCAGGTTCTGGACGAAGAGAATCGCGTTCGGCGGCAGCGCTTCCTCGGCGGCCTCACGGGCGCGGCGCTCCTTGATGGCGGCGCGCTCGGCGGCCTTGAGAATGCGGCGCGGCCCGCGCTTCGCCATATTGCGCTGCCGCCGCTCGCGGTGCACGTCGACCGTGCCGTCGCGCTCGGATATCGCGTAGTTCTGGTCGCGTGCATACTGGATGTGCATCGGCTTAAAGAACAGCGGAAACCCGTTGAGGCGCTCGAGCGCCGCGGCGGCCTGCCACGTATGCGCGAAGGTGATGAACGCCTGGCCGCGCAGGAAGTGGACCTTGCGAATCTGGATCCGCAGCAGCGTGCCGTACGGCGCGAAGAGCGATTTCAGCGCCTGCCGCATCATGCCGGGCTTCACCCGCTCGTTCAGGTTGTGCACATACAGCGTCTCCTTGGGCAGCTTGCGGAACCTGGCGTTGTTGAACGACGGCGCCTTGGGTGGACGCGTGCGCGGTGGCGGCGGTGGCGGCGGCACCATGATCCCGCCCGGCGCTCCTGGAGCGGCAGCGGCGGCAGCAGCGATGGGCGGCACGACGCCGGGGGGTGGCAGCAGCGGCGGCATGGGTGGCATGCCCGAGGGCAAGACGGGCGGCATGCCTGGCATCCCCGGATGGCCCGTGAGATGCGGCGGGAGGCCGCCGGCGCCGGGGAACGCCGGCGGCATCGGCATCGGCATCAGCGGAGGCGGCAGATAGCCCGCCGGCGGCGGTGGCGGCGGTGGCCCCGACGCGGGGCGATGCATGGTGACGTGCCGTCCGCGACCGAGATGGCAGACAGCAGGGGATGGCGGCACGGCGACAAGGGTCCGTAGGGACGGCGCGGGCCGCCCTCGGGATGGGTCCCGCCGCGACGTGCCGGCGCCCGTCGGCGTGGACGGCGAGAACGACGCCTGGCGGCGTCGCGTCGTCCGCCGCACGACCTTCGCGCAAGACCCGAGATCAGCACACGCGCATGGGAGTTCGCGTCCGTCGGCGGCGCTCGCGCATGGCTCGTGGGGCTCGCGTGAGGCGCCGCCAGGCCGAGGCGGCCTCGCCATGCGGCAAGCCCGCGGGTCCCGGGCGCGTCTCGGGTGTTCCTTGGGCCTGCGTGGCGCCGCATCCGCTGGCCAAGCCCGAGCCCGAGCCCGAGCCCGACCCCCGGCAGGGGCCGCCAGCGAGGCCGCCGCGCGACCACACCACCCGACGGCGCGCGTCGCGCCATGGAAGGCAGCGACCGGGTGCCCGAGTGCGGCGGCGCCACGACGCGCAGCGGCGATCGCCAGCAACGCCAACAAAGCCAAGACCCTGGAAGCGAGGCTTCCGCCAGATTCCGGGCGTCGATCGACAGAACCGGTCGCGCGTCGTCGACCCATGGCCGTCTGGCCAACCGCGACAGCATCGTCGACGCAGCCCATGTCGACGCTCCACAGGGGATCCTCCGTCGATGGCTCAGCGGCGCCGGATCTCCGCATCATGTCGGCAATGACATCAGAAACACGGCTTGCCGCCACAGCGACGGTCTCGGCTACGGCCACGCCCACGAGCGGCATGACCATGACTACGGCCTCGTCTTTAGCATCGACCACGCCGGTTCCAGACGAAGCGATCCGCGAGACCGTCGCTCGACCACCCAGAGCGACGGAGGGATCACCGCCCCCGCTGCCCGCGCCGTCCGCCGCTGAGAACCCCACCATTACCTATCGGACCTTCGTCGACGACCGCCACTTGCCGCCGATCATCGAGCTGATCGCGCTCGCGCTCTCAGAACCCTACAGCGTCTATACGTACCGCTACTTTCTGCACCAATGGCCGCGGCTGTGCCTCCGCGCCGTCGCGGTCGATCCGGCGCGCCCGCGGCACCGGGTCGACACCGCCGCCGCCGCCGCTACCGCCGTCCTGTCCCACGGCCATAACTCGGATCAAGCCGACGACCTGGCCGCGTCCGCGGCCGGCTCGCCCATGGCCTGGACGCCCACGGCGCCACCACACGACGACTCGACGGCGCCGCGGCCCGACGATCCCCCGGACGCCGCGGCGGTGACGGCGGCAGCGGCAGCGGCCGAGGCCGACGATGAGCGGGCGATGCCGCCGGCGTGGGTGCTGTCAGACGACGACGTCGTCGCCACCGTCGGCGTCGTGATCGGCTCGCTGCAGCCGCACGGCGGCCGGATGCGCGGGTACATTGCGATGCTGTCGATCCATCCGGCGTATAAGCGCCGCGGCGTCGGCAGCGAGCTGGTGAGACGGCTGATCCGCCGCATGAAGGCCCAAGGGGCCCAAGAGGTAAG
The DNA here is from genome assembly GCA_003615045.1 of Caulochytrium protostelioides. Taxonomy (NCBI): domain Eukaryota; kingdom Fungi; phylum Chytridiomycota; class Caulochytriomycetes; order Caulochytriales; family Caulochytriaceae; genus Caulochytrium; species Caulochytrium protostelioides. The sequence goes on along the minus strand of ML014130.1, from coordinate 92,233 downwards.
TCAGCCGACGCGAACGCGCGGAGAAAACGCTCAGCGCTGGCCGATGCGGCGATGCATCGACCCGGGAAGTCTCCGCGCCGGCGCAGGACGCCCACTCACCGCTCTTGCTTTTGATGGGTGTGTTTGCATGGCTTGATGGGAATACTCGGGATGGCACAGATTGTGCTGGAAACTGAAGTCACCAACCATCTGGCTCTGAAGCTCTATGAACGCATGGGCTTCATCCGGGACAAACGCCTGTCGCGCTACTACTGCCATGGCGACGACGCGTACCGCCTGAAGCTCTGGCTCTCGTAATCGTCATCATATATTGGATATCGCGAGGCAGAGTTTCCTCGGACAACACCATCTATATATAACATTAACAGGCTAAAAAAAGAAAACAGGGTGTGCGTAGGTGCGATCGGGCACGAGGATGCATGCATGCATGCATGGATGCACGTATGGCGAGAAGCCGTTTCAACGTCGTTAGAAGCGATTCTTCTTTTTCTTGTGCAGGAATGGCAGGCGCGGCAGGTGGATCCCGCCACGCGCCAGAAGGAAGCGCATCGTCGGCTTGATCATCAGCTCGATGACAATAATGTGGATGGCGACACACAGGAAGATGACGCCCCACCCGATGCCATTGATCGGCTCGAGCTCCAGCCAGTCGTTCCATTTGGGAATGTAGATGCCCATCACGAGGAAGGAAAAGGCAAAAACCCACGCGAAGAGGAGCCAGCGGTTGCCCGTGATGCCGGTGCGCCACACGGAGCCGTAGATCGAGCGCGACATCAGGCTCTGGTTCAGCTGCAACAAGCCGAGCACGGCAAACGGCAAGGACTCGATCTGACGGGTCGTGACGACGCCGCCGATCTTGCCGCGCATGCAGAGCACATACACGACAAGCGTGATAACGGCCTGGGTCATGCCCTGGCAGAAGATGAGCAAGGTATCGAGCAGCGACATGATGCCGGCGTTCTTGGGCCGCGGCTTACGGTCCATGATGCCCTTCTCCTGCGGTTCCAGTCCGATGGCCGTGGAGGGCGGGATGTCGATGATCAGGTTGGCCCACAGGATCTGGATCGTGGAGAAGGGCAGATCGAACCCGCAGATGCTGCTGATCAAGAACAGCATGATTTCGGCAAAGTTGCACGACAGCAGGTAGATAATGAACTTGCGGATGTTGTCGTAGACCTTGCGGCCCTCCTTGACGGCCTCGACGATCGTGCTGAAGTTGTCGTCCGCGAGCACGATGTCTGCCGCCTGCTTGGTGATCTCGGTGCCGCTGATGCCCATCGCGACGCCGACATCGGCATGCTTGATGGCGGGCGCGTCGTTGACGCCGTCGCCCGTCATCGCCACCGAGTACTTCATGGACTGCAGCGTCTTGACGATCTTGAGCTTGTTGTCGGGGCTGACGCGGGCAAACACTACCGGGAACGGCGACATAGCCGCCAGGTGCTCGTCGCTCATCGCGTCGAGGTCCGAACCCTTCAAGCTCCGCGACCGCGTCGCATCCGCGAGATCCATGATCCCCAGCTGCCGCGCGATTGCCGACGCCGTGGCCACGTGGTCGCCGGTGATCATGATCACATTGATGCCCGCGCGACGGCACGTCGCGATGCTCTCCTTGACGCCCTGCTTGGGCGGATCAATGAGGCCGATCAGGCCAATGAAAGCGAGGTCCTGCTCAGCCTCGGTCTCCTTCTTGGCGCGGACGATCGCGTCGGCGTCGGCGCGCGCGACGCGGCGCAGCGCGAAGCCGAGCACGCGCAGGCCCGAGGAGGCCATGCCGAGCGCGCGCTCGGCAAAGAAGTCGCCAGCCTCGGCGGTCATGGGCTGCAGCGGCGTTGTCGCGGCCGCGTGCAGCGGGCGCGCTTGCGTCAGGCCCGCATCGGCCGGCGCTGGCAGGTAGTGCGTGCACCGCGACAGAATGTTTTCGGGCGCTCCCTTGACCAGCACGAGCGCAAAGTCGTCGACGCCCGTCTGGAGGTCGTCGGCGACGCACGCGGCAGCATTCTGGTGGTAGATGACGCTCATGAGCTTGCGCTCCGACGTGAAGGCGTACTCGCCCAGCTTAGCGAACCCGGCCTGCGTCTCGAACCACGCGCGCGTCAGGCCGATCTGCTCGGCGGCATCGACCAGCGCCGTCTCCGTCGAGTCGCCGATAAGCTTACCGGTAGCGTCACGGGACGCATTGGAGCACAGCTGCGCAACCGCCGCCATCATGATGACGTGTGGCGGCAGCGCGCCACTCAGCTTCGTCGTTTCGAGCGGCGATCCGAGGCCGCGGCGCGCTTCAATCGCGCTGCGGACGTCCGGCGCGGCCGCGATGGCCTCGTCGAGGGTCAGCTCTGTCGGGTCGAGAAGCGGCGTGCGTGTCGAGTAGTCGAGAATGGCGTTGCTCGCCATCCAGATGCGGTCGACCGCCATCTTGCCTTCCGTGAGCGTGCCCGTCTTGTCGGAGCAGATGTGCGAGACCGAGCCCAGCGTCTCGACGGACGGCAGCTTGCGGACGATGGCGTGCTGCGCGGCCATGCGGCGCACGCCGATCGCCATCGTGATCGTCGTCACGGCCACCAGGCCCTCGGGAATGACCGAGACGGCGAGGGAAATGCCGATCTTGACCTGCTCAACGGCGTCGCGGCCCCACGCGATACCGATGACGATAATCAGCACGCACAGGACAATCGCGATGATGACGAGCGCGATGCCGAGGTTGCGGAGCTTGCGCTGGATGGGGGTCATGGTCTGCGGCGCCTTCGTCAGCTGCGCGCTGATCTTGCCGATCTCCGTCTCATTGCCGGTGCGGACCACGAGGCCGTGACCGCGGCCCTTCGCGACAACGGTCGTCATGAACGCGTTGCCCGAGCATTCGCCGAGCGGCAGGCGGCGCGTGCGCTTGCGGATCGTGCGGATCGACTTGACGGTCGGGACCGATTCACCCGTCAAGACGATTTCGATGACTTCGAGCTGCGACACGTCCAGCAGGCGCAGGTCGGCGGGCACGGCCTCACCTTCCTCCAGCACGACGACATCGCCGGGCACGAGCTCCGCAGAGTCGATGACCGAGACCTGGCCGTCGCGCAGCACCGTGGCTTTCGGGACGGAGAGGCTCATCAACGCGGCCAGCGCTTTGCTGGCCTTGTACTCCTGCACAAACCCAATAATGATGTTGATGACGACGACGACCAACAGCACGATGCCGGAGTTGTAGTCCTTTTCGATGAACTGCACGATCGCCGCGGCCACGAGCAGGAGAATCATGAAGTCGAGGACCTGGCCGAGCAGCATCTTGAAGACGGAGGGGTCGGGCGGCGCGGGCAAGGCGTTGTTGCCGTAGTGCGCGCGGAGGCCCGGGACGCGGTCGGACGCGAGGCCCGTGGCCGGGTCGGTGCCGAACATTTTGGCGAGCGCGACCGCGTTCTTGTCAAAGTACAGCGCCTGCGGCGGGTACAGCACCTCGGGCTGGTCTGCCAGGCCCTCGAGGGCCTCCTTCTCGGGATGGGCGCGGAGGATGCGGTCGATGTCACCGCCGTCGTCGTCGGCATACTCGTGCCAGTCGGCGAACTGGCGGAAGAACATTGTCAGCAGGTAGATGCCGCCGGCGACGGCGGCCTGCAGGGCCGGGTCATGGCTGGCGGCGCGGTGCTTCAAGTCGAGCTTTACGCGCAGATCAGTCACAGACTTGAGGCCCACCGCGTCACGGAACTCGTGGACCTCCTGCAGAAACGAGACGAACAGCAGGTAGCATCCGTTGGCGGCAGCAGTGTAGTTGCGGGAGAAGCCTTTCTGGACAGACTCGTTCATGTGCTTGAAGAGCCCCTCGAGGAGGCGACGCATCAAATCGCCATCGAGATGGGGCTGCTTGCCGCCCTTGATGTGGTATTCCAGCACATACTGGAGGCCCTCGACGACGTCCTCGAGGGTGATGCCCTGGATTTGGTCGAGCTCGAGTAGGTCCTGCACATGGATATCGATTTGGTGCTCGACCGAGGCGCGACCATCGAGGCGCACTGAGACCGACCGGAGGTCGATATCCTTATCCGTCATTCGAAGGCTCTCGCGACGACGACAATTGGAACTCAATAAGTGAGGGGAATGCAATGCTGTGCAATGAGATGACGGTACGACAGTGGATGGGTGTCCAGAGAAAATACAAGACTCGCAACGAGAATGGTCGTCGGGACGACTCAGGAAGTGTCGGAGCTGGTCAAGGGGGTCACATCACTCGATGGCACGGTGCTGCCGATGTCGCATTTCAGAATTCGCCAGCGCCGCCTCCTGACCTGGACACCCGTCTCGCTTCTTATATGCGTCCTCGCGTCATTTCAAGAATGTCATTGCATACCGACCGACGAGGCCAACCCCTGGTTTGGCCACCCTGGCCATGGAACGACGCCTCGCCGGCCTGGCGTCTCGTGGCTTGGCCTTCGCCTTCGCCTTCGCCTTCGCCGCGGAGGCCGCGGCATGCGGCGCACGTCCCGCGTCACAGGCGCCAGCGAGGGCGCAGGAGCAGACGCGCGCGGAGGGCCGCGGCGCCGAAGCGGCCGAGGACCGGCGCGGGCCACGCCGATGTCGCTGCCGCTGCCGCGGCCGCCCGCATCGCCGTGCGCCATCGCCGCCACCGGCGCCGATCCGCCAGAGGTCACCCGGGTCAGGCTCTCCGCCTCTCCGCCTCCTCGCGGCCGGCGGCCACCACCACCAGCGGCACCGGAGCCGGTGATGACTCCGTCCAGCGGCGGCCTTCATCAGCGGACCCGCCGAGGCATTCAGCCGCCGCGGGACGGCGCGCTTCGACCCCTCGCGGGACGGGGATGGAAGCGACGACGGCGGCTCCGCGGCGCGGCGCCATGGCGCAACGCGGTGGATCCGCCGCCCGCACGGCAAAGCGCCCGTCGGCCGTGGAGCGGCGCTGCGGTCGCCGGCAGCGGAGCCTGCGGCGGAAGGACGCGGCGGCGATGCGGCGGCGAGGCGGCGGCGAGGCGGCGGCGAGGCGGCGGCGAGAGGACCGGTGTTGGCTGGCGCGGCGTGCGACGCGCGTGCGCCGTGGCGAATGCCACGGCCTGTGGAACGCGCGGCAGGGCGGCGAGGCACCGCCCGCCCGCGGCACCGCCCCACGCGCGCCGTGGGGCGGCGCACGGCGGGGCTGAGCGCGCATCATCGCAAAGCGATGCCGCAGGCGACGCTTTGCTCGGCCTCAACGGCGATCGGACGTCCCATCGGACGTCCACGCCTCGCGAGACGTCTCGACGGCGAGACGTTGGAGAGCGTTGTCGGACTCTGGCGACGTCCTCGATCCCGATCAGCAGAGGGGTTCCCGTGATCGGATGCGTGCCGCGTGCGCCCTGTCGATGTCCCATGCCTCCATCCCGCCCTGGCCAGGGTCCTCGCATGTCACGAAGGCCGGCAGCCATCAGTCATCTGGCTGGGTATCACAGCGTCTCTGCTGTTTGCCGGAAACGCGTGGCATGGGATGAGGCCCCAGGCCATGGACGCATCGGGTTCCGAGGCTGGAGCAACGGCATCGCCATGTCGGCATCGCCGTGCTGATGCGGGTCGGTCGGGGCGATCATGCAAAGGGCGCAAAAGTCACAACGGCCGCCAGCCGGCTTCGCCACCGAGCTTCGCCACTCCGAGTCCTGCGTTCGGCCGCGGACGGAAGTGAGGCAAGCCTCGCTTCGCCTCGACCGGGGTCGTCTCGCTTCCCCCAGGCCGCCCTGCGACGACGATCCCGCTTCCGATACGATCCGATATGACACACGTGGCGAAGGCCGATGGCGATACCATGCCGTGCATGGGGACCGATGTCTCCAGATGCCGATCTCTCCCACGCAGTCATCGTTGGACGGGATTGCATGGCCGCCGCGCCTGAAACCCTCTCCGACCCGACCGGACCGTGTGCTGTGCACGTGGTGGTGACACGACGAACAGCGAGCAACGCGACTTTTCGATGCAACGGCGACGCGTGTTAGCTCGTCCAGCTCCCGCATCCTTCCCTTCTGACGCTTTTCGTCCCCGCTTCCGTCGCATACGCGTGAACCATTCTGGATCAGTTTGAAGCACGCGCTTCCGATTCGCCTGCTGCGGTGGCCTGTTGCATCCTCCGCGCGCATCATCCCCGCGACGACGTTCAGGGTATCTCATGACGTCGAGACCGGCCGCCGTGATGGCGCGCTCCGCGGGATCCCATCGCAGCTGCCGCCGCCGCCCGGCGTCAGCGGACGCGTCCGGCGCGATGTTCGGGCGGCTGGTGCAGGTGCTGCGCGGCGTCGCGCTCTTGTGCCTGTGCGCGCTGCTGATGCCGGCGATGCCGACCGCTGACGCGTACTTTGACATCCTGACCAACGAGGGCGGCCAGCGCTGCTCGGGGATGTACGGCAACGACAGCGTCGCCGGGTATAACCGCAACGGCTCGATCGCGATCACCTTCGAAGGCATGAAGCCGCCGATCAGCGTCGCGCTCATGATCTACGAGTACCAGGACGAGCCGCTGCTGCTCAGCCATGGCTCGTTCTCGATCTGCACGCTGGCCGCGATTGCAAACGGCGAGTGCGACCGTGCCCACTTCCACCGTTTCATCACACCAGGAATCAACGACACCGCCAACCAGGTCATCAATGAGGTCCTCAACTTCCACGACGCGCACGACCCCAAGCTCGATCCCTCGATGTTCCTCATCAACTACCCCGTCAGCCGCAAAGGCTTTTACTGCGTCCTGACCTTCCCCTTCGACCGCGTCTATGACCCGCTGCTGCCTGACACGACGTCCACCGCGACACCGACCGCGACATCAACCGCGTCGACATCGACCACTGCGAGCGATGGCCAAGCGAGCCCGACCTCGGCGCCGTCCGGGGGGGCGAGTGACACCTCGTCAACGACCACCACGACCACGACCACGACCACGGCCACGACCACCACGACCACCACCACCACGGCGCCCGCCGTGGCGGCCGCGATGCGGGCGGCCCGCGCCGCTGAAACTGATCCCGCGGCCGCCCTCGCTGCGGCGCTCGGCACGCCGCCGGCGCCCTTCCGCGCCGTGCCGCCCCTCGAACGCGGCGACGCGTCGCCACCGCTGACTGCGGCGCCCACGGCGGCCGCGGCCGCGCCCACGGCCATGAGCGTCGTGACGACGATCGACACCGCGACGGGCCAGTCGATCCGCATCGGCCTGAACGAGATGTCCCAGGCAGCGCAGGACGCGGCGGCGATCGCGCCGCCCGCGAACGCCCGCGCCGACGCCGCCGGGTGGAACCGCCGCGTGCCTGTCGCCGCGCCAGGACTCACGCAGACGCAGGCCCGTCCGTGGCGGGCACGCCGCGCCGACGCGGCGCCTGACGACTCGCCGGCGGAGCTCGGGTACAGCGAGATCGACATCCAGTTCATCAATCCCTTCGGCCACCTCAGCGGCATCAACTGGCCCAAGCTCAAGTTCTACGGCGCCCTGATGGTCGTCTACATCGTTCTCGGCGGCCTGTGGGGCTGGAAAGCGTACCGCGCCGGATCCGATGTGCTGCCCCTGCAGCTGTATGTGGCGGCGGCGTTTGTGATTCTGGCCGCCGAGATGGGCGTGACCTTCGGGTACTACGTCTTTTACAATGGCCACGGCACCTACAGCATCACGCTGCTCGCCTTCGTTGCAATTCTCAACAGCCTCCGCTCAGCGGCGAGTTTCTTTTTGCTGCTTATTGTCTCACTCGGGTACGGCGTCGTCCGCCCCACGCTGGGCCCGGCGATGCGTAAATGCCAGCTCGCCGGCATCGCCCATTTCCTCTCGGGGCTTCTCTATGTCTGCGGCAGTTTCTTGCTCGACTCGACCTCCGACATCTCGTGGGTGCTGGCGCTACTGTTCAGCCTGCCGATCGGCGCGACCATGACCTTCATCTACTCGTGGACGCTGTGGGGCCTGCAGGACACGACGGCCACCCTGACGCACCGTCGCCAGCACATCAAGCTCCGCATGTACCAGCGCCTCAAGCAGATTCTGCTCGTGGCGGCCCTCCTTTTTGTCTGGGCGTATGTCGCGACCGCGGTGCGTCTAACGCAATACCAAGACCGCGACTGGGAGGCCGAGCACTGGGAAATCATCTGGTGGTACCCGATGGGCTGGTCCAACGCGCTGTACCTCGTCGTGTTCTGCTCGATCTGCGTGCTGTGGCGACCGACCGACAACAATCGCCGGTACGGCTTGCAGGAGCTCGCATCCGAAGATTTCGGCGATGACATGGATGACATGGATGGCGCGATGGACGTCGGGTTCGACGACGACGGCAACCCCATCGGCGCCCACGACCTCCAGGACATGGGCGCCCGCGAGGAAGACTTGCGCGCCGCCGGCTACGGCCGCGCCGACGACGACTATGAGTATGACGAGCCGGGCCAGGGCATTGGCGGCACCTCTCCGCCGAAGGGCGGGTACGGCCACGCCGACCCGGCGAGCGACGCCACGGGGCTGCCGTCCGCCGCGCCCCTCTCGGCGTCGTCCGCGGCCTCGCCGACGGGCAAGACGGCAGGCGCGTCGGTGCCGTCGGCCGTCAGCGCGAGCGGTGGCGACTCCTTCATGGCGTCCATGAGCGGCGGCGCGGCGCCGGCCAAAACGACCGTGCTCGCCACGTCGTCCAACGCCGCGGGCGCGGGCGCCGTGCCGAAGCTGCCGCAGCCGCCGTCATCGGGTGCCCACCGCTCGCCCTCCATCAAGCCGGCGATCGCTGCGGGCGCGTCGCCCAAGATCGCCGTCGCCGTGCTGCCGTCGGTGCGGGCCTCGCAGGACATGCCGAGCCCGCGGATGGACTTCGGCAGTGATTTCGGAAGCTATGCGTTCCATGAGGGGCAGCCGGCCGCGTCGGCGTCGCCCGGATCGCCTGGCCGCCAGGCCGTACCCGCGGCCGACGGGCTTTCGGAGGATATTCTGGAATGGGCCGAGCGCGATCTGCGCAACGAGCCGCTGTGATGCCCCCGTCCATCCCTAGCATGAATGGATAATTGTAGAAAGATGTTTCTTTGCTCACATCCCTGTTTTGGTAGGCTACCCCATTTGTTAACGCTTGATGTCCCTCCGTTTTGCTCTAAACGCCGCTGGCGCTGAGCGCGTGGCGAACTTTTTGTTTGCGACGATTTGGGGAGAGGCGCGCGCAAGGCGGGCCAGGGGCCCTTGTGGTAGAATCGGGTTCCTCCGGACGCGCGGAACGCCTCATGGTTGATCAGAAAGAACAGAGCAGACGGGGGAGGGGCGGGCAGGCTGCGCTTGGCAGCGATGCAGCGATGTTCTACGAATGATGCATTCACGGCGATGCGTTCGACACGCTCAAGTGCCATTGCATCGCATGCAGCCGGCCTGACCTTATCACCAGACGTTCATACGAGTGCCCTCCACGACTCTTCACATCCCGTGTTTGTGTGGTGTGGCACAGGTCTCACCAGGTGTTATCGAGACCTATCGGGCTGACTTTTCGTGCAGCGCTACTATTAACCAGCATCGACTTTCTGGCACCGGCATCGGCACGGCCATCGATTTAAGACGCCCTGTCTTCCCGATCTTCACCTTTGACGATACGCTGCTCATCATGAAGGTGACATTGACATCGAGCGACAACCAGACCTTCACGGTCGACCGCGACATTGCGGAGAAGAGCATGCTGCTCAAGAACATGCTCGAGGACGTCGGCGAGAGCGCGGCGCCAATCCCGCTGCCGAACGTGCAGGCTGACACGCTGAAGCGGGTGATTGAGTACTGCGAGCACCACCGCAGCGACGCGCCGGTGCCCGCGGACGACGACAAGAGCAAGGACGCCTTCGACTCGGTCCGCAAGCGCGCCGACGACATCGAGGAGTGGGATGCGCACTTCATGAAGATGGAGACCGACGCCATCTTCGAGACCATCTTGGCCGCGAACTACCTGGACATCAAGCCGCTGTTGGACCTCGGATGCAAGACGGTCGCCAACATGATTAAGGGCAAGCGCGCCGAGGATATCCGCGAGATGTTTAACATCCAGAACGACTTCACGCCCGAAGAGGAGGAACAGATCCGCCGCGAAAACGAATGGGCCGCTGATGCGTAAGGTGCTGCCGTTGCTCTATCGGAAACGTCATTTTATATAATTTATTGATAACAGACCCAACCAGAGCACCAAGAGATCGGCACCGCCCGACAGAGAACTCGACGACCACGATGATGACCAGGACGACAACGACAACTGCCGCAATTTAGGCAGAGTCGTAGGCGTCAAAGGTCGACAGCGCAATGGCAAAGGCCTGCACAGGGGACAGCGGCCAGCGCACGTCAAGGGTGAACGCGTCCTGCGCGCACCGGCCGAACTGCATTGTAATGTAGGCCTCGCGCGCCTCTTCGATTAGCTGGAAGTTTTTGATGGACGGCTGCGTCACGCGGCCGCCGAAGTTCAAGCAGTGCGACTGGCTCGTCTCGTTCCACCGCGGCGCCCGGTTCTTGAGGAAATGCAGCGCCGCCGTATTATGTGTTTTGAAGTCGCTCAGGATGTCGCGGTACTGCCCGCGCGGCGGACCCGTCAGCGCCTCGGTGCTGTAGACAGTGCCCGCCGGCGGCAGCGGGTCGGTCAGCACGGGCTGCGCATACGCCAAACTCGGGATCGCCACGGTCATTTCGCGCGGCAGCACCGTCTTGGAGTAGCTGATACACGCCGATTCGCGGAGGCCTTTGTTGGCGGCGTTCACATTGTACCCGCGCGCATCGGTCAGAATGTAGTTCGTCCGCTGGAAGTTGGCCTTCAGCTGCGCCACATAGTGGCGAGACTCTTTAGCCAAGTCGTCCGGGGAGGTCGAGATGTGGTAGCTGAGCACGGTCGACGTGAGGCGGCGGCGCGCGGCCAGGATCGGGACATCGCTCGACTGGCAGAACAGCAGGAACAGCGGGGCCGCTTTGTCGATCAAGCCGCGTCGGCGCATGATGCGGCACCGCAGGACCGTGTTTTCGGGCACGCGGTGCCAGAACACAGGATTCACGTGAAGCGGCGGCGTCTCCCCCAGCGCGGTGCCCAGGTTATCTGCGTTGATCCACGCGGCCGCGAGGTCGGTGGTTGGCGCCGCCATCATCGCCAGTTCTGGTTCCGGTTCCGGTTCCGGTGCCGGTGCCGGCACGGGCTCTTTGACTACCGGCACAGCAGCCGAGACGGCAGCCGTAGCTGCAGCAGCAAGGCCGACGGGCTTGATGAGATCCTCGAGGCGCTCGGGCAGCGCTTCGGCGGCCGCCGCCGCCGCCGCTTTCGCGGCTTTGCGCATCGACCTCTGGGTCGTCTGGGACGGGGGCACCACCGGCTCGGGCTCGGGCTCGGCTTCCGAGGTCGAGGACGACTCATAGGCGCGGCGCGTGACGGGGATGCGGCGCATGCCCTCGGCGTTCGGCGCTTCGAGCTCGATCACGCCGTTCGCGGCGGCCGGAGACGTCGACACGGCCGGACGCGCCGTCGTCGTCAGGAGGGTCGTAACGGCTTCAGGGACCGGGAAGGCGAATGCGCGCGGCGCCACGGTCGACGCCGGCACTGCTTTCGTCGCCGGCACGGATCCCAGGGGGCCATGGCGCTGCTGCTCTTGCTCGTGCTGCTGCTGCGATGCGGCCTGCCATGCGGTCACCTTGTATTTGCGCGTCATGTAACTCTGGAACCCCGCACTCGCGCCGTCGGCGGCGGGATTCGTGGTGTGCAGTGGCGCCGCTACGGGCATCGCGCTCGAGGCCTGATGGCTCAGCAACGAGGGGATCCCGGAATCAGCCGAGGGCAGCGCCAGGGTCGCGCGCATGGGAAGATCATGGAGGCTGGTTGGTATCATGCGGGCGGCCATCGCCTGGGCCGCGGCATTGGCTGACGCTTCGGTCGCCTCGGCCACAGCGGCGCGGGCCCGCCGGGCCTCGCGGCGCCGACGGCGCTGCTCGCGGTCCGTGGCGTCTCCGTCCGCTGGGATCGCCTCCAGCGCGGTGTCCATCGCCGGCTCAGCGGCCCGCGCCAATCCACGGCGTCCGCTCTCACCCTGTCGGCGCTGGCTCTTGGACACCTTCACCACGGGCGCCACGTGATGCTCGCTGGGCACCGGAGGCTTATCGCTCGCGGGGACCGTAGTCGACTCTTCGGCATACGCCATGCGCGCCGCGCGGCTCGACCGACTGGAGCGCGATGCCCGCGGCGCCTCGCGCGCATTGACCTCCGGGACCCCGGGGTCGTCGGCGGCCTCGGCCTCGGCCCCGCCGACGGCGGCCTGACGGCGGCGGGAACTAGGTTTGGGGCGGCGTGCGGGCGCCGGTTCGGGCGTGTCGTTGCCCGTGTTGTCCGAGTCGCCCGCGACGGCTGCGGCGGCCTTCAGCTTGCTATAGAGTTTATAGCGAGCCGCTGATTGTCGATGAGAAGCATGATTCAAATTCATCAAATACACGAGCGACACGTCACTGGTGAGCGATGACATGAGTCGATGGTTGAGGCGATGATCGTGTAGCGCGTCCCTTGTCGGTCTACTGCTGCGATGGATCGACAGCCGCAAGCGCATCTTACCAATTCCCGAGGCATCACTGCCGATATCCTGCTTCGTGGGCTTGCGCCCTTCCTCGGCCTGGAAAGATCGTTCCCAATCGCGGAGTTCCTTCTTGAGGGATTGCACCGTCGCGGCCATAGCGCCGAGTGAATGCGCGTCGATGTGAGACGTGAGACGCGAGATGTAAAACAATGAGAAACGAGGCGGACCGGAATAGGAGCGGAATGAACGAGGTGGCAGTGATGACGATGGCAGTGGGAGAACCGCTTCTATAGAGTGAGAATGTCGCCGGCGCGGGGTATGAGTGACATCTGTTGACGCGTAACTCCGAATCAGCGCAATGTCGTCTCTACCAGGTAAGGGTGTCCTATCGATGTATGGTGACGGGAGCAGGTCGCGACGGCATCGGACCAACTCCCCCCTCATACGCCTGGTAGCCCCTTCTCGAACCGTCTTTTTGAATGAACCACCGCGACACGGCGACTCGGAACGGCGCTTCTGTGAGTCAGCACCGGCCCGAGTCCGGGTCCGACGACTGACGCCCCGGAGGGGCAACGGCCGTCCATGGGCGGCCTAGACGGTCGCACGACCCATGGACCTCTCCGCGTACACATCCACCTGCACGATCTCCTCCTGTGCTTCATGCACATGCGGCGCCACTCGCGTTTTTCATGGCGTTTCTGAGTGTTGTGCCGGACGGAGCGATGTGTGATGCGTTCGCGGCCAGCATACGTTGAGCTCCGACCGGCAACGGCGGCGGCGGCGGCAGCGATCGGCTTAGCCGCCTTCCTTGGCTCGCCGCCCCTTGACGGCCCTTGGGGCCGCTCGATCGGGAGCTCGTCGGGATCTCCGTCACGCCTGAGCCCGCGCCCGTCAAAGCCGCCCCTCGGCCGGCCGTCTCCGCTTCGGAGATCGGAGACGCCGACGCGTCGCTCCGCCGCTTCCGGCTTCCCCATCGCAGCGTCGGCCATGACCGCTCGCAACTCCCCGCCGCGCATGGGCTGTCGCGATGAGCGAGACGGGTGGGCTGCTCCAACACGTGGGAGACGGCGAGCGTCAAAAGGAGCTGCCCTCGAAACACACACCCCCACCTTCGTGTCGTGTCGAAAACGATGACGGACGCTTCAGGCGGCACGAATCGGCGCTGTTGGCGGATCGAACCTCCAACGTTTCTAACTCCGCCGTGGCGCGATCCGCGGCGCCCTATCCCGGCCGGCCCCGCCGATCCTACGTCGAGGACGTAGGAAGAGAGATGGGGAGCATAACCACCGCGCGGGATCATGCGAACAGCAAACGGTCGCGCATAACAATGGTCTGTTGTGACACGCAAGGTACGATCTGCCCACGCAATACTCTTGATACAGGGCACATCGTCGCCGAAGCAATGACAGGCCGAATCGAAAAGTACAATCCAGTGCATCTGAGCGCATGTATCTTTCATGAGGCAAAGTGTGATCATTTGATGAGTCTCCTAGCTCGATCATGAGACGGTAAACCTCCACTCGTGCCGAAATGAGTGAAACCTCCCGTCAGAGTCAGGCCATGAAACGAATGGCGCGTGTCATGCATCGGCCGAAATGATGCCAAATGATGTAGCGAAAGGGACATTTAATTTGATAATTTAAACACACACAAACAACATGCACGATCAAAGAATCTACAGGAAAAAGGGGAATCGAAAAAATTAAAAACGAGAAGGCGTGAAACTGGGGTAAAAGGAAGAGGAAAAGATATCGACAAATCAACCGTGATGCATCGTGATTCGTGTCAGCACGATTGCCTAGCCTCAAGCGAAAGGCCGAGCAAGCGGTCAAGGTGCGTTGCCATAGGTATGGTCGTCGCCCATATCGCCGCGGTCCATCGACCCAGCAGGTGGAATTGCTCCCGAGACGCGGGAGGACGCAGTCGAAGCGGCGTCAAAAGCGGACATTGCTGCCGCTTCGCCACCATGATCGGTTTCGCGCCAACGGCTTCCAGCGATCGACGGGGGGCCTGACGATGGCGACGGCGTGACCCCCGAGGCCTCGTTCGAGGGGCCCTCGTACGAGGTGTCGGCCATGTGGCCGTCTTGGCCGTCATGCAAGCCCGGGTTATGCGATCCTCCCGAGTCCGCGCTCGCATCCAGGAAGCCCAGCGACATCAGTCGCGAGCGCTTGTTCGTTCGGAACGACTGCGTCGCATACGACTGCTGTTGTCGTAGCTGTGACTGCTGCTGCTGCTCTTGGTGCTGTTGTTGCTGCTGATGCTGATAAGCATGAGGGTACGGCGTATGGGCATGCGCCAACGCCTGCGGGTGGAGATGCATGTTGGCCGGGTGCGGGTGAGACGCTTGACGCTGATGGCGGTGGGAATAGGGGTGGTAGGGTGGACGCTGGTGGTAAGCGGAGTGGCGATGTGATTGCCGCGGCAAGAGCGAGTCAACGCTATACGGGTGATCGTGGTGCGTGTCCTGAACCGAAGCATGGGCAGGAGGCACCACGTCGGGGCTGTACTCAGGGTGGTGACAATGCTCGTCCGGGGCACGTTCATACCCCGAATGTGCCCCCCCAAACACATAGTGCGCGGCGCCTTCGAGCGTGGAATCGAGGTGAGGATCGCGGGACGTGTCTTGAGCAGGGTATCCGTGATAGAATGATCCCGAGTGGTGCTGATGATGCTGCTGCTGGTGGCGGTCCCCGCGGTGCTGCGGCTGCTGCGGCTGCTGCTGTTGCTGCTGTTGCTGCTGTTGCTGCTGTTGCTGCTGTTGCTGCTGTTGCTGCTGTTGCTGCTGTTGCGGCGGCTGTTGCTGCTGCGGCTGTTGCTGCTGCTGCTCGAGCAGCTCATGCGGAGCATGATGATGTTGGTGGCCCTGCTGCTGCTGCTGCTTGACTTGACCGTCAGCGGGTCGCGGCATATCATGCGAAGCGCTCGGGTTCTGCGACGGAAGATACTCCTGGCCAAAAGACGCGTGCGAGGCCGAAACGCTGCCTTTGTCCTCCTCACCCGGCGCCGGGAGAAGGTGTCGTGAAGGGAGCGTCTGCTCTGACAAACGACGCCAGCGCCACTCAAAAAACGGACCAATATGGTGCGCCTCCATCCATCGCTTCATCCGCCAGCTAATACTCGTGGCTTTGCTCGGATCGAAACCAAGCTGGCGCGCGAGCGCTGACCACGTCTTGAGCTGCGAGCCAGGGCCCGTATTGCCTGAGTTTGCGGCCCAGAACACTGGCAAGGAAGAGTGGGACGAGAAGGCGGCTGAGGCTGAACCAGTGCCCTCCTTTGCACTACCCGGAGCCGATGGCATCGCCTGATAGCCCGAAGCTGAAGCAGACGCGGACGTGGGTGCCGGAGTCATAAGATCATAAAGATCGCCAACGCGAAACGACTGGTGATGCACCTTAAAGGGCGTCAGGAACTTGGTCAGGTGCTGCGAAAGGGACAGCATGCACCCTGTTTGTTTGGTCGACCCTTTGTGGGAACCACTGTGATGCGCGTCGCGTCCATGAGATGCAGTGCTCTTGTCGCCTGCGCTGCTGCCAAGCCCGATAGGATAGTCGGACAACGAGGACGTCGAGGCCGGCCGGACAAATAAGTGATGGAACGCACGCAGGAACGTGACGTAATCGCGCTGGAACTCAAAAGAGTCCACGCCGACCGCATCGCCTTCCATCTTGAGGGAGTTCGACGCCGAGGCGCGTCGCATCCGCGGTGCCACCGAGTACTCCGCCGTGAGCAGCACGTCCTGGCCCACGCCCAGGCCTTGGCTTTGACCTCGATTATCAAGATCTGGTCCGTGGTTGGCGCCATGACTTGGGCTTTGTCCCTGGTTCAGGCCCTGGTCCGGGCCCTGGCTCGGTGGCGCGGATGACGGCGATGCCCGTCGAGCATCGGCGTGGTCACTAGGAATATCTTGGTGGAGGTAATGGGCAGGCTGGTGGTCATGCACACGAGCCTGTCGGTGGTAGAGGTGTGCATGTGAATGCTGTGAGGGGTGTGCGGGGTGTGACGGATGCCCATGCGAATGAGGGCCGACCAACCGGCGGCCGTGAGCAGAAGCGTGGCCGCCATGGGGGGCTCCGCTCGTATCGCTGCTTACGGGGCTATGAGCACCCGCACCTGATGGAGGATATCCCTCGCGTAAACCTGCTTCGGGTCTAAAGATGTAAGATGCCGGTGAATGCCCTGATGTGCTATGCTGCTGCGAAGAACGTCGATGCAATGGCAAGGGATACGTGGCCCCCTGATTGGGGTCGCCGCCATGCCTTGCGCCACCGCCGCCGCTGTTGCGGAGGCCACGGCCGCTTCCGCTTCCGCTTCCACTGCCGCTATCGGTGGTATAAGCATCCCCACCTTGCTCGAGATAACGCAATCCGGTATCTAGCGCGGACTGGGACGCATGCGCCGATGCATGCCGATTGGGCGGTGGCGTTTGCGGATGCGAGTTCGCATCGGCATGCGCACGCGGATGCGGATGCGGATGCGGATGCGGATGCGGATGCGGATGCGGATGAGACGACGCGTGCGGATAGTACGGCAGCACCAAAGCGGGATGCGCCACGTCTTGAGTCAAAGAGCTGTGTCGACCTTGGAAATCGCCGGGCATATGGGGCGGGAAAGAGGCCTCATATGTCTCGTGGGCCGTGGCGCCGTGGCCCGATCCGCCCGATTCTACCTCATAGCATTGCCCGGTGACATTCGGGTCAGCAGCGCTCAACGATGCTGGCTGTCCCAGCAGAACATCCCCGTCCGGAGTAGCGCCACTGCGCCCCACTGAACCAACTCCCGCCAATCCGGACGCTTCCAGCGATGTCGGGTCGGTCTCGTGCACATGCAGCGGCTTGAAGGGCACGCTACGATGACGGACGAAGGCGTCGGCGTAAGCCGGATGCGTTACATAGCCATGACTGCCATGTGACGGCGATGAATCTGATGGATGCGCATGCGGCGGAGCCGACGGGTGATCCTGCGACGACACTGCAAGGGCCGCACCCTGCTGTTGCTGGTGCTCCAGTGGTATCACGAGCGAGGGCGAAGGGGTGCCATAGTCATGTCGGCTTGGCGTTGGCGGTTCCCCATCACGGACGCCGCGGTCAGGCAGCGGTCCCGTGGCATAGCCCGGATGGGGTCCATGCGCGGCCAACGGCGGCAGTCGGGGGGAGGAGAGGGGCACGGGGGACGGCGAACCCAACGATCCGGTCGTCGCGGCCGCCGCCGCATCCGGAGCTGATCCGTCTTCCAGTCGATGGGATCCGGCCGAAAGCCGACCGAAGGCGTCGGTGGGGGTAGTCGACGCGGGGCAGTGATGGGCGGCAGCGGTCGCGGCGGCGGAGGAAGAGAGCGAAGGGTAAGTCATCAAAGCATGGCCAGGGAGCTGTGATAACCCGGTCGCGCCCGACGCTGTGCGCGCCGGCGAGGCCGCGTTCATCGCGCTATAGGGAAGCTCCGACACGGGGTGGGGCCGATTAGCGGCCGATGCAGCTGCCGCGGCATCCCAAGAGATCGGCCGCAGCGTTGAGCCCGAGGGACGGCGATCCTTCAGGAGCGGCACGCTGGATTCTAAACTAAACCGGCGCGTGTCCAATGATGGTTCACCCGCGGTTGAGGCACGATGAAGCGCCACACTGCTGCTGCTACGGTTGTTGCTGTTGCTCGGCTTCGAGGTGCTACTTCGAGCACGCTGCGACGGCATCGAAGACGCATGTCGACCCTGCATGGGCGCGAGTGTATTCAATCGCACAGACGGGTCGTCGTGCGCTTCTTCGCCGTTACTTCCTTTCCCATGGCCGCTGCTGCTCGAGCCGCTACCGCTGACGCTCACACTTCCGCTCGCACTCCCGCTACGGCCATAACTGCCGCGTCCACTGCCACTCAGGCTGCCGGTTTCAGCCGCATTGACGCTGCCGTTACCGCTGATCGCGTTATACGCCATGTCGCCGCCACGAGGGTCAGCGTGTTTCTGATCATTTCCATCCATGGTCCCGTCCAAGTAATGGTCGGACATTACCGATGCTGTCGCCGCCGAAGCAGCCGCGGCATCATCAGCAGACGTCATGGCGAAGATGATGCGAGAAGGAGGCTGGCGTGAAACCCCAAAACGACCGTCAACAAGTGGCGACGACAACAAGCGACGAGCACGAACTTGTGACGCGGTAGGGTAGACCCAACGAGTGGTACACACAACCCACTTCGAAGACGGCTAGCACGGCGGCCAGAGCTGTGTCAATGCCGCCAGATCGACGCCGGCTATGCCGGAGGGGAACCCCCCGGAGCGTGGACGCGAAAATACGAGGCCCAAAAAGAAACAAGAGAGGAAAGGTGGGGAAAAGATAAATCCAGAAGAGCGACCGAACCTGATGCGAGCCTGGCCGCGTTGTCGCGCGATGACAGCACTTGCCACCGGTTGCGTCGCGTCGGGGCTCGCCCAGTGAGGGGAAGACCAGGCCGGGGAATCGACCGGGAAGGAAGGAGGCGGAGGCGCCACGTCGTGTTGCGCCAGACAGCAATCAGACCGAGTCTGGCCGGCTGTGGATCCAACAACAGAAGCCCGTGAAGCGTAGGAGGGAGAGAATGGAGAGGCAGAAATCGCACCGGGACAGAGAAGCGACACAGGAGCGGGGGAAAAGGAGAAGCGAGACGAATCGGAGAGACGTCGGCCAGGGGACCGGCAAAATATGGACGATTCGAAGGTGAAAATGGAAGGAAGGATCAAGCCGGAGCGTTTCTGTGTGGGACCCTAAAGAAAAAAGTCTAATGACCTACCGAGTTTTCCGGAAAAGGGAATGGAACAAAGGTAGCGTTCACGCAGCACCGTAACGTTGGATAGGTGAACAAAAACGTCACGCTGCAGATCAGTGACCGTGAAGGATGTCCGTATATGCTGCACGCGCGGATGGGTGTCTCGGGTGTATGTTGATGTTTCTTCGATCACCAACCACCGCGCTGCCCTCGTGTCAAGGAGCAGGGAAGGAGTCGGGTCAACAAGACGCGGACCGTGCTGCTTACTGATACAGCTCGGCACACCGTTACGTTCCCGACTCGTTTATAGAAGGACTCAAGCGAGGAGGAGAGGAAGGCGTTTTCTGCAGGATGAGGGCACGCAAGGCGATGAGGGGTAAAGAAAATCGCCGCAGCTTTCGTATACGTAAAAACCGTAACAGAACGGGGAAATCGACAGTGAGACACGGAGTGAGGGAGAGTGCCGTGGTGTTATGATTCTATGATGCGTGTCTTGACAACCGAAGGCACCACGTAGTTGCGAGACAGAATGATGTGAGTTATAGCTCTCACGCTTTCTTTGTGCACTATGATGTGACGATCTCGCCAGCAAGCCCGTCGGGCCCCTGCTACCGAGGAGGGGTATCCCGGGAAAATACAAACCTAGGCGTCACGTAAGGCGCAGGACGAGGCGAGAATGTCGAAGGCAAGCTAGCGTTGAACTGAGCTGTATCCAGGGTTGTTTGGGAGATGACAGCCAGGCCAACAGCGGAATTCGCGCGACTCGGCTTGCCAAGCAAGACGTAACCCAAAAGAGCAGCTGCCTTGTCTTTGTTGTTTTCGTGTGTTTTTCCTTTTTCACCCGCTCCCTGAGTCACTAGCGACAGACGGGGGAAGGATGGGGGTGAACAGTCAGCGATCCACCCAAAATGCCCCTTCAGGCAAGTTCTGTTGTGGGGACGCGGACCCGTAAGAGCAACGTTGTCAATCGAACTCGGATCGATGCCCCAGCAGCGACACGGCACCGCTTAACAGTAATGATGTAGGATGAGTGCTATCGGGACGAGTTCTCCACAAGGCTGATTGAGAAAAGGCGCCAAATGTGCCACCAGCTGGAAAAAAAAAACGAGGGCCCCAGTGTGTCGGTAAAAGAGAGTCGTTGCGTAGAGCGACAAACCTCACACATGAAGAGCCGGATCGGGTCCAGACCAGCAAGAACCGGCGCGTATGCACTCGTGGCCCACGCTGAGATGGCCCGTAACGTCGCTTGATCACGACCACCACAGCGAGGGGCTGGCGTTGCCTGGCCAGAGGAAGACCAAGACAGATGAGGGTGTCAACTCAAAATGTCACTCAAAATAACGAAACACGGGCTTCGTTAAGGAAAAACTGGTTGGATATAAGAACCCAATGCCCCGACCTGTACCTCAACAGAGGTGGCAGGGGCCTGTCAGCATAGCACAGTAAGCCCACGTGCACGTTTTCAAGTCAACGGTGATGCGGGGAGGTGAAGAAAACGATGCGGGACGCAAACACACCAAATGACATCCGAATCTGCGAGCATGTGCAGCACCGTCAGAAAAAAGACTAAGGGGGAGACCAGAGCACGCGGAACCCTCAAAAGCTACGCGCAATCACGCGTGAGCCGCGGCAGGGTGCGGAAAGGACCAACCTCTGGTAAAGAGGCCGGTCGTCGCGTCATGAAAAGGTAATGCACAGCGGCTTTGCAAACTGCAAGAGACGCAAAACCGCGTTACGTCAGCGGATTATGGATAGGCCGGGTCTCGTCTGGACGACCAAACGTCCCCCCAAGCCCCCGAGCAGCAGGAAAAAGGAAAGAGCAAACGGAGCTGGGTCGGCTTATTTAACCAGATAGCATACGGCATGTAAAAACGCGACGATAGCCGTCAGAAGAGCACCCTGTATATCGACGCTGCGAAAGCAGCGTGGTCGTTTCAAGCGTGATGGGTCGGCGAGAGGTGGCGATCGCGCTTGGCTAATCATCGCCCCAGAATCACAAAAACGGACCAGGGGTCACGTGCAAATGGGGCCCGTTAAGCCGCGGCGGAAAAGGGAGCGTCAAATGACAGAGAGAGAATTCAGGGCATGAGTGGCCGCCGTCATTCAGATCGGTGCGCGACGATCAATGGAATCGGAAACGGCGAGTGCCGAAGGGTCAGGGAAGCAAATCGTCCTTGAAATCGAAATGAAAAGTCACCGAAAGAAACAACCGAATCATCAAGCGGCATAGGGGTGGCAGCGTTTGACCAGCAGGTAGCCAATCCATTGAGAACGCCGGCCAGGGGAATGGCAGCAAGATCCAGAAGAACCGAGACAGGCCAGCACGAAAAACATCAACAGACGCGGGCGCCGTCGACGGTCGGATCCAGTTGACGCGAGATAGTAATGAGAGAATGTGATAACGAGCAGGGACATCAATGTCCCATGCGGTTCGTTGTCGGAAAAAGGTCAAAACAAAACAAGTCGCATATTCAGCAACCGAACCAGAGAAGTGATATCGGCCGACGTCGACGGGTGTGGGTCCAACAGTGGAAGACGGCGGCGATGGGTGGTGACGAATGCAATGTCCGATAGTGAAGATTAGGTTCAAATGCCGGGTGAATGTGGTCGTTGAGAAATTCGGGCGAATGGTATGTAGTTCCGAGCAAGACAAGGAAGGATCAGCAAAAGTCAAATGGGCGTCGAACCATCAGAAACAGCCAAAAGGAAAAGAATAGGACATCCACAGCGGTGAACCATTAAGGTAGAAAAAGAGCACAGGTATCGTGAGGCGACAAGGTCATGGCGAGGAGTGGTGCAGAGTTAGGTATCCATATGCCGAGTTAATCAAGTAATGGTCGTGTCAGACGATGGACAGGCGGGTGAAACGACAATGTCAGTGCATTCCAGTTGGACCGTCAAGCCAGATATGACCGTCGAAAGATGGGACACGCGTGTGGCAGTCGTCGGGCGTAAGGAGCATCGTGCGGCCAGGCATGTCATAGTACGCATGATAAGCATGTCATTTGAATTAACGCGGAAGCATCCACATATGCGCGTCATCATCACGATCAACATCGTTGATCGCAGGCATCAGAAAACAACAATCAGAGTACGATAACAGGAATGTGAGTCAAACACAGGAATCCGTCCGAATGGTCCCAGTCGTCGCTGAAAATGCCGACGTGTGAAGTCCGTGTCATGTCGGGCCCACGCCAGCACGAGACCAGCAAGTGACCAGCACGACGGCGGGACCGGCAGGCGAGACCGGCAGGCGAGACCGGCTCGGGCTCTGCCTCGGGCTCTGCCGGCCCATCGACTAGCCGCGCGCGCCCCCGGGGCCTGCTTCCGCGCCCCCCGCGGCACAACGAGCGGGGCGAATCGGAAGGATCGCAAGCTCTGTCTCTCGGCCGCCGCCGACGTCGTTCGCCGGCGGCGGTTCCGCAGGTGAGTCGTCTGCGCCACAGGCTCACAAGCACCTACACCGCTGAATGGTCAGAGGCATCGTGTGTGCCGGCGGGGAGCCCCTCGGAACGGGAGAGAAGCAAGGGATGGGTGCACCGCGACCGCCATCGAGTAGGGTCATGGCCAGCGTCATGGGGTCATGGCCAGGCCTGGCCAGCGTCAAGCGAGACTAGAGTCCAGGCTATGGACCGATGGGCCACCGTGACGGCGGCGAAGAGAGGGGGGATCGTGCGGCCGCGGGCTCTTATTCGGGGTTGCCGCTGCTGCTGTTACGTTTCTCTTCCTTCCCTCCGCCTCAGACGTGCCACGACGACCATTGATCGTTCAAACAGGGGTAGC
The DNA here is from genome assembly GCA_003615045.1 of Caulochytrium protostelioides. Lineage (NCBI taxonomy): Eukaryota > Fungi > Chytridiomycota > Caulochytriomycetes > Caulochytriales > Caulochytriaceae > Caulochytrium > Caulochytrium protostelioides. The sequence continues at coordinate 69,253 of ML014130.1, read as the reverse complement.
TACTCGCATACGTGGCGACCCGTCCGGCAGGGGCGGTGGACGACGGCCTACCCGTCGATGGCGCGCTCGGCGCCGAAAGGAACCCCAGCCGGAGCTTCGAAACACTGGGGTGAATTCGGAGGCCTCCCTAGCCCCGCGCGCTAGCTTCATGTGAGCAGTGGAGGCCCCGCTTGGCTCCGACATAACGCCCGCATACCGACAAGCGTGGCACACGAGCCGGGTCATCGCACGCACGCACGCGCGGCAGCGACCGACAGGGACCGCCTGGAGGCAAGCCGCCATGGATGGAGCGGGACGATGGCTTCCAAACATGCGTGGCCGTGGCCGGCAACTACGCCCGCTAGCACACGGCGCACCGCCCACCGCCTTTTCCGACGCTGAGGCGATGCACGACGGGTAAACTTGGGATGGCGTATGACAAAGCGGCACATGGCCGAATGCCCGAACCTGGGTCGCCATTCGTGGCGGGTGGCGAGCGGGAGCGATGACTCGGCCACCGCGTGAGGCGTGCACGGAGGACCCGTCGTCGGCCGAGGACGCTGTGTCAATGGTGTTTGAAACTCAGAGGACAACGCGATGCCGCCGTTCCGCGTGTAGTCGACACGGTCGGCCCGTGATGCCGGATCGGTCGACCGATGTGAGTGGCTCTATGCCAGGGATGCTCCGCCCAGGGAGGCGCGGGGACGTGTCGCGGGCTTCGCTGCCGACGGCCTTCCGAGTCCTACCGGTGTGGATTGCTCACACCTTCATGCCACTGTGGGCCATCCTTCCACACAACGCTCAGCCGACGCGCGTCGCGGCGACTGGGCCGCTCCTTCGATCCTGGCATCAGCGGTGGATGACGACGGCGGTGGAGGGCCAGCAAAAAGCTCGGGTGGTCCCAGCAGTGGACGGAGGGCCTCGGAGCCCGCAGGTAACGACGAGGCCGGTCCACGCCGTCCACTGGGGGCGATGCCGCAACCGCGTCGCTGCCTCACGGAGGAGGGCGGCTGCCACTCGGATGCATTCAGGCCTGATGGCATGAGCTCTCCATGCGAACCGAAGCGATGCGCGGCGGGGGGGTTAGCATCAGGGGGTGGCCATGGGGAAACCTCCTTCCGTTAACGAACCCGCAGCCCCCACCGCGGGCTCCCCCCGTAACAGCCCCCAGCTGCCCCCGACTGACGCGGCCAACCAACACCAAAGCGGGAATCACGACAGGAAGCTTCCAACAGCGCACACAGTGCCTAAGTCATTGCCCGGAACCTCGGGCCTCTCCCCATGCGCGGTGCCCCGGGCTGACGCCGCTTGCGCCGCCTTCGCTTCTCACGGCCTGCTTTCCTGCCACATCTCCTACTTTCGTGCGAGTCGACCGACAGCGGGACCCGGTCGATGGCAGGAAGGTGGCACACGCGACAACAGCTCAAAGCATGGAGAGCAGCGGTGGCAGAAAGTGAAAGAAAGACTTGTCAAGCCTCGCACGGCTGCCCGAGGCCGTCGACGCGGCCGGCGCAGGAAGAAAGGAAGGAAGGAAAGGCGCGCTGGCAACCTCGGGCCGCCTCGTCCGCGCTGTGCAGCACATCCAGACAGTGGGCACGCGTCGCATTCCTGTGGAGGCATGTGGGCGAGGGCGCGACGCTGGCGGGATACCCATCCGCCTTTCCCATGACCCGGCCACCCGCCACCTACCCTCCGGAGCGCAAGATGGAAGGACTGAAGAAGAACGCCAAGCCTCCGCCCCGTGAGCGCGGGAAAGGGTCGAAGCTCCACAGCGTTGAACGCATACAAGCCTGGATGCACGTCCTGGTGAGGTGTACTCGAACCCGGCAGAGAACCTGACCTGCCGAACGAGCCCTGCAGGCCACCTGCAGACGCTTGGAGCTGCCATCGCGGAAGGGAGCGAGCAATCGGGAAAAGGCGCCTGCGAAGACGACACGAGACGTCGACACGCGTCCGGGACTCTCAAGAACTCTGCTGGCCAGCCGATGGATGCGCCTAGATACCTTCCGGTTGTCTCGGCGCCCCCACCACTGGCATGCCCATTGCCGGGCCACCCCCGATTGCCATACGGCTGCGAGATTCGCACCGATGGTGTGCAGCTCCCGTTGGCCGGACACGTCTCGGTCTAACAATCGCTAGAAGCGAGAGCCTGAAGGCAGGCGAATGGTGCGCTGCATCGGCGTGTGTGGGACTTCCACCGTGCGTGCGATAGCCGTCGAGAAAGGAAGGGCGGGCCAAGCCGACAGACCAGGCGACCGAGCAACTCCGGAAAACCGGCAACGCTGGTCCATGGATGGACGCAGCAGCGGGCATGGAAGCTCGAAGTGGCGGAAGGAGACACCAGCGCTTCGGGGATGCAGTGGCCTGCCAGTCAGCAGCGTGTCAGTCAATCAGCCCGAAAAAGCGCTCCTCGAACAGAACATGGCGGAACCCAATGAATGGTGACCTGAATGGTGACGAGGCGAGCGGGGGGCACTGACACATGGTCGTGAGAGGGCGACAGCGGCACCCCTTCCAGAATCGCTGCGGTGGCGACAAAGGCCAGCAGAGGGGGGGCGGGCATGCGCGAGCGCGGGGCATCGCGTAGACATCAGGTGCTCAGTGACGGTCACCGGCATGATTCATTCTTTCTCACGCAGTCGGAGGAATGAACGATGGGCTACGAAGGATGCTCTTGCCTCGTTGTCGTGTCAGAACAGCTTAAGTCGCGCTCGACGCTGACTGCGGAGGCAGCGGTCGCCCCCGTAACAGCGCCCGGTGGAGTTCGCGCTCGTAGGACATTATTTTCTCGGGCTGCTTTAGTCTTCGACGGAAGGATTTGGAGGCGAAAAAAGTCACCCGAAAACAGCGTCTGCCACGGTGGACGAGCCGGCACCTTTTTATGATGCACCCCTCGAAGTGAATACCACCTTGCAGCAGAAATTGCCAGTGGCAGGTCAGGCCACCGCATCCAGCTCGAAGGAGCGGCATGCTCATCCACCGGGGTACTGCGTGGCTCTTAGGGACAGCCCGTGAGCGCGAAAATGGCGCTCATGGCTTTCTTCGCAGGGGTCCAACAATAAGGGGCCATGGACGCGAAACGTGTCCGGAATTCTAGGTCCTTGGGAATGCATGCGATGCAGTGATGAAGGATGCGACCCCACAAGCACGGGTTGCGCGGCCGAGGTCCAGGGGTCCTGTGGATGCCAGAGCTAGGGTCGGTTCCGTCAGCTGGACGCCGTCCCTCGTCCTGTTGATTGCGGCAACGAGCAGCCCCGATGTCCGGCTAGCAATCTGAGTTCAGAAAACACGGTACGGCGACTCGAAGACGATGGCTACTTTTATGGACTCGAGAGAGCTCAAGCGCACGAGCGCACGAGCAGAGGTCAAGACACATCGGTGATCAGCGAAGCGCACAGCTTCTGATATGAGTTTGGCTTACGCGACGAGTGTCGCAGTTCAAGGGTCGAACGAGAGCACGAACCAGTAGCGGAATGATCTGCAGCACGCCAGAAGGCGGCGCGGGCGGCAGGAGATTTCAGCGAGACGGGCGACGATGGTCGGCCCCAACAGCGGGTCCACGTGCGATGGCAGGGCGATGTTGCCACACATCAAGGAGGCGAGGATGCCCAGTGCATCAGACGTTTTCCAACACCACATTGGTTCGACCAGACACGACACCACATCTTGTCGAGCAAACAAACAGCTTCTACCTCGATAGGGCAGACGCATTCACCATTTTCAGGCAGCAAACAACGAATAAGAAACAAAAAAAAACATTACCTACCTTACTTGAAATCGAGGCCAATCTAAGTCACGAACTCAAAGAAGGAAAAGCGAAATGGGTGGGAGGGACCGCTCCTCGTGATCACACGTGGACGGGGATGGGGCGGGTCTTCTATTGCAGGATGCGTCAAGTGGCGCACTTCATCCGCCAGGTCGAAGGAATACGACAGAGAGGGGCGTTGTCAGAGATGGACCGGCCTGGTGGATCTGGACGCGATCAGGATCTCCAATGTTGCGCAGAGATTCCCGCCTCCTTTAAAGGCGCGAAGATACTGACAAAAGGATGACGAGAGGACCCGGCGTGGACGGTAGACTCGGCAGCCGAGGCCGGCTGCTCGGCGCTGTGTCGTGTGTGAGCTGACGAGGGCGTAGATCGAGAACTGGTCGCCTGATTGGCCAGCGGTCGTGTCCTGGTGACCACAAATGGAGGATGATTTAGCACGCCTGCGTGTGTGTCAGCGATCGCGTGGCCACGATGTATGGTCCTACAGAATGACTGCAGTGGCAGTGATGGCAGCGACGATAGCCTGCGGTGGCTACGGCAGGCGGTAAAAGCCCGGGTGGCGGCACGTGGTGGTCGAGCGGCAAGATCCGCAGGACAAACACCACGAGACGAGTGAACAGGAGTCGATACAGTCCGTCTTGGTGAGCAAGAGCGGGGCGGCACCGGTGGCGGCAAGATACGCCTCCACGCGACAGCGGAGCGGCCGGCCGGCATGAACGGCGGATAGCAACCTGTATGGAAGGCCGACGTGCATCTAGCGGAAAAGATGGTAGGGTGAACCGCAAAAATAGTTGCTTCCCATTTAACGTTGTGACGCACTGTAACGCACTGCTGCAACATTTGGATGGAGCCACGCATGCGACGCACGATCGAGTCAGGGTCGAAACATCGTGTTTGGAGAAGGATGCAGGCCCTGTGCCTCAATGGAAGGACGAATGGTCATAGCCTGCCACTGACTCACCGTGCGGGTACCGCTCGTCGATCAAAGGCAGCCCGGCTCAGCAAAGGGTCATGGCGAAGGAAAGGTCATTGCATCATTGGCGAATGTCCACGCGTCTCGTCTTTCCTGTTTTCCTTTTTTGGCGACTTATCGCGTGCCGCTAGGCGACGACCAGCCGCGCTCAGGCGGACAGCTTTGCGAAGGAGAACCACATGAATATCGTCTGCACGACACTTTCGACGGGGACCAGCCGCATGCATATACCCATGTCGGCACCAATGAGAAGCACTTGTTAGTGTGTTTCCGTTTTTGGAGCAGAAGTGGGTTTGTCAATCGAATGCTTCCCGCTTTTCCGCTCAAGTGGGACAGTGTCTGCCGTGCCAGGCGGCGTGCTGACACAATCGTTTCCAAGAAACCCGTGCCGATGGCCGATGCTGAAGGGGAGTGCAGCGCCGGGGCCGCGCTGTTTCCTCTCCTTTTATCGACGTAATCACAGACACCATAACCTGTGCCGCAGGGCTTTCCGCGCGGCAACCCTCTTGTGCATGGTCATGGCCACGCCCGTCCAGGCCGCAGGGCACCGCGGCGAAGCGGCAAATCGAATTCGCTCATTTGCACGTAAAGTCGACCGCGGCGGTGGGGAAAGGTGGGCGGCCACGACGCGTGAGGCCGCCGCCACGCAACCGCGCTGGCTTCCTTCCATCCATCGGCCCGTGGGTCCGGATGGCCAGAAGGACCTGCTGACGCTGGACCAAATAGTGGTCGTGGTCGCTCTCGCTCTGGCTTTTAGCACGCCGCGTCGCGTCGCGAGGCATCCCATCGCATCTCATCGTCTGCATCGTCCGCAAGGATGCATAGTCGGGGGTGGGGGCGGGAAAGGGAGAAATCAGGTGCGACGGGGGCCGCAAGAGGCAAGCGGGGCTCGCGCCCCTTTCTGGCAAAGCAACGCAAAAACAATTACGAGAGACAAGTGCCGGCTGCTGCGGCAGACGGCAGACGACTGCAAAGTATGCTCACAACGACCGTTGGCACGGTCCCCAGGGGTGGCGGGGGGCGATTTCCGATGATACGGACCCGATGCGGATGGTCAGCCGACGCGGCAAGACCTGCCCCGCGTGGGATGTCTCCGCCACGGGAGCGCTGGCCTCGCGGGAGAAAGATTGAACGCGGTCCTACAACTCTTTTGCTGCAGGCGCTCAAGGACCAGCGGCGTTCATCGCTATCGCGTCGCCGACAGCAACGGCGGCCGATCGTCTCCGGGGCACTGCAGAAACACAATTCTCGAAATTGCTCTTGAAATATCGGAGAGCCTGATGACCCCAATTCCACAAATGTCCAGCCTCCATGCCTCCATGCGGCACATCACGGGTGACTTGTGCATGCACTTATCGTCTTGGCTCACATGATTGCCCAAGCTTCGCTTCAGATGCGAAGGGCAAGACCCCTTTGATAAGCACCGCCGATTTATCCGATATCTGCCGGCGGTTCCATATACACATGATGGTGACCAGGCTCGGTGAAGGATAACCCCTCGCAGGGGGGGGGCACTTGCTAAGGCGCCTTCATGGCCGCGCCGCCGCCCATGTTGCCGCCATTCAGGTCCTTTGCTGCAACGGGGCACGATGACGGCCGTGTTGCAGCCTTCCGCGACCATGACAACCGTCACGCCCCAAAAACCTCTCTTGAGTGGAGCGTTGTTTAGCTTCGTCGCTGCCCCACAGCCCGTGGCGTCGAGTGCTGTGTCGTCCCAGCACGAAGGGAGCAGTAGGGTCTGGCTAGCCTGTCGTGACCAAAATGCCGGGAATAAAAAGGGGTGCTGCGCAAGGAGGCCACTGAAGGAACGCGTCTCCGAAGCAGGATGTAGAGAGGGCGCGTGGAAGGCGAGAGTGGCTGAAGGCTCGCGGTGTCCCTTATTGTTGGGCGTGAGAGAAATATGAGCGACCATCGCGCCCCCCCATTCTCGATCGCCAACCAGTTGCCGAGAGCCGTGCAGCGGCCAGAGCACCCCCCACGGGCCGGCATCCGCATCGGCGCGATGTCAACCTCGTTGGAGCGATGGTTGAATCCGCGATCGGCATGGTGATGATAGCAAAAATTAAGTGAGACAAACTCTAACACGAGCAGATGATGAGCACCACGCGTTGTCTCTGAGTCATCGACCCTGAGTGGGGTGTGTAGACCGATACTGGAGGACACGGCACAGCACGACATGGCCCACGTTCCATCATACGGTGGCCACCCGTGGATGCTGCCTATACCGGCTCAATGGATTACGCATTTTTGATTTTTTTAGACGTCCTCCTGATGCCTCCGCGGCGCACACTGCGCACGGTCTGAGGATGTCCACGGCCACAAGGTCACACCGTCGCCTGAGTCACACCGGGGCGGGAGGATGGGATAGCAAAGACAGAGCGTCTCAGGTCACCAGCGGGAGGGCCATAGTCGCTGATGCGTCTTTCTCGTCAGCGGGAAGCTCTTTCCCCACCATCGAATGCCGATTGTCGGCCAATCCATGCCTTCGTTCGTCTTTCAAAGAAAATGACGTGAAGGGCGCCATGCAGGTCCAAGCGGGCGAAAAATTTTAATACTTGCAAGTGCCGTGAAAAGAAACAACTGTTCAACAGCGGGCTCATACGTTGTAGTTTTCCGTTTGTAGATGGTGAGACATTGATAGTGATTCATTGTGGCCTTGTGAGGATGCTATGGATTGATCAATCACCGAACAAACCGGGATGCGGAGAAATCAATCCAGGGTATCGCCTCTTCCATGAAAATAGCATCATGACGGGATGACGGGGCAGGTCAGCATCGGAGCGCTTGGTACAGCGTTTTCACGCGTAAAAAAAGGCATTATCGCCACCAGACCGCAGCCGTGATTGTGAATCCCGTTGGCATGCGCCGTGGAGGATGCGCTGATCAAGCGCTGCATTGAACGCGACATCGGAGTCTGCCGATCGATATCGCTCTTGGCCTTGTTTCGGAGACGGGCTGTGCGCGACAGGGCCGCAGGCCGCAGCACGGCGCGCCCGTTGCCCGTGCCCGAAGCGGCGGCCATCAACGTCATTTTCCTTTCATCTTGCCCTGTTGGGGGTGGAGCGGGCGACGCATCCGCTTCCGCACACACGCCCTTCGATAGCCGCGGACCATCGTGGTCGGGCTCGACTGCTCGCCGGCGTCGAAGGTATCCGCGTTTTGTTAATGCGTCGTCACGCGCGATGAGACATGACGGATGCTTGGGAAGCATGCCGATCCTGCGGGCCGTTATTTCCATGACGATGGCGCGGCACCGAACCAACAGGTCTATGAACTGATTCGAGCATGATCCGATAGGGTAGGATAAGCGCGCCTTCATTTCTGCCAAGTGGGCACCCGCAGCATCGACTAATCCACCCCAAGTTGCATTGTGGTCCGCGCATCGACCAGGTTGTGTTCGCCAGGCGACTCAGGGGTCGGCGTTGCCCTCCATCGTTGAATCGCTTCAGCTATGGCCGTCACCAACCTCGCTGGCCTTCTGGCCGACACGGCGTCGCGGGCCTTGGTCCTGCCCGCGAGTGCCCTCCAGCGCCATGCCATCACCATCAGCTACGCGCAACTACGCCACCTCGTGGCGGCCTTGGCCCAGCGGTCGCCGTTTCGCGACCTGCAGCCCGGTGACGTGGTTACGTACCTCGTGCCAGACCCGCTGACCCATCTGCTCATCTTCTTTGCCGTGATGGCCAAACGCGCCGTAGCGAACCCGCTCAATCCCGCGTACACGGCCGACGAGATCGCCTTTTTTGTCGGCGACGGGAAGAGCCGGCTCCTCCTTGTGCCGCGGTGCGACGCTTCTCCCGTCTCGGCCGCCGCCGCCGCTACGTATCCAGGTCTCCAGGACGCGGCTCGCGGCGCAGCCCACACCACCAGGACCCCGCTCTGGAGCTTCGATGTGGCCGTACAACCAGCGCAGGGCGTATGCTGCCCATCCGACCCCGCCCAACCACAAGATCCTCCTGCTCGTCCGAAGACGTCTGGCGGCAGCGGCGCTTGTCCCGCTCCGGCTCAACGCCTTGTGTCGCAGGAACCCGCGCAGCCACTGGGATCCGCACACTGCCGTCTTGCGCCGGTGTCCGTGACCAGCCGGCCAAAAACATCGTCGCCGGCAGAGGAGCAGGAATGGCGGATGCCTTACCGCCAGGCCGTGGACGATCTGCAGGAACTCGCCGCGTTGCTTGAGGGCGCTCGGGCGACCGACCCGGCCCTGTTCTTACATACGAGCGGTACGACCGGACGACCGAAAGGCATCATGCTGGCGCATGCCAATATTCTCGCCACGGTGCACAACATTACCGATACCTATCATTTGCGGCCCAGCGATATCACGTATCTCGTGATGCCGCTTTTCCACGTGCACGGCCTGATTGGCGCGACGCTGTCGACGCTCGCGTCCGGCGGCTGCGTCGTGGCGCCACTCAAGTTCTCGGTCACGGCCTTCTGGCCCGATGTCCTCGCGCATGCTGCCACATGGTACTCGGCCGTGCCCACCATCCATCAGATGCTGCTGGCACGCGCGCGCACCACCTACCCGGGCCACAGCGGCGCTCTGCGGTTCGCGCGCTCCTGCTCAGCCCCGCTGAGCAGCACCACCTTCAAGGCGCTCGAGCAGCTGCTCGGCGTACCAGTCCTGGAAGCCTATGCGATGACCGAAGCGGCGCATCAGATGACGTCGAATCCGCCGCCGCCCGCGCAGCGCAAGCCGGGCAGCGTCGGGGTTCCCATGGGCACGACCATTCGGATTCTCGCGGACGGCGGGCGAGAGTGTGCGGTAAATGAGGTCGGCGAAGTATGCGTACACGGCGAGAACGTCATCAGCGCGTATCACAACAACCCGGAAGCCACGGCCAAAGCGTTCTATCAGCTGCCCGCGCCACAGGCGCCGCTCGCGCCCCGCCGGACCGCCGACTCGGTCGGGCCCGAGCGGTATCTCCGCACCGGCGACATGGGCTACTGCGACCGCCAGGGCTACGTCTTTCTGACGGGCCGCATGAAGGAGCAAATCAACCGCGGCGGCGAGAAAATCGCGCCGCTCGAGATCGACGAGGTGATGCTTGCACACCCGCGCGTCCGCGAAGCGATGGCCTTCGGCGTGCCGAGCGCCGTATATGGCGAAGAAATCGAGGCCGCGATCGTCTTGGCCGACAGCGACGACGGCGGCACGAGTTCTGCCCAGGACGAGGCCGTCATGGCGCAGCAGATGCGGAAGCACTGCTTGGCTCAGCTCGCCGGTTTCAAGGTCCCGCGACGCTTTCACTTTGTCAAGGCCCTGCCGAAGGGTCCCACGGGCAAAGTACAACGTCTCCAGCTGGCGAAAGCGCTCAAAATCGTGCCGTCTGATGCCACCCCATCGCCGAAAGCCAAGCTCTAAGCGCGACAAAAGCCGTAATGAGGAATTAAAAATTAACAAGTAGAAATGAACCAAAAAAAAAAAACGAAGAAGTCATAAAGCAGGGGGGGAATGAAAAAGAGTACGAATGAAAAGGAGGGTAAGAAAAAGAAAGCCAGGCGAAAAATTAATGCCCGTCCGGGTTTCAGAACAAGCCACGAATAGTATTGACAGCCGTGTTCAGACCCGAGTTCACCGTCTGGCCGACATCAATGCCCGCGTTCTGGGCAGCGTTGTTCACGGTATTGACCGCCTCGCCGGCCTTGTCGGTAACGGTATGCACGACATCACCCGCCACCCCCGAGACGGTATTCAGCGCCGAGCCGAGTGCGCCTTTCAGCGTCTCACTGAGATTGCCGACATCCTTCGAGATGGGGCAGGCAACCTTCTCGACGCCGCTGAAGTCGCGGCGGATCTTGAGCCACGAAACGCCCGGGAGCCCCACCGTCGCCGCCGCGTCATAGACGACATCCAGCTGAGTGTTGCCGTCCAGCACGCAGGCCTTCAGCAGCACTCTCAGGGCCGGATCGTTCTGCGCGGCCGTGAGCAGCGGTTCGCTGATGTTGTACTTGAACGCCAAGTTCAGCCCGGTCGTCGTGATCTCGCCCGCCGGGATGCGGAGCTCGTCGAGACGGCCTGTGGCGCGCGGGTTTTCCAGCGGGGCGTTGGTGCTCGGGTCGCGGATATGCGCGACGACGTCGAGCGTGCGCAGCAGGTAGGACGCCTTATTGGCGGACGAGTCGATCTTGAGCTGCGCGCCGAGGCCCATCGAGATCACCAGCGGCGCGGCCGCGCTCGCGGCAAGCACGTCGCCGTTTAACGCGAGCGGATCAGTCACTTTCACGTCGCCGAGGTTGACGGAGATGTCGCGCGGCATCACGAAGTACGCGGTCAGCCCGACTGCGAGGCCCACGATCACGAGCGAGGCCAGCAGGAGACTCCATGTGATGACGCAGCGGCGGCGGCTGCGGAAGCAGCAGATGGGAACGCAAGTCGATGTGCGCGCGGAACGGGACCGGCGGCGTGGTGCGGCGGCATCGCGCTCGCCGATCCGGGGCTCACTCTGCGCCAGCGGTTTGCCTTTCGCGTCATCGCCGTAGTAGGACGGACTGCCGTGCTCGACATCGTGGAGGGTGCCCAGCGAGTTGTCAGAGTGTTTGGAGGAGACGACTTTCTCGATCGACACGACGGGGTAGCGGGGTGCCGAGAGCGCGGAAGCGGGGTTCGCTGCAGCATGTGGCAGCGGCGTCAGTGCGACGTCGTCGGAGTCCGCGAGCATGCCGTCGGCCAGGACGGTGCCCTCACTCAGCGGCGTGCCCCGCGCCGTGGACGCGTCAGCAACGTCCGGCGTCGGGGCATCGCCCCACGTGAACGCCTGGTCCTGCGCGGGCAGCAGCGTCGTCAGGCGCGCCGGGGCCACTGACTCGGAGGGAACACGCGACATTGCGAGAGAAGAACGGCGATGCGATGTCGGAGATAGAATGAGCGAGAGAAGACCATACCAGAACGAGGGCGATCCGTCAGCGGAATGAAATCAAACGGATGAATGGAAAAATTGGATCCGATACGACCTGCGCACCGAGAAGAATCTTTCGAACCAAGCCGTGGTATCTCGACTGTCACGTGGCTTGGGCGAGGGTATCCAGGGCAAGGACGCACGGTAGGCGCGGCAAAAAAAAAACGGCAGTGATTCCCCAATTAGGTAGCCGGTTGAGTCACACCTGAAACCAAGTGAACTCGGCAGATTGATAGGATCGTTATGTAATCTGGTGGCATAAGCACTCGCAATCAGCACGTCGAGCGAACGACGGAGAAGACGGCATACAATCACTCCCAGCCGCGCCAAGGGATTGCAAGGAACCGGTCGAGGTCGCGGATCAAAGCGCGTGAGGACTGTACGTGCTAGAACACGTATGGTCGAAAACGAAAATGAAGACGATGGGTCGTTCAACCGGACTAACTACGGATATAGATGGAGTAAATCCAACCACTGGTATGATGCGGAATGTAAAATTTGATAAGCCGAATTGGTGGAAAGTCTGGTATCAGGCAAGCAAGGCCAGCGTAATACGTCTCAAAGAACCCCCAAGGAATGGGGATGGAACGATCAGGGGTGTCGACCCTGAAAGACAAAACGTGGCGATCTAGCTACGGGTTGAGAGACGGCTCAGGGGGCATGGGGCGGGAAGAATGTCTCAGCAGGCCGGGATCCAAGCAAGACCGCAGCGCGACGGGGCAGGGTGAGGGGAAGCGTGCGAACACCAGGGGTGCGCGAACAAAAGCGGTGCTCTGTCTCGCTGCTCGCTGCTGCCCACGAGAGACGAGGGCGATGGGAATGACGTGTAAAGAATCTGGGTGCGGTCGCGCGAAGTCGGGAGGGCGTCGAGGTGCTGCAGAGTCGATGGAAGCGCATGCGGGGGTCGGGAAGCAAGAAGGCCGCCGCAGGTGAGATCCGACTCGAGTGCCAAGGCTTACCACGTGCCCTGCATGGAAACGGTCAGAACATCCAAAGTGTGACAGTCCCTGCGGCGCTTTTTTTTTGCGACGGCTGACATAGCGTCTCACAAGCGACTGCTGTCGAAACATCACCCTGACTGTGCCGCCGCGCCTGTTTCTCTCTCCGTCGACGAGGCCCGATCGTTGTCCCGCCGGGGTCGATTGATCACCGGCGATAGCTGTCACGCATGGCATGGCTCACCGCGAGGGTCGTCGTCATGGTCGTACAAGCCCCATCAATCGGAATGCGCATGCCAGGGCGACCGCCGCTTGGGTCGTCTGGGGCTTGACTTCGGGAGCATCCCCCGTCCAGGCGTGGCTGGCCTTACCCGGTCGCCCGCTGGCTCGCGGAGGGTGCCATCCATGGCGGGCCTTCACCGAGGACGGCGTCTGTGCCGGCGGCCGGTCCTGCCGCGGCACTGCCTCCGGGGGGCCTTCGCCGGCCTCAGCGCCGATCGACGACCCGCGGCGACGGCGATGGCGACGGCGATGGCGACGGCAATGGCGACGGCAACGGCGACGGCGATGGCGACGCGTCCACCCCCAGCAGCGACCCCGACGGCTCGGTGCCGCTCCGCGGGGTCGCGCGGGGACCTCGCGGACGCAGGCCCTGCCACGCCGTGGAGTATGCCCAGCACCCGGCCGCGTTGCGCCAGCCGCCGGCGACCCGCCCGCGGAGGACGCGCGTGTCGTCTTTCGCCCATCGCGCCCACGTCTCATAGCCCCGCGCCGCCAGCCCGCCAGCCAGCCAGCCCGCCAGCCCAGACCAGCCCAGAGCAGAGGCATGCCTGTGGCGCGGGGACCACGCCGTCTCAACCCGCCGCGGGAAGGCCGCCCTAGCCAGGACGGACGGCTTCACCCAGCGCGCGCGGCGCGGCGAAGGTGCTCACGCGAGCCCGCAGGAACACGCATGCGCCGTCGCGCGCTAACGCAGGCGTCGCACACGCGTAGGGCATCCACGCGTGCCGTCGCGCCTTCTCGCCGAAGCCTCACCGGCGCAGACCGCACCCATGCACACCTCGGGCAGGACGTGGGCCGCTGGTCTTTCGTGTTGATCGGTTGTAACTCCGCTCACCGCGTGAGCCAAGAGCCCTCGAGGCCTTCAGCTCGGTCCGCTCGCGACTGGCCGGTGGGGCTGCGCGCTGAGTTGGCGTCCGTCGCCCGGCGGCTCCCCTTTCCCTGCAGCCACGAGACGACGACCCGCTGCGATGATGGCGAATTCTGAAAGAACGCAGGAGGGCGAGGGTCGGGAAATAAAGAGCGCGGCCGACGCGATCCCAAGGCGATTTCGTGCGTCCAGCTTACCGCCCCCCGCGTGGGAGATACGCAATACCGTCGCACTCAATCCTGAGCATCACCATGCGACTGGCCGCCTGACGTGGAATCTTTTCACCGAGACGCAAGGATAAGCAGGATGCCCTCTCCCCCGATGAGCATGGAAAGGTGAAACCCAACATGACGCGCTGCACCCATCATCATCACCATCGCCCCATGGTCACATGGTCACAAGCAGCGCCGATATCGATGAACGGGTTGTTTGGAAATCGGCTTACGTTGAAAATCTTCCGTTAGGGGCCGAGCATCCGTCAACGGCAGGTGCGGGAAGGGGTTCGCAATGATCACGGCCACCCCTCCGCTCCGCTCCGCCTGGGAGCGGCCACGACGAGCGGAGGCACTGATCGCTGGCCTCATTCGCATCGACTGAATGAAGGGGACATCCACCCTCGACTGAGTTGATGACTGAGTTCTGAGTTCTGAAGCACGCGACGGCGAGTAGATTCAGTGCTTCTCGACCATTCAGATGGCAGATGGCCACGACCTGCACATTCGAGCAACAACGACTACACCACGCGCGTCCAGATCAACGTCGCGCTCAAACGTTGACGGAAATGAACCAGTGGCCCTGTTAAAACGCGGTGGCCACATCACCCGTGCTGGCCGAGCATGCCATCCACTCGATGACTGAACACCGCTCACGCTGCATGGCAGACACTCCTCATGAACACGGATGACCCCGAGGGCTGTCATCTATTCAGCAGCTTTGCATGGGTATCATGACAGCTTGGGCCGCCCTGCCGATCCATGCGACGACGGCAGCGTCAGCTGCCTCGAAGATGGAGCGGAGTCCGACGTCATATCATGATGGATCCATGGGTCCATATGGATCCATATGGTCCATTCTCATCCTTGGAATCATCAAGCTCTGGTCGCCATGATCTCGTCGCTATGATCAAAGCGCCGGTCGTCGGTCTCATCACGGGCATGGCGATGGTCAGGGGGCCAGTAACATGGAATGGTTCGGTCAAGATCATGGGCAGTGATCATTGTTCATTTGAGCCATCACCACGGAATTATCGACCTTGCTGCTGGGGTTGGCGCTCTCACGTGCTGAATGGCCACTTTGATGCGCCATGCGCGTCGCATCTCGTTGGCCATGATGGTGATACCGTGCTGCGCCACGCCAGCGTGGTGCTGCCATCGCTCGGACCGCCGCGGCCCGATGCGAGGGGGCCCGAACGACCGGGGCTAGCCTTATCGCGTCTGCGACGGCGGCCCGGCGCGTCCATGACCGCCCTCGACATCCACCGCGCTGCGGCGACGACCGCGTCGATGCTGTTCGCGACACCCGCGGACGCGCGACGCCGTACCACGGCCCTCGGCGACTCCGCCGTCGCTGTTTCCCACTTTTTTCTTCGGCGACAGGCGGCGACAAGGGCCGACTGGGGAAGTGCTGCGAAAGGACGAGAAGGGACGGGACGGCACCACGACGTGGCGCTCGAGAGGCTGGCCGACCGGGTGGCAGCGGCGCCTGGGTCGGCCCATCGGACGGCGCATCGGACGGCGCGCCGTCGCGGCCGCTCGACAACAGCGACGGGGCCGGGGCCGTCCACACCCCTGTCTGGGCCCGGCGAGCCCAGCGAGCCCAGCGAGTCCAACGAGCCGACGGCCGCTCGGACAAGCATGCATATCTCGTGGCGTCGCGGTCGAGGCGAGCGCGACAGGGAAGACCCGCGGGCGGGCGCAGGCACGCGATGTCCGCCGCGCGTCGTGGACGAGCGCGCCTCGCCCCGTGGCGTTCGCCGGTATCACTGGACGCGCTCATCCCCTCTCCCGCGCTTCTTGGACTCTCGACGGTGTCCCCTTATTTTACCTGATTTCCCCCCTCGTTTTCGTTCTCATCCCCCCGAACCCTATCTTGTCAAGATGTGGCACCCCGTCGCACGCTGCGCTCGCCGCTCCGGCGTGGCCATGGCCGCGCGCCAGGCCTCCCGCATGGCGTCGCTGCCGGCCGTGGTCCGCGCCGCCGCCCTGAGCACGGCCCGCTCGAGCGCGGCTGCGGCCGCCCCGGGCCGTGGGCTGCCGGTCGTGGCGTTCCGCCCGATGGCGCCTGTGGCGTCGTCGCTGCTCATGGCGGCGCGCGGGTACGCGTCCAAGGCGTCGCTGCCGCCGCACGACGTGATCCACATGCCGGCGCTGTCGCCGACGATGACCCAGGGCAACGTGGGCGCGTGGCACAAGGCTGTCGGCGACTCGATCGAGCCCGGCGAGCTGCTCGTCGAAATTGAGACCGACAAGGCGCAGATGGACTTCGAGTTCCAGGAGGACGGCGTGCTCGCCAAGACGCTCATCGAGCCCGGCACCAAGGACGTTGCCGTCGGCACTCCGATCTGCATTATGGTCCAGGACAAGGCGGACATCGAGGCCTTCAAGGACTACGTGCCGGACGCGCAGAAGCCGGAGTCCGAGCCCGAGGAGACGATTACCGAGGAGGACATGGCCGCGCCCAAAGAAGCGTCGCCGAAGAGCGAAGCGTCGTCGTCGTCGTCGTCGACGAGCTCCGAGTCGTCGACGTCGTCGCCATCGTCGTCATCGCCCACGCCGGGCCACATTGCCGCAACGCCCTCGGCGAAGCGCGTGGCACGCGAGCGCAAGATTGACCTCGCTGAGGTGAAGGGCACGGGCCCGAACGGCCGTATCGTGGAAGCGGATGTCGTTAACTTCAAGCCGAAATCGTCGGCACCCGCGAAGGCGTCGTCGTCGCCGGCGAAGAGCGCGAAGAGCGCGGCGCCCGCCCCGGCCCCGGCTGCCGGCGCGAGCTACACCGACATCCCGCTGAGCAACGTGCGCAAAGTCATTGCCCAGCGCCTCTCGGAGAGCAAGCAGAACGTGCCGCATTACTACCTGACCGTCGAGCTCGACGCGTCGCAGGTGACGGCGCTCCGCACGACTCTCAATGCCGAGGCCCGCGGCCGCTACAAGCTGAGCCTCAACGACTTTGTCATCAAGGCCGCGGGCCTTGCGCTGCGCGACGTGCCGCAGGTCAACGCGCAGTGGAACGAGACCTCGATCCGTGAGTTCAAGAACGTCGACATCGCCGTCGCCGTCGCCACCGACAACGGCCTCATCACGCCCATTGTGACCGAGAGCGACAAGAAGGGCCTCAGCGCCATCTCCAACGGCGTTCGCGAGATGGCCGGCCGCGCCCGCCAGAACAAGCTCCAGCCTCACGAGTACCAGGGCGGCACGTTCACCATCTCCAACCTCGGCATGTTCGGCATCCAGCACTTCACCGCCATCGTTAACCCGCCGCACGCCGGCATCCTCGCCGTCGGCGGCCTCGAGGACAAGCTCGTCCTCGACGAGACCGCCGAGCGCGGCTTCTCCTCGCGCCAGGTCATGAAGGTCACCCTCAGCGCCGACCACCGCATCGTCGATGGCGCCGTCGGCGCCAAGTGGCTCCAGGCCTTCAAGGAGTACTTCGAGAACCCGCTCAACATGATGTTGTAGAGACGCTCATCATCATCCGCCGCTTGGCCAACGCCGCGCGGTCCTCATCCCCTGATCTGGGCAATGCCGTCTGCAGGCGTCGCCTGCCCTGGCGACATGCCTCCCCTCCCCTTTCTTTTTATACCATCTTATGATCCCTTATGTTTCTGTTGCAAAACTGGTTTCTGAGTCCTGGCAGGCGGGTGGCTGTTCTGTCAGGAACCCCGGTGGGGATCGACCATCAGCGCTACGCTGACGAGGCCGTCCTGCGCATGCTGAGAGCCGAAACGGGCGGGGGATGGATCGTCGCGCCGAGACATCGCGGGATGCCGTCAGAGGCGCGCGGCGCAGCCGGCTTTGTCGCCGCCCGACGACGACGGCTCATGCCGGTCGGACCCGCGGGCCGCCTCAGGGCGTCGGGGCCACAGCCTATGTGTCGTCGTCGACCCCCCGCAAAAGGAAAAGCCGCCATAGTTTTTTTTTTCCGCCGAGGAAACGTGGTCCCGGCGAGTGCGCCACCCGCCCGCTCGCACGGAACCGCAACGTCGCACACTTCCATGCCTAGCAACGCGAGACGGCGGCCGCGTCCAGCAATGAAGAAAAAAGTGGCGTCGCCGTTGAGGGATGTATGGAGGATGCTGGCGTGACGTTCGCATTGACGTGGTCGGACATGCACGTGGCCGCTCGCGCGAGGTACCTTCCGAGCGCGTGATCCCTCGCGGCCGACGACGCGCCGGTTGGCTGAACTCCGTCGACCCCTGTGCGCGCTGGCGACCTCTCTCGGCTCGACTATCACGACTGGTCCTTTCCGCCCCTGCTCTTTGTCGGTGCCGGTGACCTCACGCGACGTCTGGCCGATCCCTGCTCCGTCTCCCTGCTGACGGTGACCCACCGTGTATTTTTACAGCCTGCAACCCCTCTCCCCGACGTGGTCGCGCACCGCCGCACGGCTCCGAACGCCAGCGAGACGCCAGTTCCCTGAAACCCGAACGACCACGTGCTGGGCGACGGCTGACCTGAGCTACGCCACGTGGTCCGCTTTGCTGGCGATCCCCGCACCGTGTTGCTCGTGCCGCTGGATCGTTTCGGCCTCCCCCGGCAAGTGCGTGAGACCGGTGCTGTGACCGCGTCCGGCCGCCTCTGCGCGCATCGTCCTTTGTGGCGGCATACCCCTCGCTGCTCTCGCTTCTCCCGCTTCGCCGCGACGCACGATGAGCGACTCGGAAGCCGAGGCGCGCGCCGCGCGCCGCCGGCAGGCCGATGCCGAGGGCGATGACGACGCCGACGGCCTGCTGGCCAACTCTGACGACGACGACGGCGCAACGCGCCGCGAACGCCGGCGCAAGCGCAACCCCTTTATCGATGACGCGGCCTCCGAAGACGACGAGGAAGACGACGATGATCCCGCGTCTCGCAGCCGCCGGATCCGCCGCGGCGGCGAGCTCGATGACCTCGATGACGAGGACGACGAAGATGAGGAGGAAGACGACGAAGAAGAAGAAGACCGCAAGCCCGTCAAGAAGCGTCGCAAGCGGCCGGCCAATCCATACCTTGACACCGAAGCGGACGACGACGGCTCGGACGAGGAGGACGAGGAGGACGAGGACGCCGAGGGCTTCGAGGTCGAAGAGGGCTTCGACGAGGTTCAGAGCAGTGCTGAGCGCCGCCGCGAGCAGCGCCGCCACCAGGAGCGCGAGCGCCTCGAGCGGCAGAAGAACGATATGGACGCCGAGGAGATCGCGGCGCTCATGAAGTCGCGGTATGGCCGCGCCGACACGACGTCGTTCAAGGGCGAGATCAACTACGTGCCGCAGTCGGTCCTGACGCCGTCCGTGAATGACCCCAAGATCTGGATGGTTCGCTGCAAGGCCGGCCAGGAGCGCGACATCATCTTCCGTCTGATGCGCAAGTACTTGGACAAAGAATTCGAGCCGACGCGCATCGACATCACGTCGGCCTTCTTCCGCGAGGGCCTCGAGGGCTACATCTACATCGAGGCCGAGCGCTTCGCCCACGTTGAGGCCGCCGTGGACAACATGGTCAAGATCTACAAGAACAAATACCACCTCGTGCCCGTCGAGGAAATGACCAGCTGCCTGACCATCAAGTCCCACAAGACCACCGTCAAGCCGGGCATGTGGGCGCGCTTGAAACGCGGCAAGTATGGTGGCGACCTGGTGCAGATCCAGGATGTCATGGACGGCGGCGACAGTGTCCGCGTGCGCGTTGTGCCCCGCATCGACTACAACCAGAGTCGCGAAACCGGCCCCGGGCGTTTCGGTCGCCGCGCCGCGCCGGCCAACGACGACGGTATCGACGACGGCGCCACGGACGCCGAGAAGAAGCGCAAGAAGGCCGCCGCGGCGGCCGCGGCGATCCCGCCCGCGCGCCTCTTCTCGGTCAATCTGGTGACGCAGCGCTCGCAGCTCCAGCGCACCCACGGCGGCTACATCTACAACGGCGACATGTACGACAAGCAGGGCTATCTCATCAAGGAGCCGCGCCTCGCGTCGTTGGCCATCGAGAACGTCAACCCGACGCTGGAGGAGATCACCGCGTTTAACGGCGGGTCGCTCGACCCCGCGGCGGCCAAGAACCTGGGGCTCTCGAGCCAGACGGCGATCACGGCCGAGCACTTCCAGGTGGGCGAGCGTATCCAGATCACCCTGGGCGAGCTGCTGAACATGATGGGCACGGTCGAAAGCATCCAGCCGGGCGACATGCTCGTCATCAAGCCGGATGCCTCGGTGGGGCTCGCCACGAGCGTCACCGTGTCGGCCGTCGAGGTCCGCAAAGTCTACGAAGCAGGCACCCACGTGCGCATCGTCAACGGCATCCACAAGGACCAGACGGGCATGGTCGTCGGCACGGCCGACAACGTCGTCACGATCGTGAGCGACACGACGATGGAGTCCATCGAGGCGTTCTGGAAAGACCTGCGGCCGGCGGACGAGTCGGTGAGCAACCTCTCGAAGGGCGTCAAGCTCGACGCGCCGCTGCCTGAGCGCCGCGGCGCCGCCGGTGTCGGCACGACCCAGTTCGCGGTCCGCGACGCCGTCATTCTCGGCCCGGACGAGGTCGGCGTCGTCATCGCGATCGAGCGCGACGCGCTGCGCGTCATGAACCACTACGGCCGCGTGATGTCGCGCCGCATCCAGGCGGTCCGGCCCGTGCCGGCCAATAACCCGCCCATCGGCACCGACCGTGCCGGCCGCCCCATCACCGTCGGCGACCAGATCACGGTCTACCGCGACCCCGGCGGTGCCGGCCGCCAGGCCTCCATCCTGCACATCTACCGCACCGCCATTTTTGCGCTCAACCGTGAGATCGCCGAGAACAACGGCATCTTCGTCGTGCAGAACCACCAGGTCGTCGCAGCGACCGCGGCCAAGACGATGGGCCCGCCCATGGGCATGCCCGCCTCGGCCTACGGCGCCATCAACAACCCCTGGAGCGGCGCCGGCGCGAACCGCTGGGACAAGGACGCCGGCCGCATTGGCGGCAACCCACCCCTCGGTGGCATGGGCCGCGGCGGCGGCGGCATGGGCCGCGGCGGCGGCGGTGGCGGCGGGCGCGGCCGCCACGACCCCATGCTCTACAAGACCGTCCGCATCATTGGCGGGCCTTGGAAGGGCTACCTCGGCATCGTGCGCAACATGATGGGCGACGACGCGCGCGTCGAGCTCCACACGGGCAACCGCATCATCACCATGCCCCGCGGCAAGCTGCAGCTCCAGGACGGCCAGGGCGGCGGGTCGCGTGGCGGCGGCTACAGCGGCGGCTACAGCGGCGCCAGCGGCCATGGTGGCGCCGCCAGCGGCTGGGGCAGCGGCAGCGGTAGCGGCTGGGGCAGCGGCGCCGGCGGCAGCAGCAGCAGCAGCGGCTGGGGCTCCGGCGCCGGCACTACCGGCGGCTGGGGCACGAGCGCCGGCGCCGTCGGCACCCCCAGCGGCTGGGGCAGCAAGACGCCTCTCCGCAGCGCAGCGACGCCCAACCCGTACACGAGCGCCGGCGCCGACGGTGGCCGCACGCCGGCCTGGAACGCCGGCAGTAAGACGCCGGCTTGGGGCGTCGGCAGCGCGACGCCGGCGCACGGCGGCGCCGGCAGCAAGACGCCGGCCTGGAACCCGGCCGCTTCCGCCTCGGGCGGCGCCGATGGCGGCAGTGCGTGGGGCAGCGCGACGCCGCGGGCCGATCCGACCGGCTGGGGCGCCGCGGCGCCGGGCGCCGGCTGGGGCTCAGCAACGCCGCGTGCCGAGAGCGCGTGGGGCAGCGCGACACCGCGGGCCGAGCCGACCGGCTGGGGAGCGAGCGCCGCGGGCGAGGAGGACCCCTATGGCGCGCCCGCGAGCGCCGCGACGCCGCATGCGTCCGGCGTGCCGCATACACCGTTCGCCACGGGCGCGTACGACGCGACGACGCCGTTCAATCCGCCGACGCCGTTCGCGGCGGCGACGCCCGCCGCGAGCGGCGGCGGCGGCCACGGCGGCATCGACCACGCCAACCCGGCGACGCCGTTCGACCCCCAGACGCCGTACAATCCGGCGACGCCGCACGGCGTCGGTTCCGGCGGCGGCGGCGGCGGCATGGGGCTCGGCGGGCTGGACAGCGACGACCCGGCCGAGGCGCGCGCGGCGGTGCCCGAGCGCCCGCACGACTGGCTGCTGAAGGGCGTCGAGGTGCGGCTGCGCGAGACGATGGGCAGCGTCGCGGCCGGCAGCATCGGCGTGGTCAGCGTGTCGCGCGACCACGGCGCCGCCGCGGTCGTCGAGTTCGAGCATGAGGCGCTGACTGTGCGCTCGGACCAGGTCGATCCGGTCGATGTGAGTCGCCGTGACACTATTAAGGTGCTGAGCGGCGAGTTCCGCGACAAGATTGGCGCCCTCGTCACCCTCGGCGGCGTCGGTGGCGCTGTCTGCCGCTTCGAAGACGCCGACGGCTACCAGGTGATTCCGCCGACTCAGCTGGCCAAGTACCGTCCCGAGTAAAAGAATCTCTTTACTCCCACCCCCGCGTTGCCGTATTGATTACATCGCGTTCCTTTCTCCTATGTGCGGTCGTAATGGGTCCAACTCTTGTTCAGGAGTCGCTTAGACCAAGCTATTGTTTGAGGGCCGCACGAAGGAGCTTACGCTTCTTTTAAGTTGGGTGGCGGCGTGTGGGGACCGATACCTTCGGGGCGGCGGGGCTTCAGGCAACAGCGTGGCGGTCGCCGCTTTTGTCGACCGCTTCTTTCCTTCGAAACGTGGGGTACACGCAACGAAGTTCATGAACCGCGTGGCCAAGGTGACGGCCACGGAGATGGAACCCGTGGTCGCTGAAGCGGTGGTTGCCTATGGGGCCTCCAAATCTGCCCTCGGCGGGAGGGCGAGATTCCCATTCGGTTCCAACCGCCCGCGCGTACAAGACGTGCGCCCAGCGGTTCCGCACCATCCTGGTCGACGAGTTCCGGACGACCCAGGTGCATGCCGCGACGGATGAGATTCTGACCAGGGTAATCCCCCGGTACCCGAAGAAGGTGCGGACCGCTCGCACGTCCCGGGCGGGCGCCCGCTCGACCGCGCCTACGGCCGTCACCTCGGTCCGCACGACCCGGGCGTATGCCCAAACGAATGTGAACCTGAAACCCGGGCAACGCCGGCGCCCGGGGATCGAGGTCCGAGGGTTGCTGGGGTATAAAGCCACCCACAGCAAGTTTGTGAACCGCGACCTTTATGCCGCGTTGAACATCCGACGCTGCCTGGCCTTACCGGATAGACCGATAGCGCTGTGCCGCAACCCGAATCAAACCAGGCTGCGGCCCGTGGTCGGCAAAGCCATCCGACACTGAACCGCGAATGCGCGTCTGCCTCAGTGGAGACCCCTGGGGACACCACCGAGGGCATGGTGTGCGCGTTGGGCCAGTATATGAACGACCGCGTTAAACCAAATATCGCGACCTTGTGTCGCCCTCGACTTCAATTTCATGTCCCGCCACGACGGGCGAACGCGTAGATTGAGCGCGCCACCGCCGTGGTTCAGCCATCGTCCGCCCGAGCCGGGACTCGGGCTCCGACCGTGGGTCGTCGGTCGTCGTCGGCAACACATCGACCGTCGCCACGCTTTCTCGTCCTCATTAGTCTCGTCGCCATCATGCTCAAGATCGTGCCTCCGGGCCCCGCGGCTCGCTCCCCACCCCCCGCCGCCGGCCATGTTTGGGCTTGCTTTGCCCGCGGGGGCCGGCAGCGGCCGCGGCGGCGGCGGCGACGACGAGCGGCGGCCGGAGCGGCGGCGGCGGCGAAGGAGGACTCGTTTCGGGCTCGGCCTAAGCGCGACCTGCACCCACTCGGACCATGTGCGTTGGCTGCGGCGGCGGCGGCGGCGACGGCGGCGGCGGCGGCGGCGGCGACGGCGGCCGAGATCAAGGGCGGCGACGATGGATGAGGCGCGGCGACGCGGGAGGATCGACAGCCGGTTGACTGCGCCGCACGCGCCGCCCCGCGCTGCACATGGCTCGGGCGAGCTCGAGCATCGGCGGCGCATCGGCTCGACGAGGGTTAACCGCGGCGCGACGGAAAATTTCAAGCGAACGCTCGTTGGCAACCCGTCCGCGGGAGGCGACGGCCCTCGCAGCGCAGAGATCGGCATGGAGGAGCGGCCCACCAAGTCGCTCACCACGATGTCAATGCTCTCAGCGTCAGCGGAGATGGTCGCCGTCGGCATTGACCTCGCCGATCCTTCTCGCTGGCTTCATATCTGGGCGGGCAGCATTCGCTGGGGAATATAGCCCATGAACGGGCATCAAGCCGCATCATGCCTCGGCATCATGGGAAACCGGCTAGCCGATGCGGGAAGAGCCAGAAGAGTCAGAAGACATGGAACAACTGCGGATGCATCATCATAGACGACGCTCTCACGTATCCTTCATGGCCATCATCCTGATCTCGGCTCATCGTGTGATCGCCGCCACTTCGCCAGGCGTATTCTAGGGCCCGCCCGCCCGCCCGCCCGCCGCAGGGCGCCACGGCCCGCCCCCGCCCCCGCTCGCCAGCGCCCCCGCCTTGCCTGCGGATCGCGACGTTGCTAAGAGCGACGCTGCTAAGAGCTGATCGCCGCCAGAACGGGACCCTGGGCTGCCCACGCTGCTGCGAAAGCCTTTGATACGCGCGATGCAGGCCGAGACGGGCACGCTGGCGCCGCGGTCGTCGTGCGCGGCCGCGGCCACGGCCCCCGTGCCGTTCAATGAAGGCCGCGAGCACTACCTGTGGTTGTGCCGCCGCTTCGATCCAGGCACGCTGCTCGCGATCCTCGGGTCCGCCGCACTCCATGTGAATCTGCACCACCGCAAGCGGCAGGTCGGTCTCTTCTCCGACGCCGCCGCCGACATGGAGCGACACCACCACCTGCCGCCGTCCATCTTTCCGGTGTCACTGCTCGCGGATGCGCCGTCGCTCGTGAAGCAAGTCTGCCGCCTGCAGGCCTTCTCGACGCCATGCATCCTCTCGACCGTCTGCATCGGCGACCGCACGGCCGCCGCGCGGCTCCGGCGGCGCTGTCCGATGCGCGCCTCGAGCCACGTGCGCTGGCGCGGCCTCGACCAGAACGAGCGCCGCAACGCCCTCCGCAATCTGGTCCGCGCCTACCAGGTGCAGGACCAGACCGTCCTCGCCCGCCAGGCCATCCGACGCCGCCGCGGCATGCTCCGACCGATCCGGCCCGACGGCCGTGCCGAGTACCGTCCCACCGCACTGCGCCACCCGTTCCCATCGCCGGACGTTGAGTCGGAGCTGGCGTCGGTGACGGCGCTGGTCGCGGCCGCAGCACCCAGTGGCCGGCCCGCGCTCCCGCCGATCGATACCGCGGGTGCGGTCGCCGGGTATGGCGCGGCGGCCGCGACCGAGGGTCTCGCTTCGCCGCCGCCGCCAGGCCAGCCGGCCGTGCTCCCGTGGCGTTCCACGCGCCTCGCCGTCATCACCGAAGAGCCGGTCCTCTCGATCGATGCAGCGAAGCCGCTCGGCGGCCGTGGTGATACCGGCGTGCCGTTGCCGGTCGGCGTGGTGCATGTGCGACCGGTCGAGGAACACCCGTCCGTGCCGTGCGCCGCGGAGCACGAGCCGTCCCATACTGTCGCGGGCGCCGCCGCGCCGTCCGCCACCGGCGCGCCCCTGCGTCCGGCCCGCTTCGTCGTCACGAAGCACCCGGCCGGCGTGCGCGTCGTGCATCCTTCACCGGTTGGCAGCGATGCGGCGTCGGTGGCGGCCCCCGATTCGCCAGCGCTGGATGCGGCAAATTCAATGACCTCTCCGCTTGACTCGCATCCCTCGATGCCGTCGCTCATTTCCTCATTGTCGTCGTCGTCGTCGTCATCATCATCATCGTCATCATCATCATCATCGTCGTCGTCTTCGGCAGATGAGAGCCCCGCCGCGTCGTCGCCGCGCCGCGCCCTCTTCGGCCGCCGCCGCCCCTCGCCCGCGTGGCGACATCACGCGCGCGTGTCGCCCTCCCGCCGGCGCGACGCGGCGCTCGCCGACCTCGAGGCCGGCCTCGTCGCGCCCACCGACGACGCGACGCGCGACGCGAGCGTCCCGCACGATCGCCTACTCGCGCCGCTGCACGACGGGTCGGTCCTGCCGCTGCCGCCGTCGCATACCACCAAGCACTCCCGCAGCCTCTGGAAAGGCCTGTGCTCCTCGGTCGCGAGCCGGTGGGGGCGGTCGGCGGGGCCCGCCGGCGGGATGGCCGAGTCGGCGTCGGCACCTTGTCTCGGAGCGGCCGCCGCGACGGACCTGATGGAGGCCGGTGCGGAGGCCGATGCCGAGGCTGCGCGCCGCCCCGCGATCGGGCTGACGGACCGCGTGATCATGGCCTCGGCGGCGAGTCTCGTGGCTATGAGCAGTGGGATGGCGGCGTCTGATCCGGAGGCGGAGCGCGCGGCGTCGGCGGCCGCGCCGTTCGCCACCGTGCACGACGGCGACACGTTGAGCGGGCTGCCGCTGTTCCATGCCCCGGCCTTGTCGCGGGCGGACGCGGCGCGGCGCGGCGACGTGGTCGCGCCGTCGCTCACGGCGAAGGCCCCTTACCTATCGAGCGCGTCGGCCTCGACGCCCA
Organism: Caulochytrium protostelioides; assembly: GCA_003615045.1. NCBI lineage: Eukaryota > Fungi > Chytridiomycota > Caulochytriomycetes > Caulochytriales > Caulochytriaceae > Caulochytrium > Caulochytrium protostelioides. Next base: position 42,793 of record ML014130.1, on the reverse strand, counting down.
TGATGTCGCTGGCGACGACAGCCACGGTTCGTCGCCGGTCGCTCGCGGCGCCGCCCATGGCCTCCACCCCGTCGCTGTGGTCGTCGCTGCTCGGCTTCTGCCAGCACGTCGTACACCGCCTCACGGCCTAATGGATGCTGATGCTTGTTAAAAGGGCACGCGTCTGAATATTTATTGTGAGTAGAATGGATGGTAGAATGGACGATACGACCCTCAAGACGGCATGAAACATGGTTTGATCGCGAGTAGGCCGCGGCGCTTGAAACCATTGTGTGAGTGTGTGAGTGAGTGGGTGGGGAGTTCGTTTACAAAAAACTGAAAAGCGATCAGCAGATAGATATATAATATCCATTATATTATATTATAATAGTATTTTTTTGCGGTATCTCGTCGCGGAGGCCCTGGGGGCCGCTCCGTTCTCCTGAGAAATTTGATGATCATCGGAGCCTGCCGAGGCAAAACTTGTATAGCAAATTTAAGATACAGCACAGAGATTCTCATGGATCGAGTTCCTTGCCGCATTGCGGTTGCCGCGACCGTAAACATCCGCTGCCGCTGCGGTATCAGCGGCAGCGGATGAACCGCCCTTAATGAAGGCAGTCGTGCCCTGCACATGATGACAAAGCCCTAGGCGGTCCTGGAAGACATCGAACCCGGCGGACCCAACCATCACTCGGGCAGGACCATCCGTCGGCGGTCTTGCTCTGCGTGCAAAAATGGGCCCCGCATCAGCGGCATCTTCAGGGCTCGAGTGCCGCGACCGTTGATAGACTTCGCGCCGCGTATCAACGTATCAGGGACAGCAGCCCAGTAAGGTGGATCACCCCTCAGCTCCTTTCCGCATTCCAGGTCCAGAAAAAAAAACAAGGCTGCCCTCGCGGCATGGCCGCGGCATGAGATAGACATGTCTTCGCGATTCGGCCGGCCATGATTCCCGTGCACCCCGCCCATGGCCGGTGGCACGATCACCGGATCCAGTGGATTCGATGGGGATATATATAGAACGAATGAACTGATCGATTGATCCGGACTTCAAAGTTCCATTTGTGGTTACGGTCTCCGCATCGACGGTCAACATTAGTTCTCCGCTCATCGACTCACTAGAAGTCGCCTTCTCAACTAATCTTGACCTCACCCTAATACTACAACCCGCCTACATATCTCACCCTAGCCATCCTCCTAATTTCCATCCGTAAACGTCCATTACCCGTAGACCCTCTCGCACCCGCTCTGAACTTCCTCTCTCTTAATTCATCCCCTTTCTAGCCTTCCACCCTGCAATCTGCAGATTCGCCTGCATCACGCGTTTCATCCCTACTCTTCTCCGATCCCAACCCATCCGTGCGCAGTCCTCCTTGATCCATCACAGTCGTTGGCGCGCTCCTTCTTCGATTCGATTACACTAATACTCGAATGCCGCCATCATTCAAAATGTACGGGTCCTTACGGATCATCGTCTTTTTGGCGATCCTGTTCGCCTCGGCAACGCGTGTGCAAGGCCAAGAAACGAGTCTCACCCAACCGAGCACGAACCGGCCAACCGCGAATGCCGACCCGAGCGGCAGCGCCGTTCAAGCAGCGGGCGGCCAACGTAACAACGGCGGCACGGCCGGCCACCCCGCTAACCACGTCGCCAACCCGAGCCAAAACGATGGTAACCGTGGTGTGCCGCAGAGAGTGAATGGTGGGAGCACGTGGGACCCTTCCCTGCGACTGACCGACCTGCCAGGTCAGCAGGTCCAACAAACCACACAGGGTGGGCAGAACTCGCAGGCCATGGCAAACCGGTCTGCACAGCCGAATCCGCAAGATCAGCAAAAACAGCAGCAAACGCCGAATGTGCAAGGTCAACAAAACCAGCAACAGCCGCCAAACCAGCAAGGTCAACAAAACCAGCAACAGCCGCCAAACCGGCAAGGCCAACAAAATCAGCAGCAGCCGCCGAATCCGCAAGGCCAACAAAATCAGCAGCAACAGCCGAACCCACAAGGTCAGCAAAACCAGCAGCAACAGCTAAACACGCGGGAAGGCCAACGGGGGGCCGACAACGGCCAAACAAACCCGAATATGAGTCTTCGGGTTGACGTCAGCCAAGGGAACCCGAACCCGAATCAAAGTCCTAACCAGGCTCCTAACCAGGCTCCTAACCAGGCTCCTAACCAGGCTCCTAACCAGGCTCCTAACCAGGCTCCTAACCAGGCTCCTAACCAGGCTCCTAACCAGACTCCCGGTCAGACCACCCCTCAGAACCGTGGCCAGAGCACCAACGCAATCATGAGTATGAACCCGACTCCGGGCCAGAATCCCAGCCAGAATCTCGGTCAAGACACGAACCGACACGAACCGACACAAAACCTCGGCCAGACTCGTGACCTAACCCCCCACCAGAACGCGGCTTCGAACCGAGGTCAAACTCCGGACCAAACGCCGGGACACACTCCACCTAACGCGGTCCAGAACCCGGGCCAGCGGGCCAACCCAGGCCAAGGCCAAGGCCAAGGCCAAGGTCAAGGTCAGGGTCAGGGTCAAGGCTCTAACGCGCAAAACCCGAACGTTTTCCGCACCGTGGTCGCCGAGCAATCCAGCCAGCCGCGCAATGCTGGCAGTGACATGCTGAACAGTGACCCCGGCCGCAACACCCGCAGCGGTGCAAACGGCGCGAGCGGCGCCAACAGCGCCAATGCTGGTAGCCGTGGGGAAGGCCAGCCGCCTGCTGGTGGACAGCCCTCTGCGGGTGAACATCCCTCTGCTGGGGGGCAACCGCCTACTAGCGGCCAGCCTGCTAGTCGTCTCTCGAACGATCTGCTTAGCCGCGACATGACGGGCATGCCGCTCGGGTCGCAGTCGCGACTCAATGACTCGGAGTTTGCCAGCAACGGGACCATGGCTGACGACAGCGTCACGGAGGACCTCGACTGGGACCATACCGACTTCGCGGGCCGTAACACGGACGGCGATGAAGTCGCGTTGTCGAACGAGCAATCCACGCCCGTGCTCGCTCAGACGCTGATGGCCGAAACGGAAGGCACTACCACGGGTGCGCCCCTGGCCACCACCGACGCCTCCGGACAGAAAACGAAGGTGACGCAGCTCGTGAACACGGCAGCCGAAAAGAGCTTCATGATCGCTTGCGCCATCTTCTTTGGCCTTCAGGCCCTCGCGCTAATTTTGGGTTGGTCCAACTACAGCTACGCGCCGCTCCGGGCCAAGCAGCTGCCCCTGCTGACCATCTCGTTTATCGCGTCGGTCTTTTGGATGCTCGGCACGCTCCAGAGCAACCACGTTTTGGTCGCCCGCGGTGTGTACCAACGCTGCATCCTCTTTGGCGTTTGGTTCGCTCTGATGGGCATCCATGTTATGCTCTTGTGCTTCGCCTTCCGCATGATTCGCCTGTACCGCGCCTACGTGGCGCCCAAGCTGACGTCGTTGTTCTACTTCCGCCTGTTCGCCTTTGCGCTGATGCTGCCCATTGTCGCTGTGGTGGGCACCGTTGTCGGATCCAAGAGCATCGCTTTCCAGCCCGCCGCTGATGGCTCGAGCCAGTGCGTGGCACAGACCGGCTGGAAAGCCGGGACGGACGTCGTGATCGTCATCGAGCTTCTTTTCCTTGCGACCCTGAGCTGGTCCCTTCGACCCATGCAGCGCGCCTACCAGAAGCGCCGTGAGACGATTATTGGCAGCGCCGTTGTCTCGGTCACCCTCATCCTCAACATGTTCATGGGTCTGTCAGACAGCTCCTCTGCGCGTCTCGCCGTCTGTGCACTCGTCCTCATCGCAAGCAATGTCTATTTCTGGCTGTTGCTCGGTATGCCCCTGTTCAACTGCTTCTTCCGCCCCAATGCGCATCTCGACAAAACGCAGCCAAGGGCCCCATTCGAGTACCACGAACGCCCTTTCTCCGGCCAGTCGCGCAAGGGCTCGGTCTGATCGTGGCAATACGCACTTTTTTGGGAGGCTCCTTTTGCCTTCTCAATTTCCCGGCCACCATTTTTAGATGTCACAAAGTGTAGTTTATATTGTTTTAGGATACGGAGAGCTCCCTAGGATTAGCCTTGAGAGGTTCCAGCACGTACGCCCTCCTTGGCGCCCCCAAAAGGTCCCCCATGGAGGCTGTCCGCGTTCGATTTATCAGTGGATACGCTGGCCGGCTATGTGTTGCAGCTCGTCTCGCCTGGGGGTGCGGCACAGGGCGGCTGTCGGTCTGACCCACGATGCCAGGCACCGCCGGATGTTCAAGGCAGTGTGGAGGATGCGGTTCACCTACCTGCTCTTGGTGGAATCACACCATAGCCAGCCTCGGACCACGGTTCCCTTGCGCCGGCGTTGCCCTGGTTTCGGGACCATATTCGTCTTGGCATACACCCGCGTCGTGCGGACTCGGTCGACCGGCGTCGGCGCGGTCGGGTGGACGCCCGCCTGGGACGCGCGAGACGTCGGATCGACCGTTGTGCCCCGGAATTGCCCCTTTTGTCAGGACCCGATTCGTCTCGCGGGGACCAAACGTTAGTTTCCCAAGGGGATCGCGGACCCAGGTTGGCTCACCGTGAGATCGACAACGTTTATTAACAGGCTGCGGTTGCTGCTGGTCAGCCCATGATGACTGCTGTCGAGCTACCCTGCATGGCTCTGCGGATTCGTGTCAACCGGGACATCACCTTGGGTCGGCGAAGTCGGCCGGCCGGCCGAGGTCGCCTTGATTTGTCCTGGTCAGTCCGACATCGATCCTGAGATCGTTGTGGTCGGCCGTTGCTGTCGGAGGCCACGCTGCCGGGATGCCTTATGCGTTGACCACGGTGGTCGGCGCGTCGGCCGCGTCGAATGAGCACGCCATGTCGCTGGCCGGGATCCTCGGCGCGAAACCGCTGCGCGCGATGGTGCAGTTCAACTACATGGTCGACTTGGACTGGCTGATGGCGCAGCTGCCGCCGAGGCCGCCGGCGCCGGCGCCGGCGCAGCTGCCGGTGCTCGTGTTCCACGGGATGACCGACGCCGACTCCCGAGCGCATCTCGCGACGCAGCAGCAGCGCCGCTGGCCGCAGGTGCGCTTGCTGATCCCGCCGCTGCCCATCGCGTACGGCGTCCACCATACCAAGGCGATGCTGCTGTTTGCGGCCGATGACACGCTCCGCGTGGTGATTGGGACCGCGAACCTGATAGAGCGCGACTGGACCGCCAAAACGCAGGGCGTCTGGATGAGTCCATGGCTGCCGCGCAAGCGGCGGGGGTCGGGGCCGCCGCCGTCGCCAGCGCCCTCCAGCGCGCCTTTGCCCGCCAGCGCACCGGCACGCGTGCCGGAGACATGTGCGTTCGAGCACGAGCTGCTGGCTTACTTGGCGCAGTATGGCCCCGTGCTCCGGACCACGCGGTCGCGGCTGCAAGGCTATGATTTCTCGGCCTGCGCCCCCGTCCAGCTCATCGCGAGTGTGCCCGGATACTGGCAGCACGGCGATCTGCGGCGCTGGGGGCATCCACGGCTCGCCGACCTGCTGTCGCGGTTGCCCCCGCCGGTTGCCGCGCCCGCGTCCATCGGCAATGCGCCAAACCCCGTCCCGCAGATCATTGCGCAGTGCTCCAGTATCGGCAGCTTTGACGAGGCCTGGCTCGAAGACGAGTTCGGGGCGAGTTTGCGGCGCGCGCCGGCAGCGCCCCAGGACCGCGGTCGTCCGCATGCACCGCTAGCCCTGATCTATCCGACCCGCACGGACGTGCGCGACAGTCTCGAGGGCTGGAGCGGCGGCGACAGCTTGCCGTTCCGCCAGGCGCTGTGGGCGAAGCAGCGCGCCTTCATGCATCCGCGGCTACATCGGTGGCACGCGCGCCGCGCCGGCCGCCATCGCGCCCTGCCGCACATCAAGACGTACGCCCAGGTCCGGGTCGCGGGGCCTCACCTTCAGACCGACTGGTTCGTGCTGACGTCGGCGAACCTGAGCAAAGCGGCGTGGGGCGTCTTCCAGAAGCAGCGCTCCCAGCTCATGATTCGGAGCTACGAGCTGGGCGTGCTCTTTCCGCCGGAGCTGCTCGACGTGGCGCCCGTCGAACGCCAGACTCCGACGGCCCGGGCGCCCATGCCGGTGCGGTCTCTGCCATCGCCGATTATCGTCTCGGATTCAGAGGCCGATGCCGATGCCGATGCCGATCCCAAAGCGCATCCTCAGGCCGAGGCGACGGCCGTCCTCGAGACAGACGCGGCGCCGCCTTCGGACCAGGACCACGACGGGCGTCGCGCCGCTCGGGCGCGCGAACGTGCGCGGCAGCGCGCGCAGGACGATGGCCGAGCGGTCCGCGAGGCGCCTGTCGTGATCGATCTCACCGACACCCCGGCGACGCCACGGCCCGTCTCCCGCAAGCGTTCCCGCACGGCGTCTCCGCACGCGTCGCCGGCGATGGATGTGCCCCACCTGCAGCCCTTCCAGCTGCCGTATGATGTGCCGCTGGTGCCGTACAGCGCGTGCGATGAAGCGTATACCTGCGATGGCGACGGATCGCACATCGCGCTCGAAATAGTATAAAAAGCGATTAAGCGCCGCGATGCCGGCGGAAGGCCTCGGTGAGCGAGACGCCCTGCTGGAGATCGGCCATCACCTTCGCATCGGCGGCCGTGTTGACGGCGCAGCGCGCGAGGACGGCGTCGATGCGGTCGCGCGGCAGGACGACGACGCCGTGCGCGTCGCCCACGACCACATCGCCCGGGCGCACCGTCACGGCCGCGGCGTCGGCGTCGTCGGCGTCGCCGAGCACGACGCCGTCCGCGGCGGGTGTGCCGGCGCCCGCCCAGCCCTTGGCGCCCATGGCGCTCGTGCCCGTCGCCGCCAGCGGAAAGCCGCGCGCGCGGACCTCATCGAGGTCGCGCACGCGGCCCCAGACGACGGCGCCGCGGACGCCGCGCTGCGCCGCGCGCTCGGTCAGCAGCCCGCCCCAGACGCCGTGCGGGCCCGGCGGCGACCGCAGTACCACGACACAGCCGGCGGGCGCAGCGTCCAGGTAGTGTGGCGGCGGCGGCGTGGCGGGCGCCGCGGCCGGCGACGGGGAGGCCGCTCGGCGAGCGGGAGCGAGCATGACCGGCCAAGCCGGGCCGATGAGGGGCGTCGCTGCGTGCGGCGGGCTGTGCCACGGCAGGTCGGCGACGAAGCCGTGGAGGCCGAGATCGGCGAGGGCGTCGCAGAGGTCGGTGCTCGCGTACCGCGCGAGCGCTTGGCGCTGCGCGTCCGTCAGCGGTGCGGATGCCATGCTGATGCCGAAGGGCGTTGATCCTGGCGACGAGGGCGGACGACACGTGGGGGAGCACGAGGCGTCGTCGCAGTGATTCGTCGGCGGCGACGATCCGCCCCAGGGATGCACCCGATCCTTCAGGGTCCCGACACCGACACGAGCCGCCATCGCTGGGGATCCAGCCGCTGCCGCCGCCGCTCAAGGAGCAAGCAAGTCGTCCATCGCCGACCCATCGGCAGGGTCATGGATCAACGCGTCGCCCGTATGCCTTAGACGCCGGCGTCGCGTGATTGTGGCGCGAGAAGGGGGAAGGGGCGAGGGGCACCCGAGGCGACGGCCCCGCTCATCGCGCCCTCGAAGGCGAGTGCCGATCAACACCCCGGGGCGGCCACCGAACTCAGCCACGCGACGCGTGGCGCAGTGGCCTCCGGCCGGCCGGCCCGCGGTCAATCCGGCCCCGACGAACGGTCGGCCAGACGCAGCGCAGGAGCCGCGCTGTACCGCAGATCGGCGCGGCTGCTGCGCAGCGCGCTGGCGGGCGCGATCGGGACGCCACGGTGCGTGGATGGCGACGGCGACGGCGACGGCGACGGCGACGGCGACGGCGACGGCGACAGCGACAGCGACGACGACGGCGACAGTGCCGCCGACGCCGCGTCGAGGCCGTCCGCAGCGCCGCTCGTCCCGTGCCGCGCGAAGCTCAGGCCGACCCGGTCCGCGACCTGCTTCACGACCGCCGCGACGGCCGCCGGGCCGTGGGCGGTCGTCGCGCTCGGGGCCACCGCCGGCGCCGCGTCGCGGAAAGGGTTTTCCAGCCGTGGCCGCGCCAGCGGTCGCGGCGTCGCCGTGCTTGTGGCCGCGGCGGTGCGTTGCTGACGCAGTCGCTGCCGGAAGGCGTCCGCCGTGAGCGCTGAGGCCGGTCGCGGGCTCGCCGCGGTCACGCACGAAGCCGCGGGGGCCGGTGCCGCTGTCGAGGCCGCGACGGCGGCGCTGGTCAGGGGCGCGCGTGCGGGGGGCCGGGGCGGTGCTTCCGAGCCCTTGGCGGGGCTCCCCGCCGTGGTCGTCGGGACCCTGTCCGTCGCGGCGGCCATGTCGTCGAGGATCGATTGCACGGTGCTGTCCAGCGCGCGGAAATTAGCGAGCGACAGGGCGCCCTGCGCCTCCGCGCGTTCCCGGCACCGATCCAGCGCGTCACGGACGGCGCGGACGCGCTGCTGCTGCTGCACTGCGGCCGCTGACCGCGAGGAGGATGGTGGTTGCAGCGACGCGTGGTACTGCCGCTGGAGAGCCGTGGCCTGGGCGAGCAGCGCGGATGGGGCCGTGCGCGGGTCATCGGGATGCCATACTGGCCGCATCAGATGGCCGACCGCCACGTGGTACTCGTCGCTGAGCAAGAGGTCGCGTGCGGCAACGAGCCACGCGACGGCGACCCACAGCACGTGGTGCTGCCACGTGCGGACACGCCTCGACGCCACGGGGCGTCGAGGCGTGTCGGCTGACGGCGGTGACGAGGGCCGTGGTGGTGCCGGGGATGGCGCACCCGCCGCCGCTCGGAGCAGCCCGTCCCACAGGGTGACGAGCGCGTCGAAGGGAAACTCGCGGCCAAACAGGAGGCGCAGCCACTTGAGGCCATAGATTTGGGGCTCGAGCGCGAGCGCATCCAGGTGTGCGGCAAGGGGCGGATCCACGGCGGCGAGGTAAGTCTGCTGCAGCAAGCGGCAGTCCCGAAGCACAGGCGCCTCCGCGGGGTCGCCAGGCGCTGCGGGGCCCGGCCCGTCGTACCAGTCCTCCACAAAGACCATCAGCTGCTCAAACAGAGTATACGCGTCGTGCTCGATATACTCGGGGTCCAGGATGAGGGAGGCCTCGTGCCTCTCCTGATCGTTGCGATCGCTGGCATCGACGGTGGACGCCTCGTTCGACGCCTGGGACCCGCGCGCATGGGTTGCATGCGTGCTGTCGCCCCGGCCGCTGAGGGAATCCGACGATTGCGACCGTCGGGACCAGCGGCGCGCATCGGATGCGACCGCCCAGTACAGCGGACCCAGCAGCTCGTGCATGCCCTGGCGGTATGCGCGGGGGGCGCAGACCGGCGGCCCCGCCGTGTCAGACGCCGTCGGCGCGTGGCGGCACCACACGAGCAGAATCGTGGTCATGGCCGCCTGCACCGCTTCGTCCCGGAAGAACGCGCTTTCCGGAAAACTCCGCTCGACGTCCATCCGGATGGTCTGCCGCAGCGCCGCGTCCTCGTGGTACTGCGTCCACGGCGAGTCGGACGCGAGGCTGAGCGGGTGGTTCGCCTCCGCCTCGGCCAGGATGGGCGGCGACAGCGACGGCGGCATCAGGGGGTGTGCCACGGACGACGACGACGCGGCGGCGGCGGTGGTCGCCAGCGCTGGGGCGGGTGGCAGGGACGCCGCTGTGTGCGGCGGCCGCGTCGTGCGGTCCCGCCGCTGGGTATACGTGGCGCGATGTTCGCCAGAGCGCGCGGCGAGGGCGGCGGCCGTGGCGGGCGCCGGCGGCGCATCGAGCCACCGCCGCCACTGCACGCTCCGGAATAAGCGCCCGGCCTCCGTCGCCAGCGGGTCGCTGCGACGATCGGCCGACGGGTCGGTGGACGCATCCGTCGGCGCATCGTCAAAGACCGCGCGCCAGGCCGCGCGCCAGCTGTGGGATGGACGGTCGGCCTTATCCAGGAGGGTGAGGGGTGAGTGAGATCCTGACGCTGTCGGCGGCGCGAGTGCGGGACTGCCGACGGGAGGGCTCGCGAGCGGATGCGGATCACGCGGGGGGACGCCTTGCAGCGGGTCGTCCATGACCGCGGTGAGCTGCGATGCTGCCATGGCGACGCGTCCGACGACAGGCGATCGGACGTGGCCCAGGGTGGGATCGGGAGAGAGCGGGAACCACGTCGCGCTGACCCACAGAAGGCTACCTCGCGGTCCATCCGCGGTCCATGCCGAGCGTGCGACAGAGCCAGCGTCCGCCGTGACGTGCAAACTCTGCCAACGCCGACGCGCACAGGAACAGGAACAAGAACAGGAACAGGAACAACCTCCGAGTGTGGCGCCGATGCCATGCAGGACGTGTTTGAATGGTGCGTCGATCGCTCGATCCGCCGGAAGTGTTCAGAAGAGGCGTCAGCATGGGCATCCCCGTCCTGCAGGGGGTTCCGGCAAGCAAGGGCGATCGCCGCTCTCGATGACTGCGCCACGTCGGACGGCTGCGCCACGCGACGTGCTGCGCCACACGCGCCGCCGGCCGTTCGACAGGGGCTGCGTCGCGTCGGGCGCCGGTCGCGCTTTCCCACGCCTTCCCAGGAGGGGAAGCGGAGTGCTGAAGGACCGCCTCGTGCTCAGACACCTGCGCATATGACCGCCGGCCCCCTATCTCCGCGAGCGACGCTCGATCGACATAATCGTCGCGTGCGTTAAATCTCGTCCACGTGCCATGGTGGGTGTTGCGGGTGGCGGAGGTCAAGATGGGCCTTGCCCGTCGGTGGTCGCGTTTCAGTCCCGCAACGCGCACCTCTACCCCGTGGATCGATCGATCGACCCCACTGCTGTCACGCGTCGATTTGCGCGTGTCTCTGCGCCCCCTCTCCGAGTCGTTGATCGTCCTCAGACACGGCGTCGTGCCGATCCATCTTCTTGTGTCCTCTGTCGCTCCCGGGCGGCTGTCTACAGCGGCGTGAAGCGGCCGTCGAGAGCTGCGCGATGGCATCGGTCCTGCGCAAGGCAAAGGCCGGCATCGCCCGCGCGGGCCACACGATCGCCGGCGAGGTCACCGAGCTCGACTGGCGCATCCGCGACGCGCTTCACATCGGCGTGCAGGAGGAGATCGACGCGGCCTACCTCGCGGCTACCCACCGGTTCGGCAGCTTCGCGCCGCAGCGCTCGCATAACCGCATCAAGTACTATGTCGACGGCAAGGACTACATGGCGGCTGTCGCCGAGGCCATCGACAATGCCAAGGAAGTCGTGTTCATCATGGGCTGGTGGGTCACCCCGGAGCTGCATCTGCGCCGCCCCGCCGCGCAGTACCCGCAGTACCGCCTGGACCGCCTGCTCAAGCGCAAGGCGGAGCAGGGCGTGCACATCTGCGTGCTCGTCTACAAGGAGGTCGAGCTCGCGCTGACGATCAACTCCGAGCATACCAAGACCCGGCTGGAGGCGTTGCATCCGAACATCGTCGTGCAGCGGCACCCGGACCACGACGGCGCGACGGGCGGCACGCTGTTCTGGGCGCACCACGAGAAGATCTGCCTCATCGACAACACTATCGCCTTCATGGGCGGCCTCGACCTGTGCTTCGGCCGCTGGGACACCCACGACCACAGCGTCGTCGAGTTTCCCTACAACTCCCCCGAAGCCTGCTGGCCGGGCCAGGACTACTCGAACCCGCGCATCAAGGACTTTGTGAATGTCGAGCAGTATAACTTTGTGAGCGTGGTCAACACGGCGCGGATGCCGTGGCACGACGTGTCGATGGCCATCTTCGGGCCGTCCGTGCTCGATCTCTCGCGGCACTACTGCGAGCGATGGAATCTGCTCAAGAAGAGCAAGGGCGGCGTCCGCTCGGAGGTGCGCATGATCCGCTCGCCGCTGAACGCCCACGCGCGCGGCAAGAAGGTGAACCTGCTGGGCGGCATCACCTTCGCCGCCCAGGAGCGGTACGCCAGCCCCGAGTGGCCCACGAGCATCCCGAATTTGTCGTGCAACGCCCAGATCCTGCGGTCCGGGTCGCAGTGGGGCCACGACATCGAGATCGAGCAGTCGATTCAGACGGCCTACATCGAGACGATCCACTCGGCGCAGCACTTCGTGTACATCGAGAACCAGTTCTTTATCACGGCGACCGACTACGCGGACGACAACCCGGTGTGCAACCGCATCGGCGTCGCCATCGTCGAGCGCATCCGCCGCGCGCACCGCGAGGGCACCAAGTTCCGCATCATCGTCGTGATGCCGCTGATCCCGGCCTTCGAGGCCGAGCTCAGCAGCGATGCGGCCGCGACCGTCCGCGCCGTCATGCACTGGCAGTACGTCTCGATCAACCGCGGCGGCCGCAGCATCTGCGAAGTACTCCAGCGCGACGGCATCAACCCCGAAGACTACATCCGCTTCTACTCGCTGCGCTCGTACGGCAAGCTGCCGGCTTCGCAGATCCGCCGCCGCATGGAGAAGCAGCGCGAGCTGATGGAGATGGAGCTGGCCGAGTCGGCCGAGAATCCGGACCTGCAGACCAAGATCATCCGGTCCGGCGGCTCATCGATGGCGAGCGTGTTCAACTTCTCGAAGACGCAGCTCCCGATGCCCGAGACGCGGACCAACGGGGCGCCGAACACCGGCGAGTCCGTCGAGGAAGAGATTCAGGGCAAAGAGCAGCGGAACGCGCAGTTCGGCGACGACCGCCTGGACTACGTGAGCGAAGAGCTCTACATCCACTGCAAGCTGCTCATCGCGGATGATCGCCGGGTGATCATGGGCAGCGCGAACCTCAACGACCGCAGCCAGTGCGGCGACCGCGATACCGAGATCGCGTGCTACATCGAGGACCAGGACCTGGTGGCATCGCAGGTGGACGGCAAGCCTTTCCCAGTGTCGCGGTTCGCCACCACGCTGCGCCGCCAGCTGTGCCGCGAGCACCTCGGCATCCTCGGCGAGCAGGACGTAGTCCACGTGAACGCGGACATGCGCCCGCCCCATATTGCGGGCAACTCGTATGTGCTGGACACGCCGAACGACCTGATGGTTCAGGATGTGCTGAGCGACCACTTCTGGAAGATGTGGACCGAGACGGCGCACACGAACACGGAGGTGTTCCGCGACCTGTTCCACTGCGTCCCCGACGACAGCGTCACCACGTGGGACCAGTATCACGCTTTCTACCCGAAGCCGGACGCGTCACCCGCAGGCGGCATCTACGATCCGCAGCGCGACGAGCACGACGTTGAGGCGCAGCTCGCCCGCATCCACGGCCATCTCGTCGAGTTCCCGGTCCACTTCCTCGAGCAGGAGAACCTCTACAAGGACTCGCTCGTCAACAAACTCGCGACCGTCGTGTACACATAAATCAGCGGAAGGGCGCTGTCCCACCCGGTGCGCAGCGCGGCATCCGAGAACGAGGTGCGAACGAGCGACATTCTCCGAGAGCACATCATCGACGGGAGAACGTCATCGCCCGGGACCCACCACCACAAGGATCATGGCGAATGCAGCCGCTCATGAGGGCGGAAGCGCGTCGTGCGAGTCGGCGAGATGCCAGCCATGCGACGGAGTTTCTTTGATCGAATATTGGATCGAATCATATCAGAATCAGAATCAGAATCAGAATCAGAATCGGAATCGTTCGGCACGGAGCGGCTATCTGGGAATGCGGAAACGGGGATGGTTGAGAATTCGTCCGCCGCCCCATCCATGACGCCGCTTCGACCCGGACGACGGGGCGGCAGCGATCGGCGGAGACTGGGGGCCGCCGCCGGTCGCCGCCGGTCGCCGCCGGTCGCCGCCGGTCGCCGCCGACGCTTCGCTCCCGCCCGCGCTCGGATGCGTCTGCAATGTCCGACGGCGGAAGTCGATTCTTAACCCGGCATCGGGAGGGCCCCGGCCGGCGGCAGCCCGTGTGGTGCCGATCCCGCCGTCAGCCGTTTCTCGCGGCCGGCAGACCCCTTGTACCGGCGCTGCTGCTTACGCGATCTCGACCACGGGTCGGCCTGCCAGGCCTGGCACCGTGCTCGGCCGCCGGCAGGGTGGGACCGGGGAGGCGCCAGGAAGGCGCGGCATGTCCCGCCCAGAGCGGGAAGGTGGGATCGGCGGCATCGCGCTTCCACCCGGACGGCAGGGCCACCAGGCATGGCTTCCCGCGCCATTCATCCGAACCCATCGCCGCTGTCGAGTCCTGGACCTCCGCCGCTCCAACCAGGACTCCGGTCATGCGAGCCGTTCATACGACCAGCCATCTCCCAAGACCCAAGACGCTGCCGTGGCGGTGCTGTCCAACCCGCTCGCTGCGCATCGCTCTCCCGCCGTCCTCATCCGACCCCCTCCCGTGACCCATCATGTCGGCCGCCGCTGCCGCCGGGGCCTCGCGCACCTCGCAGTCCCGGCGCCCCGCGACGCGCCAGAGCCGTCTCGACCCGCGCGGCGTGGCCGACGCGTGGTACGACGACGCCGCCGCCGCCGCCGCCGCCGCCGAGGCCCCTGAGGCCGACCTCTGGGGCCCGACCGCCGGCCGCTGGGCCGAGCCCGCCGACGGCCGCCGACCTGTCTGCGCGGCACCGGACCACGACGCGCGGCTCGCGACCGCCGTCCGCGGCGAGACCGCCATCCTGACGTCCGCGCGGGTGCCGTCGTTCGGGCGACGCATCGCGCCGCCGAGCCGGCCCGGCGGCCGGGGCGCGGACGGCGCCGCGGCGTCGCCGGCGTGGACGCCCGCGTCTGTGCCGCGGCCGCCGACGCCCCAGACGTGGTGGCGCGCCGTGACGGCCTACGACCCGACGCTGGGCGGCGCCGCCGTGCCCGTGCAGATCCGGCTCGAGCCGGTCGCGACCGCCGTCGCGGCCGGCGACACGGCGCCGTTTCGGCTGGTGGTGTCGCGGCCCGACCACGACGTGTGGTGGAGCTGGGAATGGGTCTGCCAGCCCTTCAGCTTCCGCAGCGTTCTGCAGCACAACGGCCTCGCCGCGCCCGGGTGCGCCGAGGAGCAGACGCTCTATACCCGGTTCGGGGACCAGCTCCGCGTCTGGCTGCATGCGCTCTCGCTGCAGTCGATCCCGTCGACCGCGGCCCGGATGGCCCCGCAAGGGGTGCCGTCGATGCGACTCGAGCTGCAGAAAGATCCGTTTGATCCC
The DNA here is from genome assembly GCA_003615045.1 of Caulochytrium protostelioides. NCBI lineage: Eukaryota > Fungi > Chytridiomycota > Caulochytriomycetes > Caulochytriales > Caulochytriaceae > Caulochytrium > Caulochytrium protostelioides. The sequence goes on along the minus strand of ML014130.1, from coordinate 27,732 downwards.
GTCATGCGCCTCGTGTTCTGGGACATTATCGACCAGTACCGACAGCTCCCCATGATCGCGCTCGACTTGACCCCGACGCCGGCGCCGCAGGTCCAGTGCGACGTCGCGACCCAGTATGACCACTTGGAAACCTACTTCCACGCCATCCAGGACTACTACCTCGCTTTGCATGCCAAGACCCTGCACATTGCGCCGCATGTGCTCATGACCCAGCATGTCGCGTCGCAGGTGCTCACCACGGCGCCACCGATACGCATCGATGCGACGACGGCGCCGCTGCCCGAACTGAAGGGCTCCATCACTTCGCAGCGCCTCAAAACCTGCACCTTGGACCACTGCTGGGTTGCCGCATCGTCCACATTGTCCACGACGAAGGCTGCCACCCAACCAGCAACCCGCCGTGGTGGCAGCGGCAGCGGCAGTAGCAGTAGCAGCAGCAGCGCAGCGGCGGCCCCGGCATGGACCCCGCGGCGCCTCATCTTTACCCTCGTCCGCTACGTGGGCATCGCGCCCGCGCCCGCCTTGTCGGCGTCGGCCGCCTCGCCCCCGACGGCCGCGGTGGCCTACCGGCTGCTCATCACCGACCCGACAGACCCGCTCTTTTCGCTCGTGTCGGAGCCCATCGACCGCCGCCGCTTCCACGCCATGACGGCGGCGGTGGACATTGCGCCGCCCGCGGCGGCGGCGGCCGGCTTGCCGCGCATGCGCGAGCGTGGCCACCGCGGCCACGGCGAGGCGCCCGACGACCCAGCCGCGACGCGCCGGCGCTTCCTGGGCTTCGAGCCGCGCGAGGGCCACGGCGGCGTGCCCGCGTTCCTCTTCCGCGAGGGGCTGATGCATGTCGATGCCGACCCCGAGCGCTACCGCTTGACGCTGGCCGGCGACGGCGGCGCCGACGTCGGCCGCTTCACGCTGACGCTGACGTACCGCATGCCGCACCGCGACACCACGCTGTGGGCCGTGCGGGTGCGCCACGCGACCGACAGCGAGCGCGGCGTCGCGCTGGTCCAGCGCTTCCAGAGCGTGCTGAGCCACGTGGACGCCGTGCACACGGAGCTCGGGGCGCTGGTCGACGCGATGCGGCGGTCGCGCGTGCCCGTGCTGCGGCAGCTGCTGGTGAGCACGCCGCTGCCGGCGCTGCAGGCGCCCGTGCCGACGGCGCTGTGGCCGCGCGCGCGCGCCGGCGCCATGGTCTGCGCTAACCGCGCCGTGGGGGCGCCCGCCGTCTGGAACAGTATGATCGCCGCCAACCATGCCGCCCTGCCCGAGGCGCCCGTCGCCGCCCAAGGGCCCCGCGCGCAGCGGTCGTGCCGGATCCCCGTGTTCGCAGCCGAGCCGCCGGCAGCGCGCCCGCGCGACGCGGCCGCAGCGGCGGCCTCACGGCGGCCATTCGAGGCCGCCGATGCGGGCGATCCGGCTGCCGTCCAGCGCCGCCATCCGCTTTACGCGGCGTATGCGGCGTCGGCGCCGCCGGCTACGGGTCGGAGCGCGCGTCCCCGTGGGTGCGAGCGTTGGACGGAGAGCGAGCGTCCGCGTGCCCGTGAGAGTCCGAGTGCGAGTGCCCGTGAAAGTCCGATTGCCAGCGAGAGTGAGAGCGAGAGTGAGAGCGATCCTGCGGACCAGCACGCGCACCAGCACCGACGCGCTCACGCGCCCGCCGACGGGGCGGCGTCGCTGCTCCCGACGCCGGCGCTGCGCCCGCCGACAGGTCTACCCCGACCCGGGCCCGGGGTGGACGTGGTGGCCGCCGCGGGGGTTTTCGCGGCCAGCGCGCTCGGCCCGCGCCCGTCGGTGCCGGCGCCGCGGCACGCCTTCTTGCAGCCCGGACCGTCCATCACGCGGCTGTGGCGCCGGGACCAACGCGCGTCCGCCAACCGCAAGATCCGGCCGATCGGCGGCGTCAGTCCTTCGCGGGACGGCGGCATGGCGGCGCCCGCGGCGGCGTCGGCGTCGACGGCCGCGCGGGCCTCGCTGCGGGCCCTGAAGCACCAGCTCACGGCGACGCAAGACGTGGGCCTCCATGTGCTGCGCGACGCCCTCCGCGCCGACGCGGGCGGCTTGCTCGTCTATTCGTTGTAGCGCGTCCATCATGGACATAATCGCATCGCATTCCTGCTTGTTTTCGTCTCTCGGTCGGGATCCATCCCACACCTCTGGAGGCGTCCGCAGGACTCCGATGACGGCGACCAGCGGCTGATCGGCGCCCGGGCCCTGAATGGCATCGAATGAAGTCATCGGCCGGCGCCGCCGAAGGCCCCCGACGCCACCGGCGGGGCTTGGATAGGGTGCCTTCAGGTGGCGCAGGCCGCCCGGCGAACGGCGAGCGGCGAACGGCGAGCGGCGGTGGTCTGCCCGGGGCCTACATACCCGCGAGGCTTTTACCACGGCGATCGACACCGACGCGTGACCCTTCTCCCCCGGCAACGGCTCGTCCCTCCTCGCATCGGGTGCTTCGCGACAGCGTCCGCTATGTTGAAACCGCCTGTATCGAGTCCAAAGCGATGCGCGACCCGACGCAAGGATCCTGACCCCGCGAACCTCACTCACCAGCGTCAGAGCCGATCGCGCGGGGGGTCTGGACCTTGGGCGACTCGTTGGATTGCGGCGCTGTTGCTGTTGCTGTTGCTGACGCCGTTTCCCGATCCATCCCGGCTCACCGCCCGACGCGGCTTGCTGGGCGCGTCCACGATGCCGGACTACCTGATCCCGACGCTGTCGGTGCTCGCGGCCTCGCTGGCGTGCCTCGTCGGCGCCGCCATCGTGTTCCTGCCGCACCCGTCGCCGGAGCTGCTCGCGTTCGCGCTGGCGTTCGCGGCCGGCACGCTCATCTACACGGCGCTCGTCGAGATCCTGCCGCACGCCGAGGCGCTGCTCCACAGCGGCGACTGGACCCACCGCGCCGCCATCGCCGTCCACGCCGCGGGCGTCCTCCTCGGCCTGCTGGCCACCAGCGCGCTGGGCCGCGCCGTGGCGTGGGCCGAGCAGCGTTCGCGGCGGCAGCGGACGCGCCGTCGTCGCCGTCCCCGAGACGTCGCCGCGCCGAGGCGCCCCGCAGCGGCGAGTGGCGACGCGAGCGATCTCGAAGCAGCGCCGCTGCTCGCTTTGGCGCACGCGACGCCGCCGGCGCCCCCGACGGCGTCGGCTGTACCCGACGGCGATAGCGATGGCGACGACGACGGCGACAGCGACAGCGACAGCGACAGCGACAGCGACAGCGACCAGCACCACTCGCTCGTGACGAGTCTCACGACGGCGCTCACGCTCGCGCTGCACAAGGTGCCCGAGGGCTTCCTGCTGTTCACGTCGGCCGCGCATCCGCAGCTCTCCGGCGCCCTCGTCGTGCTGCTCACGCTCGCGCTCGGCGCCCACAACCTTGCCGAGGGCACGGCGCTCGCCCTGCCCGTCTTTGTCGCCACGGGCAGCCGCGTCCAGGCGTTCACGGTCGCCGCCGTGCTCGGCGCCGGCACGATGCCGCTCGGCGCGCTGCTCGGCTGGCTCGTCATGCGGTCCATGGCGTTCGGCGGCGCCCGCGGCCCCTGGCAGGGCCCCTATCTGGGCGCCGGCATGGCCGTCGTCGCCGGCATGATGCTCTACGTCGGCGTCTACGGCATGCTGCCGACCGCCGTCGGCGTCGCCCATGTCTACGACCACCACCTCTCCCAGGACTCGGGTCACGACGCGTCCGTCGCGTCGTCGCCCGCGGCCTCGCCCGCGTCGGCGCAGGCGCACGCCGCGCAGGACGCGGCCGCCGTCGCGGCCGCCGTCGCGCCGCCCGCGCCGCGCTCCCCGCGCGGGCCCTTCGATGCCGTCCGCGCCGCGCCGCCTCCGGTCCGCCACGCGTCCGATTCGTGGCTCATGGGCGTGCTCATCAAGCCGTCGCCCGCGCGCGCCGCCGCCTTGGCCGCGCTCGCCTCGCCGCGGCGCCGCGCCGCCGGCTGCGTGGACGTCCCGCGCTCCCCGCCGCGGCGGACGCCGCCGTTCGCGATGGCCGCGTCGCCACGCAGCCCGCGTCCCGGCAGCGGCAGCGGCCATGGCGGCGGCGGCGGCGGCAGCGGCAGCAACAGCGAGGGCGGCGCGCTGCAGGCCTTGCAGCACGGCCACTCGCACGGCGACGCGCCGCCGGGCGCCTCGGGCCCCGCGATGCAGCGCGTCACCTCGGGGCTGCTGATGGGTCTGGCCTTTATGATCCTCAGCGACGCGGTGGTGCAGTTCATTACGCCGCCGCGGCCATAGGAGACGCCGCCGGCATCGGGTCGGCGGCTGTAGCCGACGCGCCCGCGTCAACCCCGTTCCCTGCGCCAACCGCGCGTTCTCTCGATGTTTGTGTTTATTTGATCGACGGTGTTGATTTCTATCGACTGCATGGGCTCGCGGGTGGCACCAGATGATGCGCAGCGCTGCCGCTCGGTTGGACCGCCGTCGTCGCGGCGCCGATGGGTTCCAGCGGCCCGTCGGGGCACGTGGTGGCCGCGCGCTGCGCCTGTGATCGGCGGTGGCGGCGGCGGCGGCGGCGGCGGCGGCGGCGGCGGCGGCGGCGGCGGCGGCGGCGGCGGCAGGCGCGGCAGGCGCGGCAGGCGGTGGGCGCGCGCCTGCTACTGGCCTCCCCGCCCACGCCCCGAAAGTGGCGACGGCAGGTGGCGGGAGTATGAGAGCAGCGCGCGGCGTGATCCACGCGTCGCCCTCGCCACGACGGCGCCGTCAGCCGCAACGGTCACGCACCAACGTGCCGAAGGGCCCTAGCCCGCGTCTCCCAGACCCGATGCGAGCGCGCCGTGGGTTCAGAACCGCCGTCCTGGCAGCGCGTCCGCCCGATCCTCACTCCTGACGCGCGTCGCTTTCGTGTTGCCGCCTTCCTTGCGCGGCTCGGGCTCGGGCTCCGACTCGGGCTCCGACCCCGACTCCGACTCCGACTCCGACTCCGACCCCGACTCCGACTCCGACTCTGGTGGTGACTGGCCGCTGACGCTGACGCCGACGCCGCCGGCGATCTTTACACGCACTGTGGCGACGATCGAGCGAAACCATGTCGGCCGACCGGTATACCCCGTCGCCGCCCTATCAGCCGCCACCGCGATCGGGCTCCACCCCCGCGACGACGCCACCACCACCACCAGCGGCGACGGCAACGACAGCGGCGCCGTCGCAGCGCGGGGACGCGCCGACGGCGCATCCGGCGGCGTGGCCGGACAGACGCGGCCGCGATGAATCCGCCGACGGCACGGCGGCGTCGCAACCGCGCGCGCGGGACGCCCCGTGGAACTGGGCGGCGTTGATCGATGAGCAGGGGACCCTGACGCCGCCCGCGGACTGGACGCAGGCCGCGCGGCCCGCGACGCTGGAGGCCGATCTGCTGGCGCTGTTCGAGCAGTGCTGCGCGCGCGGCCACGACGGCGAGGCGGGCGAGGCCGCCGGCGGCGACGGCGACGACGCCGTGCCCAGCAGCGGCAGCAGCGGCGGCGGCGGCAGCAGCAGCGACGAGCGCCCGAGCGACGGCGAGTCCGGCCGGCCACGCCGGCCGCGACGGTTGCCCTTGGCGCACCACGGGCCCGCGGTGCGGAGTCTCAATCTGACGAGCCGCGGGCTGACGGCGCTGACGCCGCACGTTGCGCGGCTCGGCGGGCGGCTCGAGCGGCTCAGCGTCTCCTCCAATCGCATCGCCACGCTGCCGGCGGCGATGGCTTCGCTGGTGCACCTGCGCTATCTGAACGTGCGCGGGAACCAGCTCCGCGGCGTGCTGCCGCCCGTGCTCGGGGAGCTGCCGTCGCTCGCGATCCTGGACCTCAGCCGCAACAAGCTCACGCAGTGGCCCGCGCGGCCAGGCCACCTGGTCCGACTGCGCGTCCTCAGCGTCACGCGCAACCGCTTCGTCACGCTGCCGGCCTGGATCGCCGAGATGAACGCGCTCGAGGTCTTCAAGGCCGACCGCAACCCCATTGTCTGGCCGCCGCCCGACATCATGTACGGGCTCGCGCCGTCAATCGCGGCGCCGCCGGGCGAGGCCGACGACGCAGCGCGCGATGCCGCCGCCGACAGCGCCGCCGACCCCGCGGCCGTGCCGGCCCATGCGCCGCGCGACCCGCACGAGCACATCCTCTGGATCGCTGCCCTTCAGACCTTCCTGCGCGACCACCCGCCGCCGGCGAGTCTCACGGGACTCGGGCGCGCCGGCGCCCTGACCGGGCCCTCCCCGAGTCGCGCGCCGCCTCGCGCGGTGCCGTCCACCGCGCCGCCGGCCGAGGCCAGCCCGAGCCCGAGCCCCAGCCCGCGGACGCCCGTGACGCCGCGCCGGGACGCCGCCGCACCCGCGGTGGCGTCCGCCGCCGCCTCGCCGGGGCCGCCGCCCGTCGTCGCGGTCGGCGGCCTCGATCTGCAGACCCTCGCGGCGCGCTACTTTGCGCAGCGCGCCGCCATCGCCGCGGGGCTCGCGCCGCTCCTGGTGCCGATGCCGACCTCGGCGCCCGTCTCCGCCGGCACCCCAGCGTCCGCGCCCGGGTCCGCGTCCGCGCCCGCATCGGCGTCCGCGGGCGCCGCGTTGCCGCCGCCGTCGCCGTACGCGCTGGAGCTCGCGAGCAACGAATCGGATGCGGCGCTGCTGGGCGGCGCGCACCGCGCCGTCCGCGCCGGCATCCGCTTCGTGGCGCTGGTCTCGAGTCTGCTGACGACCACGATGGCCACGACGGCGGAGGACGCCGCGGGCGCCGGGGGCGTCATGCCGACCAGCCGCGCGGGCCTGCGCGACGCGATCCGCGTGCTGCAGACGCGCCACTCGCGCCTTGAGTGGGCCGTCCGCCGCGTGCTCGCCCTGCTCGGGCAGCTGCTCGTGCATCCGGCGGCGCAGCCGCACCTGCACCGGCTCGATGCTGCGGCCGCCGGCGACGATCTCCGCGACGGCGTCCGCGGCGTGCTGCTCGCGCTGCACCGGGCGATCCGCGCCCTCACGACCGTGCTCGACGAGGCCGACGCCGCTGCCGACGCCGGTGGCGGGCTCGCGGACAGCGGGGCCGTCGCGTTGGGCATCGCGCCCATGGGCCGCGAAAGCGACGTGGTCGTCTGCACGATGGCCTTCTGGGACCCCGCGGTCTGCCGCGACTGGATCGAGGGCCTCGCGGCCGCGGCGAACGAAGTCGCGGCGCTCGCGATCGAGGCGGGTGACGCGTGGCAACCCGCATGGGCGGCAACCTCGGCGCGCCGGCACGTCATCTCGACGACCGCCGTCCCGCCTGGCGCCAGCGGCGCGACGGACCTGGCGCCCGTGCTGCCGCCAGGGTTCCTGCGCCAGCGCATCACGATTCTGCAGAGCGCGCTGCAGATCGCGACGCCGCTCATGACCGCCTTGCAGCAGTTCATCCACGCCGTTGATCCGTCGCCCGCCGCCAAGCTCTCGCGGAGCCAGCGTGCCGCCGCGGGCAGCCACCCGTCGGCCTCCTCCTCCTCCTCGCCGGCGCCGGCGCCGGCGCTGTCGGCCGCGGCCGCCGCGTCGCTGCTCCGGCTGCGCTCGGCGGTCGCCCGCGGCCAGCGCCGCCTCGCCGACACGCACACGATGCTCGCCGCCGTGCTCGCCGCCGAGTCCGCGCTGGACCCGGGCCATGCGCGCGCCCAAGCCCTCTGGCAGCGCGCCGTCGTCGTGGGGTTCATCAAGGCGATGGTCCGGATCACCGCAACGGCGCGCGACTACGCGACGGCGCCGTCCACGGTCTCGACGATGACGACGACGACGACCTCGGCGGCCGCCGCCGCATCCAGCGTCTCGGACAGCCCGGCGCCGGCGCTTCCAACGTCCGCGCCCGCCGCGGGCAGCGCCTCGGGCCTGCCGGGCTCCCCGCTGCCGGGGTCCGGCACGACGGCGCTGTCGAGCGCGGCCGCCAGCAGCCAGCCGCCGTGGTCGGGCGCGGCGTCCCCCGCGCCGCGGTCCACCGGCGAGCCCGCGCCGCCGGGCTCGCTGCCGAGCTCGGCGCCCGCGTCCGCGTCCGTCTCGGCGTCCGCGCCCGCCTCGGCGTCGCCCGCGATCCCGGCCGAGGCGAGCCGCGACGCGCCGGCGTTCCCGAAGCCCGTCGTCGCGCGGCTGCAGGCGATCACGCGCATCATCAAGGAGCTCGCGGTCGTCATGGGCTCGAGCAACACGGCGTCCGCGGCGCCGTCGGCCACGCCATCGGCCACGCCGTCGCAGGCGCCGTCGCAGACGCCGTCGTAGACGCCGTCAGCGGGCGCGGGCGGCGGCGGCGGCGCGCCGGTGCTAACGGCGAATCCCAGTCCGGACGGACTGACAGCCGCCGAGAGCGCCAGTCGGGACGCGCGGCACGGACGTGGCTAATGCGACCTTTCGGTCGGTCGCATCCGCCCGACGCGTGGTTCGCGCGACCCGAGAGAGGCGCGGCTTCCTCCGCGGGTTCTCACCTCTGCTCACCCCTCTTGAACCAACGCGTCCTCGCGTTTTTCGTGTATACAAGAGAATGAACCCCTGGTGTATACCCGACGATGAACGCGAGCACGTCGTGTATACCCGATCAGAGAAGGAACCCGCAAGAAAAAAAGGCAACCAACGGCCTCATCGATTGCGGCCTCGCGTCTTGGGTGCAAACATCCGCGAAAACAAAGAAACTGGTCTTGGTTCGTTCAGCGAAACATACAGAAGCGACGAGAAGCGAGCGAAAGAGAAGAAAAAAAGAAAGATGTACGCGGGCCTCCGTCCGAACTCAGGCCAGTCGGGCCGTCGGGGCGCACCGGCGCGAGCCCGCGCGATCGGCAATTCGGCACGGCCTTGCGCCAACGCTCACGTGCTCACGAGGCCGCGGCGCTGCACCAGCTCTCGCCGCGCGGCCGGCGAGAGCAACCGCCACAGCTCGGACACGAGCGCCCGCGTGCCTTCTGGCGAGTCGTCGGACAGCGGGAGCGGCGGCATGGCGACATCGCCGTCGGCGTCCCGTGACAGCGCCGACGACGACGAGACGCGCGAGCCGTCCTCACGCGCTTGCGAGGCTTCCGCGCCGACGGGCGCCGCCTGGGCCTGAGCCTGAGCAGCCGCTTCGGCCGCCGCCGCAAAGAGGGACGGCGAGAGGATAGGCGTGCCGTCATTGTTGACGGGCGTGCCGTCATGCGTGCCGACGCCGCTCACCCGGGCGGCGCCGGCGCCGGCGCCGGCGCCGGCGCCGGCGTGGGCATCGAGGCCCGAGCGGCGGCGGCGCGCGGTGATCGCGAGCGAGGCGGTGCCGCTCGCCGGGCCGGGGCCGTCCAGACTGCGGCGGCGGGTCGCGACAGGGCCGATCGCGACGGTAGTGCCGGTCGTCGTGACAGGAATGGCAATCGAGGTCGCGGGCGAATCCTGCGCGCGCGACGGACGATGCCGCGTGCCCGGATCGGCATCGTCGTCGTCGTCATCATCGACAAAGGCGTCCGGATCGTCGTCGTCGTCGTCGTCGTCGAGGTCGTGGCGGTCGTGGTCGCGCGGGTGGGAGGCCATCGGATCCATCGCGTCCTCCATACTCAACCCCATGCCGAGCCCCATGCCTAAATCCAAGCCGTCGCCGTCGTCCAACGGCGGACCGGTGAGGGTCGCGAGCGCTGTCGGGCCGTCACCCGGGTCGAGGCCGCGATGCGACAATGCCGCGGACGTCGCATCGACACCTGTCGTGGCCGACGATGAGGCCGGAGCGCCAGCCGGCGCGCCAGCACTGGGCGACGACGCGTGGCCACCAGCGCTCCCGGCGGTCGTGGCACCAGCACCCATGGGTCCACCCGCAGCCGCCGACTCGGCCACCCCTGCGGCGGTCGGGCCGCCAGCCGTGGTCAGCAGACGCAGGGGGAGCAAATCATCACCGGCACTGGACACGGCGGCGGCGCTCTGCTCGGAACGGTCAGCGGCGCCAAGGGCGTTCGCAGCGCCCACGGGTACCAGCGTCCCCCTCGCAGCGGCGGTGCCGCCACTCCTCGTGCCATCCGCCGACGCGACCGCCTCGCCGTCGGCCTCAGCCTCGAGGGCTTCGAGATGAGCGATATCCTCGTCATCCCACTCGATCTCGTCGATACTGACGTTGGCTTCCAGATTGGCGACCTGGCGACACAGGGGGCACTGGAACATGACGCCGCCGCCGGACTTGAGCAGCGGCACGACGCATTTGTAGTGGAAGCAGTGGGAGCACGGCGCGAGGAACAGCGCCTGCGACGGCGCGAGGGTGCTCAGGCAGATACAGCAATCGGTACACGCCGAGCTGGCGTCGCGGTTGGACGGGGTCATGGCCACGAGCAGGTTGCGCAGGGCCAGCTTGAGGCGGAGCGGCTTCATCCGTGGCCGGTTCTCGGCGGCGTTGCGGTTCACCGTGATAAAGATCTTCATCATGACCGACTTGTAGACCTCCTCCTGGCGGCCCTGGTAGTCCACCCCCAGCTGCAAGATATCGCCCGACTTCAGCGGGTACGGCCGCGACTCTTTGCCCGTCGGCGACAGCCGCAGCCGGTTCAGAAACGTGCCTGACGACGAGCCGACGTCGCGGAAGTAGACCTGCAAGTCGTCCGAGATGACGAGCTCCGCGTGCGTCCGGCTGACGACTTTCGACCGGAACGCGATGAACTCCTGCTTCGGCTCGGGCACGGCCGCGCCGCCAGTCCCAGCCGCGGGCGCGGCCACCGTGCCGCTGCCCGCCGTCCCGGGACCGCCGAGCAGGCTCGTCGACGGAAGTGCCGACGGCAGCGCCGACGCCAACGCGGACCCGGGACCGGAGCCGGGGACCGAGCCGGACGCCGAGCCAAACGCCGTCGCGACGCCCGGCGGATGCGAGGCCGACGGCGCCGGGTTGAGGGGTCCCGTGCCCGCGACCGGCGACGTCAAGCCGCTGCTGGTCAGCACGCCGCTCGGCGTGTCCGGGATCGGGACGAGGCCTGCGGCCGCATGCATGGCGGCGACGTCGCTGCCCGGCACTGCGGGCAGCGGCGCGCCCTCCGCGGTCCCCGCGCCGTCCAGATCGGTCCGTCCTGGGGGGCGGGAACTGCCGCCGCCGCCGATGGGTGTTCCGGCCAACGCCCCGCTGCCGCCGGTGGGCGATGCCGCGCCCGAGGGAGACGCGACGGCCGCCGCCGCCGTGGTGGCCGCGGCGGCGGCGGCGACGGCCGCTACGGCTTGGTTGGCGGCGGCCTGGGTGGACGCGTGGTCCTTGGCCTTCTCGACGCGACGACCGATACGGACGACAGTGCCCGGAACGAGCTCCCGCTCAACGGGGGCGAAGGTAAAGTTGCGTCGGAAAGGGTGCGTGTGCATGCCGTGCGGCTGCTCGAAATGCGGAAACAGCTGGATAAAGACGGTCGCGGTCGGTTTCGCGAGCGCGGCCGCCAACGCCGGGGCGGGGCCGTGCGACGCCGTTGCTGTAATCGTCGAAGGGCTGGCCAGTCCGGCGCCGGCCATGTTGCCAGAGATGTCCATGGCGATGAGGATGCGCACGGGAGTGCGAGCCACGTACGAGCAACGTGTCCGCTCCGCGGAAGAAGTCGCTAACAAAAGAAAAACGAAAAGAAATCAGAAAGAAACGACGCCGTATCAACGCCACAGCAAAGCGAGAGTCAGGACGCCGGTGATCGATCCGCTCGGCGGGCCCAAGTTTCGGGCTGACAGGGCCACCTGGCAAAGAAGGGCAATCACAGCTGATCGCGCGCTCACGATGAGGAGTGCAGGCGGTGTTCAAGAGAGGCGCAAGAGACCCAGCACGAGGCAGGTGGACCCCAGAGCGCGGCGACCTGTGTGATGCGCAGCGATGCTTAGGCGAATCTTTTCGAGCGAGAGGACGACCACGACCAACGAAGGAAAATTGGTCGGCAGGGCAGCGCCATCAGGAACGACGTGCACGGCCAAGCGGCGGTTGACGGAATCGCGTCGACGTCGACGTGGTCGCTGCAGCGGCTGTTGTTGTGATGCTGGTTGTGAGGATGGTCGCCACCGACTCGTGGCCGAGTACGCTGGGGTATGATCGGCTCGCCACGTGGGAGAGGCTGCATGCTGGCAGCGCCGGGCAGAACGATCGATCAAGTCAACGAGCCCCCTCGCGGTGCGCCGTGGCCAAGGGGACGCCCCCCATCGCCCACCCCCTTGCGCCCGAGACGGGCGGCTGCATCGGGAAGCCGCATCCGCCGCGTGAAGCCGCGCCCTCCTCCGTGGCTGCGCCACGCGCAGGAAGGGCCGTCAGCGTGTTTCCGTGTGCTCGCTCGGCAGCCGGTCGGTCAAGGTGTGGGAACCCGAGAGCCCCCGCCCCGTGTGCTGCGCCACGCAAACTGCGCCACGCGTGCTGCGCCACGCCGACTGCGCCACGCGGACTGCGCCACACGCGCGGCACCACACGCGCGCGTCGCATGGCTGCGGCCCGCCGGCTGCGACCCATGCGCGCGGCCTTCGACCGCCTTCGGGGGGGGACCCGCTCGCTGGCCGCCGATCGCTTCGCTCGCCATCACCGCTGCTTCCGTAAGAACGAGCGATTCCGCTTCGTCCTGCAGGCGTTGGGTGGCTATCGACGGTATCGACGACTGGCGAGGCCACCGCCCGCCTGGCAACCCCAGGCCGGAGACCACCGTACGCATCCCGGCGTCGGTGGTCTCGCCCTCGGAGGCCTGCGGTCGTCGTGCTCGTCGCCGGTCATCACCGCGGTAGACCCGCGACCTTCCCGCCATGGCGGCGCCGTCCGATTCCTCCAGACGCGGCGCGCCACCGACGCCGCTCCAGGCGGCTCTCGCCGTGCTGGCCCCCGACGCCGCCGCGCTCTCGGCCGGCTATGCCAAGCCGCGGCTGCCGGCGCCGGGCGCCCTGCCGGCGGACGGGTTCCGCCTGGCGCAGCTCCGCCAGACCGCCCAGACGTGGGCGCGTCTGCTCGAACTGGCGCTGGCGGATGCGCCGCCCGAGGCTGCCCCGTCCCTGGTGGACCGCGAGGGCCACCATGAGCAGCCCCACGCGCCCCCGCACCAGCGTGGCGCCGTCACGGAGGATCCGCAGGTCGCGACCGACCACTTCTCGTTCGAGCCGCACCGGCTGATGACGACCGCCTTCAGGCGCAACGGCATCACGCCGCATCCCGCACTGCTGGTGCTCGGGCTGCACCACCTCCAGATCGGCGGCCGCGTCGTGGCCGAGCGCCATCTGCTCGCGGCGCCGCATGGCGCGGCCGCCGCATGGACCCGTCCGGCGCGCGCGGCCCTCGGCTGGATCGGGTGGGCGGTGGCGCAGCCCCTGCAGGCGGCGCTCGGCGCCGTGCTCGGCGACGGCCACGACGGCGACGACGACGGCGACGACGTCGCCCGCGACCGCACCGAGCTGACGCCCCTCCTCGCGCCCACGGCCGGCGCCGCGGGCCCCGTCGACGCCCGCCTCACGCTGGCCGACCTCGATGACACGGCGCGCGCGCTGCAGTGGTCGGCGGGCCGGTGGGTCCACTACGCGCGGCTCGACGCCGTCGCGGCCGCCGCCGTGGCCCTCGTGCAGCAGCACGCCGCCTCGCCCGCCGACCACGTCTTCCGCGTGGCCGCCCTGTTCCGCTGGCTCTCGGCCACGTGTCCCACCGACGGCACGCCCTGCCTGCAGCACGCGTGGCCGCGCTTGACCGCCGATGACCGGGTGCGCCTCGTCGACCACCTCGTCGTCTCGGGCCGCGCCGCCCGCGAAGGCGACGTCCTCACGATCGCGTCGTCCGCCCACGCGGCGGCGGCGGCAGCGGCAGCGGCGGCGAAGCCGCGCGCGTCGGCCCGAATCTGGACCCGTGCAGCGCCCCACCCGCACGCCGTCCCCTTCCATCCGGCCGGCGCCGCGGTCGCCGACGTGCGCGAGGCGCAGCAGCAGCTCGCCGCCGCGCAGGCCCGGCTCGACACGACTGCGCAGGCGGCGCGCGCCGAGGCGCGGCAGCACCTGCGCGCTGCCGCCGCCGCCGCCACGGCCACGGCCGGCGCTGCGGCCGCGGACCGGTCCCGCCGCGCGGCGAAAGCGGCGCTCGCGCGCGCGCTGCAGGCCGACCAGGCGGCGGCGCGGCTCGCGCCGAATCGCGCGCGGCTCGACGAGGTGGAGGCGCAGATCCTGCAGTCCGAGTGGGACGCCGTCACGGTCTCGGGCCTCGCCGCGGCCCGCGACGCGCTGGCCGTGCTGCACGCGACGGTGGCCGCCGCGGCGCTGCCCGCCGGCACGCCGTCCGGCGCCGTCGACGCCGTCGACGCCGTCGCGGACCTCCTCGCCGAGGTCGCCGACGCCCATGCCCAGTCGGAGGCCGTGACGCAGCTCATCATCGACCACGGCGCTGAGCCGCGCCCGTCCGCGTCGAGTGCCGCGGCGACGGCGGGGGATGCGTGGGATCTGGCGGCGATCGAGCGGGAGCTCGACGCCTTACTCGAGGCCGAAACCACGGCGACGCCACCGAGCCGGGTCACGGTCGCCTCGGCCGCCGCCGTGGCCGCCGCCGCCGCCGTGCCGGCGCCCCCATCGCCGGCCCCGCCCGTGGCGGCCCCATCCAGCGCGACCTCGGCCGACGGCGCCGTTGCGCCCGCCGCCGCCTGGCCCGCCGTGCCCACGCGCCCCGTGCCCACCGTGGCCGCCGCCCCAGCGGACCCGAAGGCGGCCTCGCCGCGGCCTCTGCTCGCCGCGTAGCCGCGTCGTCCCCGGCCAGGTCGGCCCCCCCTTTCGGTCCATCGCCACCATCGCCAACGGTATGCATGCATCACTTTCATGAAGGGTCCACCATGGGAAGGAAATAGCGGATAAAACCGGCGGGATCTGTGTCACTCCCGGCGCCGCCGCCCAGCGCCGGGTCGCCGCGGCTCGCGTCGCTGCCGCCGTGGCCCACGTAGACGTAGAGGACCACGCCGCGGCCGGGCACGAAGGAGCACACGACGTGGCTCGGGTGGACCATCGCGGCCTGCGCGAACTTGGCCAGCGCTTTGGTCCGCACGGCGATCGCCGTCGCGCCGCGCGCGCCGCCGACCCTGCCCTGGGCCGCCACGGCCGCGGCGCCCGGAGAGGCCGCGGCCGCCGGCGACGCCGTGGATGCCGTAGGCGGCGGCGCGTCGAGGGCGAGCTGCTGCGGTCCCGCGGCCGCGGCCGACAGCGTGTCGTCGTCGGCGTGCTCGGGCGCGGGCCCGGCGGCGACGAGGTTGGGGTTGATCAGGCCGGTGAAGTGGGTCTGGACCTGGACGGCGTCGGCGCGGGCGTGCAGGAGCAGCTGCCCGCGCGCGTTGCCCGTGAGCGTGACGACGGGACTGAGCAGGCGGAGCTTGTCGACGATCGGCTTGAGGACGTCGAGCGGCGGCAGCAGCACATACAGGCTGGCGGGCGGAATGGCGGGCTCGGCGAGATGCGCGGTCTCGGCGGGGCGCAGCACGGCGATGGGCACGTCGTGGGTCACCAGCACGAGGCGGCCGCTGGCGCCGCCGGACTCGGTGATCTGGAACTGCAGCACCGGCAGGTGCTGGTCGTCCTTCATCAGCCGGAACACGGTGTTGCGGGCGTGGTGGCACGAGCGCAGGCCGCGCACGAGGTCGCTGCCGTTCACGCGCACGTGGATCGTGTTGCCGGCGGCGCTCTCGATGCGGTAGTCTGACGCGAAGAGCCGCACCGCGATCTGCGCCCACGTCTCCCACTCGGCGGTCATGTCCGGCGCGACAATGAAGTGGAAGTGCGTTGGCGTCATCTTGAGGATCGCGTCGCGGCTGACCTTCTCGACCGCCTGCGCCATGCGCAGCAGCGCGGCGGCGTTCGCCATACGCCCGCGCATGCGCATCCTGGCGCGCGGGCCATCGGCCAGCGGGGGCGCGAGCAAGGTGTCCCGAACGAGAGACGGCGTTGAGCACGGCAGAGCGGTCAGCAACGCGCCACCAAGTCAGCAACGCGTCACGTGGCAGGATCGACGGGGACCCAGTCGCCCTCGCCGTCGACGGTGGAGCAGCATACGCGTTGCCGGCCTGGTGCCGACCCCGCGCCTATCATACGCGCCCTGCGCATATCATGGTCCCAGCGATCATCACGCCCAGGAGCCAGGCAGGCGATCGGCACGCCGGCCCGTGGTACTCGAGAAGACGACGCGACCGAGGGCGTGGGCGCCGTCCACGCCGTTCCCGCGCGACGCCGCGCGTGACAGGCCTCGCCGGGGGCGGACGTCCGCCGCGGACGCCGCCTTCGTGGTGTCGTGGACCCCTGAGGGCCCGCGGCTGCCGCCGCTCGCCGCCGCCGCCGCCGCCGCTCGCCGCCGCCGCCGCCGCCGCTCGCCGCCGTGAGGCGCCCATGAGCGGCCAGCGGTCGCCCGGCTGGCAGTCGGCTGGCATTCGGCCCGCCGGTCCGTCAACCGCCGCCGATCGCAGAAGGGGCCGGCCGCGCGTCGACAGCAACGTACGACCGCTGCGGTCGCCGTGATGAAGGACGCCGCGATCGATAGTTAACAGGAACGGTCGGCGGCCACGACGCGACGAGATGCGCTTCAGAGGACCGTTCTTCGTGGCCGTCGTCGTCGGTGGTATGGTCGTCCGCGTCGGTAGGGGTATCGATGTCGGTGTCGGTGTCGCCGTGGCGAACGACACCCTACAGCGCAGCGTCCGCAGTGGACTCGGTGCTGCGAAAAGAAAAAGAAATCGTCGCGACAGAGATCGACAGGGTTTGCCATGATAACGACGACGTCTACGGGGGCTGCATGGATGCGGAACGGACCCAATATGCCCATCATGACCATCAGCAGACGACCTGCAGCGTCGAGTCTACCGCGATCGTCGGTTTTCTGTCATGATGCGCCCACCCCTGGATCATTGATTTCGGTCTCTAGGCACTTCGAGACCCGACATACACCGCCTTCATTCGGACTCATACGCATGGTGTCCTCGTCACCACGACGAGAGACCAGTCAGCGATGAGCGCTGCTGTTGTTTCTGCTCTCGCCGACTCCATTGCCACCGCCGTCGTCGTCCATCCACCACGACCCCCTCGTCGCCAGTTCCCGCTCGTCCCAGCAAGCGCCAGCGCCTTCCTACCCGTCGATCCGAGCGATGCCGCGTTCGCTGCCGCCACATCGCGTCGGCGTCGGCGTTGATCGGCCCCCCGCCGCCGCCGCCGTCGCCATCCTGACAAGTACGCCCATGACATCCAATACGCCAGCATCGGCGCATCGACGGCATCGTGACCGCGACCGCGCTGGCGAGGGCACCCATGAGCGACGCCGCCGTCGGGACCGGCCCGCCGACCCCGCAGCGCGGACGCACCGCACGCGACGGCACCGCGCCTCGTCCGGATCCATCGAAATCGATCTGCATCCGCAGCACATCTCCTTTATCAAGACGGGCGCGCGCACCAAGCGCCGCGCTACGGGACGCAGCGGGCGCCACGGCACCGCCGCCGCCGCCGCGCGACCCCAGCGCGCATCGACCCGCACGAGCGCTGTGCTCGGGCACTCCCGCGGCCATGGGCGGCCACCGGCGCTCCCCGCGGGTGCTGCGCCGGCGGCGGCGGCGGCGGCTCGCACGACCATGGCGGCCACGGCGGCGTCCCCGCTGATGGCCGCGGGACTCCCCCCGACTCCGTCGCCCAGGACGCGACGGCCTTCGAAAGCATCCGCGGCGCCGGTGCCGGCAGCCGCGGCCGAGCTGGCAGCCGCGGCCGAGCCAGCGAGGGGGGTTCCGCCGCTGTCTATGGCAGCTCGTAGCGCTGCGACCATGCCGCCGGCCGCGACGGCACCGACGGCTCCACCCGCCGTGGCCGCCACGGCGGCGGCAACGCCCGCTTCCCGATCGGCCCGCGAGACGGCATGGCGCTCGGGTCCTCCCGCCGCCGGCCATCGGGCGTCGGCCGCGGCGCCGCTAGGAGCGCAAGGGTCCGAACGTCCGCTACACGCACCGGCGGCCACGACGGTGACGGTTGCGGCCGCGGCGCCACGACTGTCGCCGCAGCCCTCGTCCTCTGCCGCGCCAAGGGCGAGCCAGCGCCCGCCGCCCGCCGCTGTCGCGCCATTGGGAGCGGAAGCATCGCCGCCGCCGGCCGTGTCAACGAAGGAGTTCCAGCCTTACAGCCCCCTGGCCCATCGGGGGATCCCCGCCATCATGCTGGCGTCCGATGCCAATACCTATGCCTCCACGAAGTCGGCCTCGCATGGTCTGGTCAACTCTGGGTAAGTGAACTCTGTTGGATGCCCAGCAAACCGGGTGCTCTGCAACCCCCCGTGCGTCTCCTCAAGGATCTGAACACGAGTTGGTTAAGGTGCCGAGAAACTCACTTTGAAGATTACGTGGTTTTGCTCCTGTTGTTCCACAAACTTAACGGCTGTACATGGGACTGACCTATTGGCTTATTATGAAATGGCATGGAACGATAGCAATCTGGCCATCTACGTGGGCATCATTCTGAAGCACCGGGCAGGCAGCCCCCTGATCCCGACGCTGCTCGCCAGTCTAGCGCTCTTCTGCAACACGGTAAGCATGATCTGCTGCGCCATCCAGTACTACCGCCCACCCAAGCGCAATGGAGCCGTCGAGGATGGCCGCGAGACTACGACCGGCGCGCGGCCCCTGTCGACGGGCCAAGCGGTCCCGCCGCTGCATAAGTCGCAACCCCCCGAAGCCGCAGCAGCCGTCCGGCCGATGTCGCGGTTCACGACCCCCGTGTCGGCGTCGGCGCCATGGTCGCCGCCGCTTGGGACGGCACTGGTTGGGCCTCTAGGACCCTCGCTAGCCCTACGCAGCGCCGCGCCCGACGCCGCCCCGGAGACTGATCCGATACAGGCCATGCTGAATCGCTGGGGCCAGAACAACGAGCGGCTGAATACAATCAATGCCGTCTTTTCCGTTCTCATCTTTCTGCTTAATATTGCGATTGGGCATCTCTTGGCGACTAATGCGTCTCTCTTATAGAGCATGTCCTCCCAGAAGTGGGGCCCGACCATCTTGCCAATCTCGACTAAAATTAACAGAGCGCTGTATCGTATCTCCAAGATATTCACCATCCCTGATGGATCAGAAGTTTGCCGCAGCTTTCTTGAGAATGACGCGTTGTGCTTGCGGCGGCATAGGGGTCGATCCCAGTCGCCTGGGGCCGTCGCATCGCGTCGGCACCGATGTACGATGATGGCGAAAGGGGATGGGGTGGGACTCGTGGGACGGGGGGCCGTGGCGGGTCAGAGCGGAGTTCACGTGCGGCAGAGCAGCCGTGGCTCTCAGACCGGCGGGCGGCCGGGTCGCGCCCGTTACGCGGGCCGCGCCTATAAAAAGCGGTCGGGCAAGCGCCGGCGCTGGGTCCCGCCGAAGGTGTGCTCATGACCAGTCAAGCGAGTAGTACGGCCTTCGTCCACCCCGACGGAGGCCATGCGCGACGTCTCAACGCTCCTGAGACGCATCGTTTTGTTTTCTGTTTCGACTCACCACACTTTCTTTCCGCTAGCTTCCTCTTTCTTGGGCTATCGCTTTGGCGATTGCTTGCTCTTCTGACACTTCTCTCTTCACTGACTCTCTTTCTCTCCCACAATGGCGAATAGCGATCACGAGCTCGAGACGGTTGTAGGTCTGTCGGAATCACGCATCGCTTGCCGTATCCGCGTCTGCTTGCCCACCTCGCCCAACGTGCGAGTCTTTAGCGTCGGCTGACTCTGAACGGTGCGCCCGCCTCGCGACCAGGCCGATGTGTCCAAGCAGATGTGTCTCCTTCTCCTTCTCTTTCCTTTGGCGACGCTCTCCTTTGAGTCAGTCTGCCGCACTCGGCCCTCTGACGCAATCCAGGAACCATCCTCACTGACGCACTTGGATATGATGAGACCTCAGTTACATCCATTCTCCGACCTTACTTAGTAGGGGATCGAGCACTATGACTGCGGATTACCGGTGGCATGTTCTTGGCTTATGGGTCGCTGTCATCACACAACGATTGCTCGGGCTCCCGCGATCGAAGTTCTCGCCGTGGCGATTTGGACCCCTCCCGACATGCTTGACTCACGTGGGCGCGCAGCCGATAATGGCCGCGTGTTCTGGATGATTCCGCTGTCCGTTCTTGGGGCGGTCGCCGCAATGCGGCCGCAACGGAATGATCGCTTCTCGGTGAGCTCGACGATTGTCGCGTGTCGTTGGCAGTTGCCCAGCCGGGCTCACGCGCCGCCATCGGGGCAAAAGATGGTTCTGATTCATGACTGGCCTTGATTAGGGCCAAGCGATGATTCATTGCCGTCTTCTGCCCCGACGGCGACGCGTGCGCATGGTGTCGCCATGCCCCGCCCGATCCGCGCTGCTGCCGCCGCCGTTCCGCCCCGCTGTGGTCTTCGGGCCACGACACGGCGGGGGCCGTGTCGTCCGTTCTGGACGGCACTGGCCGCCGCTGGGGACCCACGCAACGGCGGGGGATGTGGTATCTTGGTCCCGCGCGATCCTATGACGGAAACTTGACTTCTGATCTCAGTGCTCTCCGATGGTTGTTCCTGTTGTTTTTGCTTCTCTTTATCCAGTCGGGGAAAGCCGCCGCTACAGGGTTCAGTGAAAGGTTCCCACCGCCGGGGTGGAATCAAAACAAGGCCGGGATGGGCGCGATGCATTGTGGGCGGGTGACATGTCTCTGTGTCCCGCGACCCGGGATGTCATCGACGTGATGGCCAATAAGCATACCTTCTGCGTTTTTGGGCGATTGAGATCAAGAGCCGCGCTCTTCGCCGCAAAGGCAATGGCTTGCGTGAACAGGCGGCGCTCTCCAAGGCCATCAGCGCAGACCATTGCCATCGCCATGGTATCCATTTGATTCGTCCAGGTCGGATCATCACTGTCGGATGGGGCTTTGTTGAAGCATCGTGAAGGATCTTTTTTTACATGGAAAAAGAGCGACCGCGGCTCGTGGCCTTCCAGGATCCCATCAAGGCCAAGATGGGGTCGTGGCGATCGCGACTGACGTCGGATCCGCTCACGGGACCCAACCCGAAGAGGGCAGGGGTGGTTCAGACGAGCGGGCCATGATCCATCATGGTGCCTAGCACCGACGGCCAGATGGATGCCCGCAGCGCGGCGTCGGCGCGCGAGCAGTCGAGCCCGGCGGTGCACTTAGCCGCGCCGACCCGCTCGAGCGCCGCGCTCATCCAGCCATAATCGTGACACGGGGGCCGCCATCAGAGGGGCGTGGCAGGGCCCGCGGGGACAATGATAACGCGTCCGGTAGCGGCGCGAGATGGCAGCCGCGAAGGCAGGCGAGCCAGCGTCGCCAGGATGGCGCTGCAGCGCGATGCAGCACGTCGAAGAGCGGCTCCGCGGGGCAGACGCCCGCGAGAGAAGGGGCCGCGGGAAGCCGGCGCGGGCAATGGTTGGGCCCCGCACGATGATCAGGCGTCCGGCCGCGCCTCATAACGTACCCACGCGAGCCGTAAGACCCGCGACTTCCTTGGATCGCAGACGGTGTCCTGCCCCTGATACTGAGGCGGAACGAGGCGGGGCGGGGCAAGCTCATGATTATGGCCATGCGGCGGAGGAGCATGGGCAGCGAGGGAGCGACGCCGGGCTGCGGCACACGCTCGAATGGCGGAGCGAGTTTCCGCGTGTAAAGATGCCTGGGCGTATCAGATTTCGCGCATCTGCCGGATCAGGAACGCCTTTTCGTCGTTGAACTGCTCATCGTCGGTGCGGTCGTTGTGGAAGCTCTGCAAAAAGAGAATCATCTTGTCCTGGTTCTTCTGCAAGATATCCAAGATCGGTTTGGCCTTGTTGGGATTGGCAACAAAGACCTTGAAGACATGGAACGCCTCGAACTGGATATTCCTGCTCTTGTCGCGGAGCAGGTTCATCATCAGTTTGAGATTCTCCGCATTCGCAATGTAGCGCGTCATGATGGTGTAGTTCGTGCGGTCCAGCAGCAGCTCGCCGAGGAGCTTGAGCGACTGCCGCTTCGTCACGTAGTTATTAGAGTGCAGCAGCTCGTTGTACCGCGCAAAGAAAGCGTCGTAGCGCGATTCCAAGAACTCGGCCACGAGCGTCTTGTGCTTCGTCAGCAGATCCTTGAACGTGGCAAATGCGTCGCTAGCGACGTCGAACGTCGAGACCTCGACGTACTGGAAAAAGCGCCAGAAAGTTTCGCCCTCGAGCACGAGCCGCGCGAGGCTCTCGTGGCGGACGCACTCACGCAGGATCATGCCGCAGTTAAGCGCAATTTCCTGGTTGTCATACCCGGCGACCAGCGTCAACAGCACGTCGTGGTGGTCCGGCGACGCGAGATACTCGCATGTCGGGAAGCGGGCGCCGATCTGCCGGCGCAGCAGATTGTTCATGATCTGCGCGACATCCTTCTTAGCCTCGAACTCAAACTTGCCAATGTTGTTCACAAGCAGCGGCAGCAGATCGTTCGTGTAGATCTCCTGCGAGATCTGCGCGACGTACTCGGGATTCGGGTCGGTTTCGCCCTCGCCGTACAGAATAGCTTTGATGGCAATGAGGTGCTTGCTGATCTCCTCATTGGCGCGCCGCTTGTCGCCGCTCGCGGCATCGAGCCGCGCCACGGCGTCCCGGATGCTCTTAACGAGCTCCTGCGGCGTGCGCTGCTTCGTCTTGAAGAGGAAGCTCATGGTGGCGCGTCGTCCTCCAGGTGAGAGCAGAGACGCACGGCGAGGCGCGCGCGTCAGGGGGGGACGTCCCTCGAACGAGAGGGGCCGAACAAACGTGTCGGGCACGTGGCAGTTCCGCAGCACGTCGCTCCGACCGCGTGGGTCTCTCGTCTCGACTCGGCTTGACTTGGCACGGTGTTTTACGTCAAACGGCGATCACAGCCGACGCGCGCTGTCCCAGCAGCAAGAAGCAGAGAAGCCGGGAGAGCGGCGATGCGCGGTCGCGGCAGGCACAGCGAGGGCGGTCAGGCACTCGAGAGAGGTGGTCGTGAGAGGCAGAAGGCGGCGAAGGCGACGAGGCGACGCGCAGAGACGCGGGCGGGTCGGCCACGGGCAACGGGAGGCCGGCGACGGGCGTCTGTCCGAGACGACAGCCATGCCAACGACGATGACGATGATGAATCCGTCAGTCTCGACAGGATGAATGATGATGGGCAGTATCGTCGCGATTATCGAGTGCGCGTGCGGTATGCATTCCTGATGGGTGTGCGACCGGCGACCGACGATGGGCCACGGGCGATTGCTCCCCCCGACCCCTCCAGCGCCGGAACGGCCACAGGGGCGGCGACGGCTTGACAGACGCCCGTGCTCGCAGCCAGGGAGAGTTTGCCCATCGTTGATAGCCCGCCACACCTCCCATGGGCTCGCCACCAGCGCCCATACCGTGATCCATGAATGGCGCTGATCGGTCCCTTGGCCGGTTTCGGATCCGTTTGCATGGGTCAACATAGATACACGGGCACCGATGGCTTTCGCCATCCATCCAGTGGCGACGGCGCTGCTGCAGGGCATCTGGCATGGATCGATCTCCTAGGATGCTCCGATGCGAATTCCCCAAAGAAAAAAGAATGATAAATGGAGAGGCCATCCCGCACGTTTCACATCGGAAAAAAAAAGGTGGCAGCACACGGCATGTTGCGCGGCAGCATGAGGAAAACCCTGTTTGCTCAAAGTCTACAGCGCCTCTCTGTGGCATGAACCGTGTTTTGTGTTTCGCCCGGATTCGCGTCGACGATTCCTAACGAGATCCTGACGAGCCCGATCGGGGTCAGATCAGCAGGGGGTTCTTGGCATCCGTGGGCTCGTCCATCGCCAGCATCAGCGGCAGCGGCGGGCTCGCGTCCGCATCCATCGCCACGCGCACCGGCGACGTCGCCACCTCGTCGTCCTGGCCCTCATGCATGTCTTCATAGCCGTGGTCATGACCTTGGCCGTGGTGGTGTCCCGGATCGCGGCACGGACGGCTCGGCGACCCCGATAGCAATGGGGAGGACCTCGACTTCCCTGCCGGGCCGCATGTCAGCGCCACCCGCTTCGCAGGCGAGCATCGCGCGTGCTCTTCGCACGGACCGGCAAACAGCTGCTTGCTCAGTCGTGGCGACGGTACGGCCATCGCCG
This sequence comes from Caulochytrium protostelioides, assembly GCA_003615045.1. Classification (NCBI taxonomy): domain Eukaryota; kingdom Fungi; phylum Chytridiomycota; class Caulochytriomycetes; order Caulochytriales; family Caulochytriaceae; genus Caulochytrium; species Caulochytrium protostelioides. The sequence goes on along the minus strand of ML014130.1, from coordinate 3,793 downwards.
CCGTCGCTGCCACCGTGGCTGCCAAGACCTGACCTGCCGACGTCGCCGGCGGGGCCGCCATCGGGACCACGGCATCGAGACCCGGACGCGATGGCGACGGCGAGGCGCTCGCGCTGTCAGCCTCATGCACCGCGCAGAGCGGCCCGACGGCCGATGCGACGAGGCCCAGGCCTTGCATGCTGTTGCGGCGGCGACCCGAAAACGCGGCGCTCGGCGGCGCCAACGCCGACGCCACCGCTCCCGCCGCGGCCGGCAGGGAGGGGCTCGTGGCGTGGTCGGGATGCGGCGCGAGCGGGCTGGACTGACTGGACGCGTTGCCGTGCGCGACACCGACCATCGGCCACCGGAACACGGGCCCGCTGCCGCTCGTGGGCGTGTGCCCCGGATGCGCCGTGAAAGTCCCGCCGTAGGCCATACCGGGATGGGAGCTCGCCGTCGGCGTGAGCATCCCCGGACACGGCGGCGGTAGCGGCGTCAGCGGCGAGATAGGCGCCATGCCACCGCCGCCACCGCCGCCACCACCACTCCCGTGGCCACGCTCGCCATGGGCCAGGCCCGGCATGAGGAGCGCGAGACCCGGGGCGACGGCCAGATCCCCCGCGGCCGCGGCGCCCAGGAGTTCCTCGCCCGTGAGGGCAGGGTTGGCGGCAGCGTGCGCGGCGGCCGTGGCGGCGGCGGCGGCGGCGGCGGCGGCCGAGAACGAGACGGGCCGAGCGGCCGGAGCCGGCGGCGGCATGGCCGGGATCGCGCTCGGCGGACCTGACGACGCCGGGCCCGGCGGGAGAACCGCCAACGACAGCGTCGTCAGCATGGACAGCGGCCGCTGCGGCGTCATGGGCTCGACGTAGGGGTTGCCCGTGGGCGATCCAGCGCCGGCGGTCGCCGCGGCGGTCAGCGGCGGGGATGCCGCCGGCGTGGGCGCAGGGTCGAGCGTGGCCATGCCGTGGTGGAGTTCGCCGGTGGAGAGTGTCACGCGTGAAGGCGCGACAGAGGTCTGGGTTGGCGCACCCTCGGCGACGCGAGACTTGTCGTGATCTGGAGCGCCTCCGGCCCCGCTTAATCGCGCGAGCGCTCTCGTGGATCGTGTCGGCACGGCCAGCACCCACGGCCCTGAGCCGTCTGCATGGTATGTCTTCAAGAAATCCCCCGGGAAGACGGAGCCATAATGGGATCGGCGGCGACGAGGATCACGACGAGTATGATTCCGGGCGATCATCCAGCTAGGGCCTGCTTCGGGGGCGGCGGCTGGCGCCAGAGACCCTTCAGTGCCCGTCCCAGTGCCCGTCCCGTGGCGCTCTGGCTGAGCCCACACCCGCGGCCGCCGCCCTCGCAACGCCACAACCCCAACGCAGCGTTTCATTGATTTTTTTTCTATTCTTTTGGCCCTTTTCACACATTCGCGGGTCGACGACCTTGGCGGGTGGCCATGACCGCCTGTCATGCCGATCCTTGCTGCGTCAAGCGTCGCGGTGCCCGCGCCATCGCCGCTCCTCCACGCGTGTCGACAGCAGGCCGCGACCCACGGATGGCCACAGCCCGGCCGGCGAAGGACCACAGCCGCGACGGCCCGCATCCACGCGGGCCTCGCCACTGCGCTTTCTCTCAGGTAGATGTGGGTGTGGGGATTCGTCGCGATGGCGCGGCGCCCATGCCGAACGGTGGAACGGCGGTCATGGATACGGAGCCGTCATGCGAGAGGAGCCTGACCAACTCAAACCACGACAGGCGGTCGCGGCGCGCTTGACGCGTGGTGTGGGTGGTTGCCATCTGGACCGGCCGTCACAGGCTTCCCGATCATCGATGGACCACGATCATCAGCGACCGCGGAGCCCCTGGTCGTGGGCGAAGCCGTGGCCGCGCTCTGCCGCCGCCCCGACATGCAAGCACCAACCGCACCAACCACCTCGTACCACCCACAAGCAACCGGCGCTGTGGCATGGTTGAACCCAACCGTGCAACGAGACAGAGTTTTCTTTATTTTTTGTTAACGAGCGAACCTGCTCCTATATACAGGCCCGTGTGTATACGCGCGAGAGATCGGCACAGCCGTGGGGTCCCGGGGGTTAATACGCCGTAATTCAACCGCCCGAAGGATGAGGGAGTTCTCCCCTTCGAGCGAATCCCGATCAAGTAACGGTCCCGACGCTCCATAACACCAGGACCGCTCGGCGTGGACGCCCGCGTGTAGTCCTTGACCTTCGCGTCCATTTCGGCATTCCATCCTAATGCAGACAGCCAAGATCCCCTAGGGGGTCACCTAGGGGATCAGTGTGTTTGTGTTGTACCACGGGAGAGTCTCTATGTCAGAATATATATCAAATATACTTGCGCTGGGGGATGGAAATCAGGATCCGATGATAGTCGCGATTTTTTCCTGCATTTCTGCGTACTCGTCGAGCTGCTCGCTCGGCACTGGGGGAATGAAGGAAGCATTGGGACGAGACTTCATACGGCGATAGGTCTGTGCATATTTCGTCGGATGCGCGATCATCAAGTAATTGCGAAGGACGGCAACGTTTTGGAGTCCAGTATCGCCCATGATCACAATAGCATCCGGCCAAGTCACAGGGACCTGGGGCCGGCGGAGCATGGGGAGCTTTGCTCGCGAAATGTACTCGGTAAAGAGATGAGCGAATTCTGGCCATTCAAGTCTGCTCACGGGCTTGGAGCTCATCGTGCCCAGCTTGAACTGCTGAGAAATACGAATGATTTCATTGTTAAATTCGTCGATGGCTTGAGCCTTCTTGTCTGACTTTGCTTGGTCCCCCAAGTATCGAAGCCATACAGCGGCAGCTGTCGCCTCGTCAGCAGTTGTACCCAGATGCTTGGGATAACTCACTCTGTCCAAGAAGAGAAGTGGAAAGCGGACGTCCACCGACTGCAGATCTGACAGGAAGGACATGGCTGTATCCAGCTCTTGACGGAACGGCCGATCCTCCTTCAACGTACTGAAGAGTTCACTCCATTCCGAGAGCGAGCGATCGATCCAGTTTTTCTCCATTTTGGCGTCCAAATAACCTCGAGCGGCGGCCAGATCAATTGCGTGGATAACAACGATCTTGTGATGCAAGTCGACGGACTTGTGGGACGCGACGTAGTCACGGATCACAAAGAGCTTGGGCCAATTCTTGGAAGCTGACGCTGCATCTACCATCGCTTTCGCGAGCAGGAAGACGTTCAAGTTGCTGAGGTCGGGCCCTAAAACAGTCGCACACTGCTCATGGACCTTCTTTGCGTCGTCGCTGTTGAGCTTCTTGCTTCCAAGCATGAAGCCGTCATCGTGGGTTGGGAGGATTGATTCGGCATCGCCCAGGCCAGCGGCGCTGCTGGGAAGCTCGGGCAGCGAGGCCAGGCCATTCCAGGGATAAATCGGGGGCCCGCCGTTTGGCGTGCCATGGCCCGAGACCAACGGCGAAGGCGTCTGTCCCATTTTTAGAGGAAAAAGCTTCTTAATATGGGGCTTGAGGGAATCCATAGGGTACCCAGCAATGTGGCAAGCGGCTGAGACGAGCAAGGCCAGCAGAATCCCGCTAAAGCGAACGCTGAACAGCAGCATCGTGAGGAGATGATGAGGTTGGCGGTCGGGCTACTGAGCGTGACGTTTCGACAGAGAGAATATGTGTGTGTGTGTGAGTGATAGAAAGAGAGAGAGAGAGAGAGAGAGAGAGAGAGAGAGAGAGAGAGAGAGAGAGAGAGAGCCACACTTTCTTCAGGATGGCAGGGACGCGGGATGCAATTAACGCGTTTTGCTGCTCAACCAGACGTAGCTCACGTATGGACGTAGACGTTCATG